>CM010621.1:17780273-18306011 GCA_003430845.1 Xanthoceras sorbifolium
GAAGAAGAGAGAGAGAGAGGAGAGAGAGAGAGAGAGAGAGAGAGAGAGAGAGAGAGAGAAGAGAGAGAAAGAAGAAGTGAGCAGCGAGCGGGAGAAGAAAAGAAAGAAGGAAAGAAGAGAAAGATAGCAGCTGCCAGCAAGAGGAGGAAGAGGAAATGACAGCAGCTGAAGGAGAAGGAAGAAGAAGGACAGCGGCCAAGAAGAGAGAGAAGCAAGTAGACCGAGAGAAGAAAGAAAGAAAGAAGAGGAAGAAGAGAGAAAGAGAGAGAGAGCTGCTGTCCAGCTGAGGAGAAAGAAGGGAGGAGCCGACTAGTAGAAGAAGTAAACAGAGGACAGAAGTGACGGAGAAGAAGAGAAGAAAAGGAAAAAGAAAAAGAAGAGAAAAGGAAAGAAGAGGAAAACCAAGATGAGTTGGGTAAGTTTGATGAAATTGATTTGGAATTGTGATGAATTGTTTGTGTTGTAGAATTGGTAGTTGAAATTGATAAAATTAATTTGTTTTGGAGGTTTGGGTGATGATGTTGATGATGGATTTTGTTGATTTAGAAATTGATTGAGTTTGAGTTTCGTTTGAAATTTATTGTTGAATATAAAGTGAAATTGATTGATGAGTTTTGTGATTTTAGTGTTTTATTTGAGTATTTGGTAGTGTTTTATTTGAAATTAATTTAATTGGAGTTGATTAGAATGAAAATAAAGAAAATTAGTAAGTAAAGAATTGGGGATTTGATGATTTTGAGTTTGAATTGTTAAATTGAGATATTAATTGAGTAATTTGAGTGTTTTGAATTAATTGATGGTTTGAATTTAGAATTGTTAAGGAAGAAAGCAAAATGATTTTCAAATTAGTGACTTATATTATGAGTTTTGTTATAATGTTGTGTTTGAAGTGAAATTGAATCACTAATTTTGGGAATTTTTGAATATAATTTGAAATTAAAGTTATAATTAGTTTAATCAAGTTTGATGAGATTGAATTTGATGTTGTTAAGTGAAGGAAATTCATTTATGTTAAATTGATAAAGATTAGAATGATAAATTGTGTAAAAATCGAAGTTGATTAGTGTAGAGATTTCAATTTATGGGTAATTAAGTATTAGAAATTGTAGTTGTACCATTGTGATGCAAATTTATAGTTAGAAATGCAAGAAATCATGTTGATTTTGAATGTTTGAAATTCGGTCAAGAAGATGAATCGTATGATTGATATGTATTTAATTAAGTTGACATGGTTTTTATTAGATTAAATGTAATCGATTTTATTAGAATAGAAAAAATTGAAGAATAAAGCATAGAACGTGTTAATTGAGCTTTTGAGTGAACTGTAGTATTTATAATTATTGATTGAAAATATATTATTTTATTTTAGGTAGAAATCTCCATAGTATGGGAGAAAATGAAATTATGCAGAAAGACAAAAAATGTAATGAGACGAAGGAACCAAAGCGCAAAGCTTAGAGAGAACCAGAAATCAGTGAGTGCAAAATTATATTTTTAGTTGAAATATACTTTAGTATGTTTCCAAGTTTAATTTAAGTATTTATGACTTTATATATATGTATAATTATTTATATGTGTTTTTTGTAATTATAATAGAATTGATTGCCTCAGATAAATTTTAATTAAGATATTTTTATATCTCAGAATTTTTGAGTTTATTTTCAGTAGATGAAAATATTTACACATGGAATTTAGTTAAAGAAATGTATTTTAGTTATATTTCAAGTTTTTAAATTAAAAGCTAGTTTTCAAAATACAGAAAATAGTTTTCAAACTATGGATACCCATTTATTATCAGATTATCAGCAGCTTATCAGATTATCAGCAGTAGACCCGGCCGGTACACCCCATTTGTGTGTGACAAGTTAAGGGGGGGGACAGTCCACTAACTCCATGGGGGTTGAGTCTGTCGAGTCTGTCAGTCGCCCACACATTGGGGTGTTGTCTCACTCTATGTCGTGATGCAGCATTCCGCCCATAGACAGTGAGATGTCTTTTATCAGATTATCAGAGTCACCAGTGCGGCGCTAGACTAGTTGCCTGGTGACAACCTCCATACGGTGCGATACTAGCTGAGTCGCCCTATGGATTATCAGTTATCAAATATGGGTTTTCCATTGGCATTTTCAGAAAAGTTTTATCAGAAAGTTTTATCAGAAAAGTTTTATCAGAAAAACATTATCAGCAACGTATATTATTTTAGCATTTCAGTTATCAGAAAAATATATTATTTCAGTTTATCAGTTATCAGAAAAAAAATATATTATCTTAATTGATCAGTTTTTAGAAAAGTATATTATATTAGCTTTTCAGTTTTCAGAAAATGAAAGTTTATATATATACTATTTCAGAAATAACAGAAAGTTTGAAAGGTTTTCAGTATAATTTTCAGAACAGTTTTCAAAAGTTAGATATCAGCATAATTATCAGGAAAAGATTTCAGTATGGCTTTCAGTATTTTCAAAAAACCAATTATTATTCTTTTCAGTAAAGTATTTGGGAGGTTAATTCAGAAATGTTAGAATTGCTTAGTAAAATGACAACACTCACTGAGCTCCTTTAGCTCATTATAGTTTTTATGTTTTATAAACCAACCTCCCCAGATACAGGTACAGGTGCAGACATTGCAGGGACGCCGAAGACCAGTGGGACCAGTTAAAGGATATTGTGACTGTTTTACAAGCACACATAATGTTTAAATTGTTAAGTTTGTATTTTAATATTGTTTTAAGTGTATAAGTATTTTATTTAAAGATTTGATTTATTTATTTTTGATAATTGTTAATTTTGATGAACTATTTGAGTTGTGATTTGTGGAGATGGACCGGAGGTCCACAGTAGTTGAGATTTGAAAAAAATTATAGAAGTGTTCAAGTTTTTATGCAGGTTTCCAAGATTTGGTATTCTCAGAAAAACAGAGGAGACTCTGCCAAAATTTTTATAAAATAGTTTTATATAAAAAAAAAATAAAAAATTTCCTACTCAGATTTCCAAATTTAAGAAACGGCTTAGCTACCGTGGAGCCTTTCAGCAGGGCAAGCCTCGACTGGGAAGCTACCGTGGAGTGCCGGCAGGCTACTTGATGAGAGATAGCAGGTTAGGGGCCTGTCAGATGGACCGGAGGTCCACAGTAGTTGAGATTTGAGATTTTATAGAAGTGTTAAAGTTTTTATGCAGGTCTCCAAGATTTGGTAATTTTAGAAAAACAGAGGAGACTTTGCCAAAATTTTTATAAAATAGTTTTATATATATATAAAAAAATTTCTACTCAAATTTCCAGTCTTAAAAGAAACGACTTAGCTTCACGGAAGCCTTTCAGCGAGGCAAGCCTCGACTGGAAAGCTACTGTGGAGTGCCGGCAGGCTACCTAATGAGAGATAGTGGGTTAGGGGCTTGTTAGGTTGTCTTAGTTGAATACTTTTATCCACTGACGGTTGCGGATAAAGTTTTCTACAGTGATCCTATTCGATGCACCCAGTGCACTAGATTCTTTTGTCCAAAGACACTTCGATGATTTTAGACTCATCATATCACATTTGATCCCGCTCAAATGCTAACAAAAGAATCTACAACTTTAACTAGATAAAGGCGTCCAACCTTATATCTTAAGTTGTGAATGCGTATTCAAGACTAACTAAAGAATTGTGTCTACCTCATACATATCCAGATGTACGAACAATTCTTTTGTTTCTCATAGTCTCTTGACTTTATGATTATTTACTTTTAACAATTAATATAATTGCTATAATATTCGTTATATCAGAAATCACTTTATTCATATGAAAAGATTGTCAATTACACTATTACACTCTTGCTATTAAGCATAATCCTAATAATTAAAAAGAAATTTAAATAAATAAATAAGAAATTAGGGCTTGTACTTAATTTTACATCAATTAAGCTGTTTATGTATCCTCTAGGAGGAATAAAAACCCACGTAGTTCTTTTACCTGTTATATTCCAGATGTGAGTGATCAATCATCGCTTGTACCTTCGGTGGCTGTTGTATCGTCGTTAGTGTCGAAGAAGTCGTTGTTGTCGGACACCAAATCCATTTCCTGCTGGCGGTATGAGGTCTTGATCCAGTCGTCAATATAGACCTAGATCTGGATTGAGTTTGGGACTCATCAATGCTCTTCTCTCATCGAGAACATTGCCACCTGCACTAATGTAGAATGTTAAAGTCATCGCTGTCTAGAAACTCAAAAGAGGTGTTAATGTAAACATCAATAAACATCTACCTCTGAAACATAGGTTGATGAAGACGAACTCCCCGGCCTCCTTGATTTTTTGGACAACACGCTTGACCCTAACTTCCTTAATGTGAAGGGAATACGAGAATGAGTAGTACTAGTATTACCACTTCTGCTTGTTTCCGGTTGCTGAACATTAATGTTCAACGAGGGACCGTATACATAACAATATTCTTCATACATGGAATAAAATAATTCTTTAACATTATTATATAAAGCATTAATATCCACATTATGTAACCCTAGAGATTAATAATAAAGAGTAAAATATTCATATAAACTATCAAATTTACACTTAGGGTCAAAAACTGATGCAATTGTATAAATTATAAGAATCTCCCTATAATAATTTAACAATTTTTTTGTCATTGCAATAATACATGCAGTTAAATCAGGTAGTTGTGTGCACTCATTAAGTGCACCTGTAATATTAATGGCTTCAATTAAAAATAAATGTGATGTTGTATAATATATACCAGATAAAGTGTGTGTTGAATCATGAAAAACTTTTAAGAGCAAACAAATTTTAGTATAAACATCCCAATGATGAGCATACAAATTAACGCTATTAACATTATGTAGCATAAATATAACTAATAATTCTCTATATTCATAGCTTTTACAAAACAGTTTATATGTAGAGTTCCAACGAGTTGGAACATCACGGGAAAACCTAATTGGATGTTTCCCATGAGATTTGCAATACCTAGCCCATTGTTTCATGGTTCTAGGATGTTTCCACAAATAATATAGAGCATCCCTAATAGGTATAATATATTCTTGTAGTATTTGCCAACCATGTTACACACATATATTTAAAACATGACAAACACATCTTTGATGAAAAATCTGCCCCCTAAATAGGGGTTATACAATTGAAGTAATTGTGGAGCGACGGCAGTATTGTTTGCTATATTATCAAAACCAATTGCAAAAATTTTATTTTCAATACAATATTCTTCAAAAATAATTTTCATCAATTTATAAATATTATCAGTAGTATAGGTGTCGTCAAAAACTCTAAATGCAAGGATTCATTTTTGCAACTCCCATGCTTGATCAACGTAATGGCAAGTGAGTCTTAAATATGAATGTTTTTGCCAATGATCACTTCGGATATTGGCATAAACAGACACACGACCCATATAATTTTGAAAATATTTAACTAATGATTTTTTTTCTTTTTTATATATTTCACACATAATAGGTTTCAATGTGGTCCTAGGTACCCTACATGCAACAGGATTTAAGGCCTTATGACAATATTTTAAAAATTCTGTTTTTTCACCAAAACTAAAAGGAAGATGTTCGGTCACTACCATTCTTGCTAACTCTTCCCTATTATTTGCATCACTATATTTAAATAATGGATAGTTAGGATATGCGTACCGTGAAATTTGTTGTTGTCCACGGCTACGCTCATGCTCAGCTTCGACTGGATGCCTGCCATTGATATGTTTCCAGTACGTCCCGTATCCTCCGGGTTTGGTCCATTTAAATTCCTTGTAACAATAGTTGTAAGTCGCCACAATTACCCCTGGTTCCTTCTCCACCCTCTTCATATAAACTTTAAATAGTTCAAATTTGTACTTTGTCAAATCTGGCGGTGACATTTCTACGGTTTCACTTGGGGGGAATTTGACGAGAGGGAGCATGGGGATGAGAATACTGAGGAGTAAAACTAGAAGGAGTTTCATTAGCAAAAATTACCTCCTTATATTCTCTCTATTGTACGTATTGAGCAAAAGTTTCATCTTTCAAATTATATTTTGGGGCAAGGTGACTCTGCACTTCTTGAACATTCAAATCCGATACCGGCTCATTGTCTCTAGCAGAAACAGACCTTCTGGAAATGGACCTTTGGCTTCCAAAAAAAGACAATCTTATGGATGATGCCATTATAATTTTATAAAAATAAAGTATACAATTTAAACAAATAATGGAAATAATTAAAGTATTGAAAAAAAAATAGAGATTTTAGAGAGAAAAAGATTGAGAGAATTGTTGAGAGAGATTAGAGAGTAGAAAAAGAGAATTGGTGTGAAGTGAAATGAAAATGAGAGGCGTTTATATAGTTTTTTGGGTTGGGGAGAAAAATAATATTTTTAAAATTTTAAAAGGCCAAAATGTAATTATTATGGGGGATTTTGTAATTTTTAAAGAGGTAGCCGTTGGCCGGAGAGGTCAACGGCTACCTGTCCGGTGACAGTTGCCATTGTCAAATTTTTTTTTTATTTTTTAAAAAGGAAAAAAAAATCGTTAACCGTACCGGAACCGAAAGTTCCGGTTCAAATTTAATGTTAACCGAAACTCTCGGTCCCGGTTCCAATGCACTAGTTTGTAACCGGTTTGAATTGGGATCGGTGGTCCCGGTTCAAAATTGTCTGTTCGGTTCGAACCGGAACCGGGGCCATCACTAGTATTGCCCGTACAAATGTCCCTGTCCATCATTCCAATAATGAAATCCTCACTTTTCATGTGGGCATAATCATAGCCGACGATTCATTATATGGAAATTCGAATGTATTTGCTGGAGCACCCATAGTGGGTGTAGTTTCAGATGTTTGCCAGCCTTCATTAGATCCAACTGCACTAGCACCCTTTTGAATATTTGCCTGACATGTCTTTGCTGTGTGACCAGGCTGTCGACATCTTCAGCAATTACGCGGCTTAGCTCATGTTTTATTGGTCCGTCGAACTGAGCCTTTCACAGTCACTGCAGATGGATCTTTAATGTGAAATGGCGGTCGTTCATTCCGTTGCGGGACATATCCTCCTATTCCTGTACTTGAAGATGGCATTAGCGACAACATTTCTGTATAGAGGGAGTCAATAGCCAGTTTCGCCTTTTGATAACCATTAGTTGTTAGTGATGCAAAGTAGCACATCTTGCTACATCTATCGCTGAGCCATCTGAACCTGCAGTCATACTTGAACTCATTAGTTACTAATTTTATACCTTGTTTGGTATTAAAATCTTGTAAATTTCGATATTCACGAAAAATATTATATTAAACATATCTGGCTACTTGTATGAGATCGTGATGGGTTCCATCGAAAGACACCTCCGATTCTGCACCTTTTTTGGCATTCATTGTCCACCAAGTCATCAGAAGTGTACGAGGTATATGTTGCATCTTTTGTGCTTTCATTACACCAAATGTATGTCTGCATGGAATACCGGCTGCCTCAAATGGTTTACGGAAGCATTGTAGAGTGGATAGCGTTGGATTGTAAGACACGTTCCATGTTTTGTTCCCTCCATCAAATTTCCTGAACGTGTACGTTTGAGATTTGACGCTGTCAACAAAATTACATATGCTCAGTTTAGCCTCCTCTTTAATCTCATCATGCACCAACTGGAATATCCCCCGAGTGTACAATTCGGCTGCATGTTTCTCCAACAGTTCCAATGCGTGATAAGGATATGATGCTCGTTCAAGTTCTTGAAGTTGTCCTTCATTTCAGTATGATGAAGTCTCACCATTGCTCTATCTATCTGCCTTATAAACTCATGCAATTTCAACCAACAGCTGAGGAAACGATTGAGGTATGCATTTACACTCTTCGATCTCTGTATGCTTCAAATGCCACCGAAAAATGAGTCCCTCGGAAATATTTCCGCCCACTGTTTATGTTTTGCATACATCTTTGTCACCCATGCATTTCCATGCAACCCGAACTTGTCAATCGACGCATGCCATTTAGTCTCAAACTCGGATTCTGTCATGAAAGCAACCATGCAATGAGAAAAAGCTCGAGTAAAACCAGTATCTCCCAAATTGGTATGAGCATTCCGTTGAAAATGCCAAGAGCAAAGACAGTGGATGGAACCAGACATCTCTACTTTTATCGCCTTACGCATTGCCTTGTCGCCATTGGTCACAATTGAAGTTGGATACTTTCCATGCATAGCTAACAAAAATGTCTTCAGAATCCAGCTATACGTCTCGATCGTCTCATCAACTAAGAGTCTGAATCTGAATACAGTGGTTTTGTTGCATTACCCCGACAAAAATAACTAGAGGCATTCGGTAAGCATTAGTTTTGTATGTAGTATTGAAACAAAGTATGTCATCAAATATTCGATAATCGTTATGTGACATGGAGTCTGCCCAAAATAAGTTCCCTAACGTGCCATCTTTATTTAGTTGATAATCATAGAAAAATTCTATGTCCAATTTAGACTTGGCAGTCATGTAACCGATGATTGCATCAACATCGGAATCACTGAACAATGTCCTACGTTCGGCATCAATTCTATTATGCAAGTCCTTTTTTGTGTGATCGACACTTGCATAACCATCAGCCTGGTCCACCATGTGATCCATCACCTGCGAAGTTTTTACTCTCACCGACTTTAAAGAATGCACTGTGGACATATTAGACTCTTTGACAGTTTGGTGTGAACGGAGGAATTGCGTGCGTTTAGAGTTGGTTGTTAGGGATTTATGCCCTAAAACTTGTAATTGTAAATGTTATTAGACATAAATACGAGTTAAACATTTATCATTCGAATAAAAGTGTTTTTATTTATTTATTCATTTATATATTGTGCGTGTACAATCCAAGATTGTAAGATGTAATATCAAAATAAGTATATGAAAGTCATATACAGTAGGATTCATTTTTAGACATGCAATCTAAAGAGTCCGTAGAGAGCAAATAAAGCTGGGTACTTTGTCTGTGATTGATCTACTGCTGCGGTCCATTATGTAATGTACAATGGTCTTATCCTAGACTGCTCATATAGTTGACATGAGAATGGAGGCACCTTATATGATGAGATTATATAGGATTGGACCACGATTTATATAAATATCTCACCAAGATCCGTTAGTAGATGAGATTCATAAATATCAACAAACGATGGCTGTATATAGGTGATCTTAATCCTGAGTGTTTTATCGACTCCTTCAGGTTGAATCGTGACTTTTGACATACCATGAGTGAGGTTGATATTTTATTCTCAATCAAGACCTCCATATCTTAGAGTTGCGGTTTGGCTTGTGGTTGGGAAGGTTTATACACAATAGTGGAATCTAGTCCTTCTTGATTGAAGTAGATGAGTAGTTCCCTTAAGGATTGATTCGAAGCTTAAATAATTATGAGCGCTCTCCTTCTCTCGTAAAGGAAGAAAGGATTTAATTGTTCATTAGAGAATCAACGGTACTTGAAGGAAAAAATATAACTAGAAGGGTATAACCAACATTATGACCTAACTCTAACTATGAACTACTTGTGGAGGATCACACTTTATGTAATAGCTATATCAATGGACATTGAGACTTCAGATTGTATAAATCGTTTACAGTTCTGAGAGTTCAACCTCGGATTTTTAGTGGAATAACTTCGAGGTTAATAATCATGAAATATTAATTAAATAATTTAATTAATATTGCTAAGTATTATTGGAGTTCAAAACTGTGGGTCTATTAGGCCCTCTTGCTAGCCCTTATGGTTATTAATAACGAGGGTCACGGTAAATTAATTGGATGGTCCAATTAATAGTGTTACAAAAGTGACACAATTTAATTAAAGATAATTAATTAAATAATATGATTATTTAATTAATGATTTAATAATTAAATAAAAATTAATAATTAATAATTATTTTAATTATTAAATAGGAGGTTGGGGGTTTGAATCATAATAAGGATAAAAAGAACTAAATAATATGATTATTTAACAGCCCTAGAAGTCAAAAATTCAAACTTTAGGGAGACCAAAAATAAAATAGGATTTAGAATCCTACTTTGACTTGGTCAAATTAAACCCTATATATATATGATATGTTATTGGGAAAATAACTATGCAATTAACCTAAGAAAAAGAAAGGAGCGGCCACAACAAAAAGGAGAGAAGAAAAAGAAAATTTTTCTGACCCCTTTCTTGCAGGTTCGGCCGACCTAGGGAGAGAGACAAGGTGTTTTCTTATCCTCTTTATGCATTCTCCATCTCTTCATCCATGACGTGCTCATACACGCTCTGTCAGACCGCGGGTCATAGCTCGGAAAGCTTGGTGGTGATCGAGAAGTCAAAGAATCAAAGATGCATCAAAGATAATTGTAGTTAAAGTTTCTATTCTCGTATGTATAAGAACTAGATCTTTGTGAAAATCGTTTTCAAGAAAAGAAAATTTTAAAACCTTATTATACTGCCTTTATTTGATAAAACAAAATTTTCTCCCTACATTTGTAAGATTGTGGGAATGCTCTGTTACAAACTCTTTAACCACCCATTTATTTTTTTTATCATTCATAATTAATTCTCATCGCTGCTCGACACCCTTCACGGGTCTACCTTTTTGGTTAACGTAGCCTATTAGGTCGTTCGGTATATTTTATTTTTCTTTCGAAACCCTTTTTTGGAGCAAACCCACCTACGAACATTGATCAACCTTTTTTATTTCGACGTAAATCATCATTTCGCATACTAAACCCTTTAAGATATGAATACTTATGGTAATATTCTTCAGCTTCTTCTATACTATCGAACTCCTTACCCAATACATCGCTGCTTTGTGCATGCAGCATTTTTAGTGGATCATCCTCAACACCAGCTGATAAACGGTTGTCATCGTCGGTGGTATTAAGCATGGATTCCAAAGCTACCTCTATGGTACAACCGTGATCAAAACTGATGTTATGGCCATCAAAGGTGTCGACTTGAGTGCAGTTCTTCAATGAAACAAACATTGTACGGACTAATGATATTGGTTAGAAGGAGAGGCACTAATGTAGCTAAAAGTTTTAAAATAGAGAATGATGCGTTTTAACGAAGGAGGTGTGTGTAAGTCACTTTGGATGCTTACAATCAACGAGTTAGCTAAAATGTAAATGGCATATTAAGTTATGCTATTGCAGGGATTTATCCATGATAGATGTCTCCGGATTGGTAGATGTCTTCGACCCAGCTCTAACTGGCACATGTGCCTTGGCAACCTATATAATATATTAGGAAATAAAATTACACTGTGTATATCTAAAAACAAAGTATTTGATAATATAGTAAATGGTGCAAGGCATGTATGAACCTTGTCCTCGTCAATTACACCTAGAACATTCATCTGTTGATTGAGTTGGAGGATATTTGAATCACCAGCGTCCACAGATGGAGGTATTAATGGTTTAGCGTGCAGTAGACACACTGGGTCGAATCTACCTGGTGCTAAAGCTTTCATCCAGGATGGAGTTGATGAAGATGGCATTTACTATATAATATCTTTTTTTGCATGTACCAGGTTCGTATCGGTGGATGAAACAGTATGGACCTTAGCCTGCATATTCGCAATAATATCAACGCCGGGTTGTGTTCCAGGAGGCAGGATCATCGGTGGACGTGGCTGATTTAAATAACCAATATCCGCTAACTTTAAGGTTAAACGTGGAACGGCATAATCAATAGTAGTACCGGTAGAACACATACACGCACATGACCCGTGGTTTTCTACATGATATATTAGGAAAGAAAATTACAAAGGGTATATGTAGAAACGAAGTTATTGTTAATATTGTAAACAGTGCAAGGCATGTACGAACCCAATCCACGTCACTTACAGATGGAACCTTCGGGTCTTATTTTGCTTATGCCGGGGTAGTATCGCTGAATGAAACAGTAAGGATCCCCGACTGCATATTGGCAGCAATATCAAGGCTGGGTTCTGGTCGTAGAGGCAGGATCATCGGTGTAGGTGCCTGATTTAAACAACTGATATCCGTTGAGTTTAAGGTTGAACGTGGAACAACATAATCAACGGTAGTACCGATGTCATCACCGCGTTGTTTTCCTTTGTTGACCTTGTTGCTCCTCTTCATGACCTCATCCTTGAGGCCAGTGACCCCAGTCCTCAGCCAGGTAACCTCAATCCTAAGGGACTGAATTTCACCCAACAACATCTGAAGCAGGTCATCATGTCCACTCGGGCCTTTGATTGTGGTGGCATCAGTTAGTGAATTCACGAAGCTTGTAGGTGCAGGGGATGGGGCACCCACTGGAGGTTCTCCGATGCGGGATGCATTTGGGACATATTGAGAAATGGCTACCTGCATACAACGCACATTAAATTAATGAATTATAACCGATTTGAAATGGATGAGATTTATAATAGTTGACATAAATTATTGAAATGTCATAAATTTAGAAGTGTACCTCTGTACTGTCGAGTCCACCTGCTTTTTAGAGACGGCGTAAACAAATTTTTATTTTCTCGGTTGTCCAGCTTTTAATTGGTGGTACTGATTTATCAACAATAGAATGATCTAATTGAAGCGAATGGAGATAAAATAGCTGAACACAAGTAAATTAGTGCAAAATTGATATTTATGATGACGTTACAAACACTAAAAGGAAATTTAAAGAAAAATAATTAGTGTACCTGAAGAAATAACAAGCAACTAGTTATGGATCGTGTCTTAGAAGATTTGTAAGTTTTTTTGAACTTATCAATGCCATCACACAGAATGTTGAAGCACCAGGTAGACCAATTCTTGAAGGGATGGCAGCAACATTGATAAGAGGTGCGATGAAGTCCATACTTACAAAATCGGAAGTTCCAGGTGCTAGAAGAAAGCCCAGCAAGAACAAGTAGAATGTAATTTTGAATTCTATATCGGATGAGGTCATCTCATGAAGGCGTCTCTTTATCTGATTAATGCAGATTCCACGACCACTTATAAAAAAAATAGACGCCTATTCACTCAGAGTGAAATGCTCTTCGTCTATGTAAATCGACTCTCCCCCGTTGGGAAGACCCATAATCTCGGCAAAAGTATAGGAGTCCAGTGGGATGGACTTCCCATGGATATGGAGTGAACACGAATCAACGTCAAAGTTGTAGACAAGCCAACCGTACAACCCTCGACGAAGGCGTCCGCTTGCAATAAGAAAGAGGTTACCAAAACCTAAATCATTCACAGTAACTGACTGTGAATGATTTAGGTTTTGGCAACCTCTTTCTTATTGCAAGCGGACGCCTTCGTCGAGGGTTGTACGGTTGGCTTGTCTACAACTTTGACGTTGATTCGTGTTCACTCCATATCCATGGGAAGTCCATCCCACTGGACTCCTATACTTTTGCCGAGATTATGGGTCTTCCCAACGGGGGAGAGTCGATTTACATGGACGAAGAGCATTTCACTCTGAGTGAATAGGCGTCTATTTTTTTTATAAGTGGTCGTGGAATCTGCATTAATCAGATAAAGAGACGCCTTCATGAGATGACCTAAATCATTCACAGTCAGTTTTTGGTAGTTGAACAACCTATTAACAACCCGAAACAAACGTGACGGGGTACACCGAGTGGTGAATGTTTGATCGACGTGAGGGGTGTCTAAATTGGTGGGAATATCTTCGTCTTCAGGTGGGCTGCTACCATCTCCTAGTACACAGGGGATAATTTGTTGTTGTTGAATATTATCGTATCACCCATACTGTGACTTATCTTCAACTGATAATGACTTCCACGTTTTAGCAATCTATTTGTGTCTGAAGAAAAATTGCAAAATTGTAAGGTTATATAGTGTGAGTAAGAAAGAATAACAAAAATAATAAACTGTAATAATAATTAATTTGTTACCCTTTCGGTATACCTTAGTTTTTCCCTTACTATCAGTGCGTTCTGCCTCTTGTTTGCTGAGATATGACAATTAAAAGTTCTTGGACATATAAAAGTAAGTAATTAACAACAACTCTATACAAATAATGTAATTTATTATGTACAAGTAGTAAAAAAAAGCTCAATCTGCCAGTCTTGACATTCGTATTCGGAGATGAATCCATAATGATTCGATGACAAGCAACCCAAATAAAATGACTGCAAAAGACGATTTTTAAAAACTAAAAGTGATTAATGAATAAGTTAATGTCCTTTGCTTATCGCATTACATAACATTACAAATATAAACCAAATTAATTATAGGATCAAACAAAAGCACAATGATAGCCACAAAACATGGATTGTAAACGTACGTGGCGTTGTTACACCTAGGTCTTCCAAACGCTTAATGCGTGTTAGGAAAATCTAGGTTTCCAGCCGATATATGTCTACTAAACAAAATCCCTGAAATTACTAAACTAACACGGAATTATGCATCACAAGTTAAGGTAAAACGTACCTTCAATTGTTCAAGTTGAAAAGTCTTTCACTCAATGCAGTTAACAAAACTGGATTATAATGATATATAAGAAATTATATAGCTTGTAAAGCTAGCACACAACTATAAGATAATCTTCATTATTTACTTCAGTAATGCATCTTAGTGACCAACAACAAACTGAACTTTAACTACGGAAATTATACGATAAGCAGTGTTTGCTTATATAGCAAGCTGAAAATGCAATTAAATTTCAAATAGATTGCGGTGGCAAATATGTGATTGAAGCTTAAAATTCAAACATTGTACGTACCTAAAACCTAAATATTTAATACTTGCAGATACCTAATCCAAAAATTGATGCTTTCAACGGACATAAACCCTAAAAATTGAAGATTTGTAAAACCACATATCCTACAAATTGAAGATTTCCAAAGAGTGAACCCTAGAAATTGAAGAGTTTCATATACCCAAAACTTACCTGTTGAAGATTTGTAGAGAGCCTAACATTACAAGATGAAGTTTGCAAAGACCCAAACCTAAAGAGTCACAGGGACAGTAGAGAGGGAAAATCAATGAAAACACTTTAGATGAAGGAGAGTGATAAAGCAACTGAAAAAGTAAAGAAGAAAAGGACAACCTTACCAGTCAATTGAAGTTTGCAAAGACCGAAACCCAAACCTTACAAGTTCGTGCAAAAGAGAAGAAACAGAGCAAATGACAAAGACTGTAGATAGGGAAAATCAATGAAAACAGTTTAGATTAAGGAGAGTGATGGGACAAGAGAGAAGAAAGAGAGCAAAGGGGAACCTTATCAGTTGAAGTTTACAAAGACCGAACCACAAGCCCAAACACAACAAGTTAGTGCAAGATACAAGAAAGAGCAAAGAAGTGGGAGAGTGAAGATGGAGAGAGAATGAACTGTTGAATTTTTTTGTATAAAACAATATTTTGGCAGTGAAACAACCTAAACTAGTTACCTATTACACAACTATAAAAGTGCAACTTTTTCTTAACCGTTGGATGGGCAAAATGCCATCCAATGGTTGTGGTTGAATTGGAAAAGTGTGGGTATGATACCCACACTTTTTGTCCCGGCATAATTTATAACCGGACCCTGCCAAGTTAGATATTTACATAGAAAAAGAATGAACTTTTTTTTTTGTCTAAATAGTAACAATTTATTAAAAATTGGAGAAATTACGCTGAACCTACCTGAGGTTTGCAATTCTACAGATAGAAACAACTTTATCAAAAATTGACAGCAAACCCCCCTCCAGTTAACTTTGACCGTTAAATATTAACAGTTGACCAACTTGAACAGTGAAAAGACGAAAATACCCCTAGAAAAAGACAAGGTCAGGGGTATTTTTGTCTTTTTAGATTTTTTAAATTTAATTTTATTAAATAATAATTAAAAAAATTAAGAAAAAATCTCATCCCTCCATCTTTAAAATAACGGACGGTTAAGATTTATTTAAAAAATTAAAATAATAATAATAATAAAATTAATTAAAAATAAAAAATTAATTATAATTAAATAAATCTATTTTTCAGATTGAATCTCAATCGTCCATCAAGATTAGTGGACGGTGGAGATCCAATCTAAAAAATAGATCTAAAAAAAAAAAAAATTAAAAAATTTTTTTTTTTGAAGAACCCATCTGGGTTCTTCGAAGAACCCAGATGGGTTCTTCAAAAAAAAAAAAATTTTAATTTTAATTTTTTTTTTACTAATTCGAACCCTTCTGGGTTCGTCGAACGAACCCAGAAGGGTTCGATTCGAATCGAACCCTTCTGAAGGGTTCGAATTAAAAAAAAAAAAAAAGAAATTGAAGAACCCAGTTTCTGGGTTCTTCGAAGAACCCAGATACTAATTCGAACCCTTCTGGGTTCGTCGAACGAACCCAGAAGGGTTCGATTCGAATCGAACCCTTCTGGGTTCGTTCGACGAACCCAGAAGGGTTCGAATTAGTAAAAAAAAAAAAAATTAAAATTTTTTTTTTTTTGAAGAACCCAGAAAATGGGTTCTTCGAAGAACCCTTCTGGGTTCGTCGAACGAACCCAGAAGGGTTCGAATGATTCGAACCCTTCTGGGTTCGTTCGACGAACCCAGAAGGGTTCTTCGAAGAACCCATTTTCTGGGTTCTTCAAAAAAAAAAATTTTTTTTTATTATTTTTTTTTTTAATCTATTTTTTAGATTGGATCTCCACCGTCCACTAATCTTGATGGACGATTGAGATTCAATCTGAAAAATAGATTTATTTAATTATAATTAATTTTTTATTTTTAATTAATTTTATTATTATTATTATTATTTTAATTTTTTAAATAAATCTTAACCGTCCGTTATTTTAAAGATGGAGGGATGAGATTTTTTCTTAATTTTTTTAATTATTATTTAATAAAATTAAATTTAAAAAATCTAAAAAGATAAAAATACCCCTGACCTTGTCTTTTTCTAGGGGTATTTTCGTCTTTTCACTGTTCAAGTTGGTCAACTGTCAATATTTAACGGTCAAAGTTAACTGGAGGGGGGTTTGCTGTCAATTTTTGATAAAGTTGTTTCTATCTGTAGAATTGCAAACCTCAGGTAGGTTCAGCGTAATTTCTCCTTAAAAATTTACAGGAACTACAATCAAAATCTGGACATCTTCGAGAATATACATACCAATATATGGTGACACGTTCCTTACAAAAAAAAAAATTACATGGTGACACTTCCTTCAATCCAAACTACTTCTTCCTCGCAGGAATCAACTTTTAGAAGGCACGTTTATTTTGAACATTAATCTCATAAAAAAGAAAAAAACAAGTATAATTCAGATGTAAAACATAAAGAGGTAGACAGTATATGATCTTCTGCTTCTTTATTTGGGAAACCATTCTTTGTTTTTAGCAGTCTCTAATCGCGTTTTCAAAGGAAATTCTTGAACCATAAGGCTGATTTTTTGGGATATCTTTTGAATTCATCTTCATAATCCACAAATACCGGACCAAATCGAATTGTGTAGCCAACGTCCCATTCAAAGCCATCCAAAAATGACCAAGCCATATAGCCTCTCATATCCACCCCATCACTGCAATTTAATATCCAAGTACTACATTTTTGAAGTAGAGGTTTAATTAAATCACTTAATAATGCTTAACTTCACTAATTACATACATATATACTTACATGATAGCTTGTTGAAGAGATAAAATATAACTACGGAAAAAGTCGATTCTTTTATCATCCTCAATCGATACTTTACCTTTATCAGAATTACCGTTTCCTGCAACAAAATACAATGAGAAAACATAACATATGATCATACTAGAAATTTTATAATAATCATATTGTAATTAAGAGTAGCAATCAATTGTTTTACCAGTCTCTGTAATGTAAATGACCGGATTGTTATATTTTCTTTTAGTATAGAGTAACATCTCATAAAATCCTTGAGGGTATTTTTGGAAGATAAAACCTTCATCCTGCAAAATTGTAACAATGTGTAGTATCAATTTTAATTATTGCACAAATATAATTATTTGTAACACAAGGTCCTTTGCCTTGGTTGTTGGAGGCCCAAACCTCTCAAAACCATAAAGGTTCAACACCTAGTGTATGTAAATATATAGCCCCACCATTGCCTATAAAAACGCAATCTTGTAGGTAGACTCCTCTCGTTGCTAGGAGTAGTAGTCTGAGCCGTTAGTCCCGATAGTTCTCGTCTCCCGTTATTGGGAGTAGTTGTCCGGGCTGTGCTTGTATAATTAATCTCGATTGGTCCTGATAGTCCTCTAACACGAAAGGTGTCAGATTTAAAAAAAAAAAAAATTATTTGTACAATTTAATATGTTGTACGTACCTTAGTGCTAATTGAAATGCCACCTCGTTCCCCTGAAAATATTTCAATCGCTTTACAAATTTTACTTTGTTTGACAATCTTAATTATTTGGAATTATTAAAAACAATATTGTATATATAATATTGTTGCAAAATACGAAATAGAACAAAAATACCAAACAAAATCTTGGGTTGAGTTGCGGACTAGGTCGCTTTCTTTAAGACGTTTCGCGGCTCTGGCCAAGGTTGTACAAGCAGTGTTCAGCTCCGTTGTCCCTAGGATAAAACAGTCCAGAATTACCTTTGTCTCGGATTTCTCTATACTGAAGAAGACCGGAATACTGACACCCCAACACTGCTCGAAAAACAGTAGAACAAAAACTATTTTGTTTTATAACTTCAAGTCTGAAGAAAGAATTTTCTGTGTATTTAAAATTGGAAGTTTTCTGTCTCTTATATAGGAAAAAATAGATTGTAAATGATTTAAAAAGAAACGGAAATAAACGTGTAGATGTGGAAGAAAAGTCGGGAGAAAGACTTGGTCTCCCAACCGAATTGGGTCTATCTTTTTTACCAAGCCAAAAAATAACTATTATTATCTTAATAATAAAAATATTAATTAAAATGAATAATATTACACCACATCAAGCTCAAGCTCAAGCTCGGCTCCGGCCAGACGGACAGCAGCGGTGGCACGCATGTGTGTGGTAAACCAACAAAGTTCTATCTCCTCTCCCTTTCACAAAAGTGGGTACCCCTTGAGGCCCAAACTCATATATTAGTCCTCCATATTATATACACCTCTAAGGAGATATTTCCAAGCAATGTGGGCCAATATAAGAGAGGGAAATCACAACAAAAACAAAAATACTTTCATTTTTATAAAAGATTCACACAATCTCCAACAATCCCCTACTTGAATTTTTTAAAAAGTATTGTCATCGATCAATATAATTTAATATAAGATTATGCACAAATAAAGGTGTCTATCGACTTGAACCATTGCATAGCGTAGACAATTTAGATTATATTAGAGTAACTCGTAATTTTGAACTCTATTTCTAACAAACACCACACACACAATCCTACTAGGGTGAAGTCAAAAAGCTCGTGCTTTACGACTATGCACGTGTATCCCAATATAGTGAATGCTCTAGAGAATTTGCCCAAAAAATTCTATAGAAAGCGGTCATACTTCCACATTCACTTAGGTGAGTCTATCAAGAGTACTCCTGTAGTTAGGTACTCCATTCCACATAGAGTATAGAACTCATTAAGAGTTTAAAATTAACTCAACATTTTATTGCTTCAGGATATCATGATTCACTTAATATTTTGAATAGAACTTATAATTATTATAATAGCATAATTTACCACTAATCACTTTATGACTTGTTATTACCTATTGAACCTAGTTCTTGGGATCTCCAGTCTATAGGTTGGGTTACCATTATAAGTGATTCATCATTCTAAAGGCTTTAGTCTCATTCCTTTCGAGGTTTTGAAAATCTTCTCTCTAGCTAATCCTTTCATCAAAGGGTTAGCCAAGTTATCATCAGTACGTACATAATCCACTCTTACAGCTCCAATAGAGAGAAATTCTTTAATAGTACTATGTTTGCAATGTATTTGTTGCCTTTTTCCATTATAATAATGGTTCTGAATCTTTGCAATAGCCGCATATTAGGATTATACTCAATAGCAAAAGTGTAATAGTATATCTGACAATCTTACTCATATGAATAAAGTTATTTCTGATTTAACAAATCTTATAACAATTACATCAACTGTCAAAAGAAAATAATCATAAGGTCAAGAGATTATGAGAAACAGAAGAATTGTTCGTACATCTGGATATGTATGAGATAGACACAATTCTTTAGTTAGTCTCGAATAACTATTCACAACTTAAGACACAAGGTTGGGAGCCTTTATCTTGTTAAAGTTGTAGATTCTTTTGTTAGCATTTGAGCGGGATCAAATGTGATATGATGAGTCTAAAATCATCAAAGTGTCTTTGGACAAAAGAATCTAGTGCACTGGGTGCATTGAATAGTATCACTGTAGAAAACGTTATCCGCAACCGTCAGTGGATAAAAGTATTCAACTGAGACAATCGGAGAGTCTATCTCAATCCTGAGATAAATGATGGACTTATGGTTGCATGCGTTATCATTTGAGCTGCCAATGCGTATGATTTTATCGCATAGTCTATCCTCGATGGTTTGGTGGTATTCACGTGTATATCGATAGAGGACATCATTTATAAAAATGGACATTGTAACTGCATCTAGCAAATGTTAGTAGAATACCATCATATGGATGTTTTGAGGTATTGGATATTAAATCTTAACGTTGAGTTTTCAATAGTGACTATTGAAAGATGGCTTCTGGACAAGTCAAAATATCGATATTCGAAAACATGGCCATATGAGTAAATATGTTAACTTAGAGAGCTATAGACGGTCTATAAGCTCTTGGCGATTACTGGTATTTTTCACGATGATACACTTTCTCCATTTAGGTTGTCTAGGGCACGAATTAGTACATTCACTTATTTTATCTTTATTTAAGAGTTCAATTTTAGTTCTTTAGTGGAATGAACTAAAATTAATGGATCGGATCTAAGTGAATCATTTGTTGATTGTGATTAGGTTGTGTCTATTGGAACTTAAATTTAGATAGCTCGCCAAGATCCCCGATCCACACGAATTTGAGTGGATCACTTGTTATATTCTACCGAATCATTTAATTGATCCATCTTAAGAATTGTTTTTGGAATTTTTCCAAAAGGTTTGAGAGGTGCGTTTTTGTGCTCGATCAAGACACACGGTAACTCATCAAAGTACCTAGAATGGGCGGCCAAGGGTGTGTGATCCCTTGGGCGGCCCTATGTGATGTTTTCAACATTCCATAAATATATTAAGAATATAATTAGCACATTTAATATGAATGGGCTGTTGAAATTATATTAATATATTTATTTAAGGTACATGGACTTGTTTCTTTTTGTAAGAATGAGTCTAGTTCACATGTGGACTTATTGTGGAAGTCCAATGGGATTAATAAAATGAAAACATAAAGTTTGGCCCATAGCTTTACGGTTGGGCGGCATTAGCTAATTTAGCTAATTACTTTAATTTATTTTATTATTTAATTAAATGAAATTAATTAATTGTTTAATTAAAATGTCAAAAATACTTTTCTACTAGGAATTGGATTCCTAGTTTCATACTATTGATGATAGTATGATAAGTATCAAAGACCTTATTTGATAAGATGATAAATAATATGAATTATTTATCAAATCAAATTAGGAAGGTTTTTGATATTTATCAAAAATCTAAAGTTGACTTTTATGTCATTTTTAGGAAGTTTTGATAAGTCACTAATTCTCAATCATCCTTTTATAATTAATTGGATAATATTTTTTAAAGTTATGATAGGATTGAACTTTAGTTTGATAGGTTTTATGGTGAAACACAAATCCTCACACTATAGGGAGAATTCGGCCACCATAAAAGGCAAGCAAGGGGAGTTTGGCCATCTCTAAAGGAAAGTGTGAGAATTAACCAGAGAGAAAAGAGAGAAAGAATGTGAAAGTTCAAGAGCGTTCTTCGTTTTCTCATAAGGGTTTTGAGTGACTAACAAAAGAAAGTTTTTTTTTTTTTTGTTTCTCATCCTTAGGTATACAATTCAAAGAAAGGGAGCTCACACTCTAAGGTGATCCACGTTCGTGAAGGATTGGAAGATCTTATGGTTCGATCTCGACGCAACATCAAACTTCATGTTTCATAAAGCTATGATACCTTTAATATATATTTAATTAACTAAGGGTTAAGATCCGCGCTTTTAGGAAAATTTCTAAAAATGTACCAATGCCCATTTTTTACGCTTCCGCTGCGTGTTTTTCCTACATCGCGGTACTATCGTAATAAATCAAGACAGTTAGAATCAGTCTTTCCCAAAGAGGGATATCAGATAAAAGACTTCTTAACCAACCTACTTGCTCACTAGCTGATGCTAGTGCAATCATCTCTGACTCCATTGTAGATGGAGCCAAAATAGTATGTTTCTTAGACTTCCAAGAAGCAGCACCATTAGCTATGCTAAATATATAGCCATTTGTTACCTTGGAATCTTCTGAATGGGTGTTCCAATCAGAATTGTTGTATCCTTCTAAGACAGAGGAAAACTTCTGATAATGTAACCCAAGGTTCATAGTCTTCTTAAGGTACCTCATGACCCTTTCAATAGCATCCCAATACTCAATACTAGGTCTACTGGTAAACCTGCATAGTATCCTCACATCATAAGCTACGTCTGGCCTAGTTCAATCAGTAGCATATCGTAGACTCCTAATGATGCTTGCTTACTCAGTTTGTCTAACACTGTCTCCGATGTTCTTGAACAACTTTACATTAGGATTATAAGGAGTACATACTAGTTTACAGTTAAAGTAATTATAATTTTTTAAGATCTTTTCTATATAATGAGATTGATCCAAAGAAATTCTCTTTTCAGACCTAGTGATCTTAATTCTAAGAATCACATTTGTTTTTTTGAGATCTTTCATGTCCAATTTAGCACAAAACTTAGATTTCACATTATTCACGACAAGAGTATTAGAACAAAAAATAAGCAAGTCATCCATATAAAGACATAAAATAGTGTAAAAGTCATTTTTCTGATTTATAATAAATGCATTTGTCGTTTGTCGATATATATATATATATATATATATATTGATATTGATTTAGTTGAAAGTTGGAATTTGATGATTTTGATTGTAAAGAAATGATTTGAGAATTTTACATTGTGAAATATGAAATCCTGAAATGGCCCTGATAGATATGAACACAGAAATATGGATATAGGAGGTTGACATGTCAATTGGGTATACATATAGCAGTACTGCACCGAAATTTCTATGATGATGATGCTACTCTATGGATTATGTGTAGCCATTGTTTCGGATGATCCTAGAGTGGAGAAATTTTCAACGGGTAGTTCCAGTTGGTTCCGATGACGAAAATGATACCTGTATAGTAATACCATTTCGGCGGGTAGTTCCAGTTGGTTCCGATGCTGAAATGGGAAACACGCCTGTATTTAGTTCGGCTGGTAGTTCCCGTTGGTTCCGATGCCGAACAGCCCGTAATCCAGTCTTATAGAATCCTGTTATATGTATCAGAGGCCCTGATAAGAAATGAATAATGGATTTACTAAAAGCTATGAAATGAATGAAAAGAGATTTTATTTGAGATATATATGTCGACGTAAATAATATGTTTGATTTGAAGTACAATCGATTTGAATGTTATTTGAGATAATGAAAATGTTTTATTGATATTTCTTCGATTTGAAATATATGATTTAAATATTCTTATGATATTATGAATTTCGGACAACCTGTTACAACTGTTATTATATTGTATTGGAAATATTTTTAGTATACACCCACTGAGCATTATTGCTTAGCACGTTGGTTTTTATCGCGCGTAGGTAAAGAAGATTCTAGAGTGGTAAAGAAGATTCTAGAGTAGAAAAGAAGTGAAGAGTTGAAACTGCAGAGAATAGTCTAGAGTCACATCACACCTGGGTAGTTTTACATATTTCCTGTTTATGTAATTTCCTATACGCATGCATATACAAGAATTGTAAAAGTTTGTATTATATTTAAGTTTTGTCAATATATGCCCTAAAGTTTATATTGTTTGAAAATATGCAATTTTATTATTTTCGAATGATTATTTAGTTAACTGTTTTTGATAGATTGAGTTGGTAAGTCACATCACATGAAAGGATGTGCAAAATGATTGAGAAATGAGTTTTTGAAGTGTTTACTTTTGTGAGATTTGAAATTTTATTGAAAACAAGTTTTGGAAAGTCAGAAAAACAGAGGAAACTATGGCAAAATTTTCAGAAATTTATTTGAACCATGTTTAAAGGTTATATTTCAATGTTAAAGTATAGATTTATAAAATAAAAGCAGAGATTTCAGTATATGGTAGCACTCCCTGATTCGGTTCGAGTGGATCGGGTTAGAGGGTGTTACAGTTTTGGTATCAGAGTATGGTTTAGGCGTTCCTAGACCTGAAAAACAGATTTTGTATATGCATACATTGTAGAAAAGAAAAATATGAGGATGTGACTCTAATCTGCAGAATTCATCTTCTGTCTTATATAGAATAAAAAAAGAGATAGAACCTTCTGGAAGTGGAAATAGAGGTAGACCCGGTAGTCCTGCTAGTGTAGCTGGGGGAGCATCGGGTGAATCAGTGAGTCTGAGGATGGCTGGACCAGAGATTCAGGGTCAACTAGTAAATATGCAACAGATGGCGGAATTCTTTAAGAATGTGGCCAGAGCAGCGCCACGGAGGTCAGCAATAAAGGACTGGCCAAATACAGACTCACAAATTTTCATAGAAGAAGAGAGGAAGATGCATCCGCTGCAGAGTATTGGTTTGAGCGGACCGAGAGAATATTGCAGCAGTTACATTGCACGCCAGAGGAGAGCCTTGAGTGTGCAGTTTCATTATTACAGGAGGACGCTTACCAGTGGTGGACCTCCATTGCTCAGACAGTATGACCTGAGGAAAGAACTTGAGAATTTTTCCAGAGAGAGTTTAGGAGAAAATATGTTGGCCGTATATATATTGATAACATGAAAAGAGAGTTTGTTAACTTGAAGCAGAGGTAGATGGCCATCACAGAGTATGAATGGAAATTTATCAGGTTGAGAAAGTATGCCAGTGAGATGGTGACTACAGAGGAGAACAGATGTAGGAGATTTGAATATAAGTTGAACGATTAGATACGCCTTCAGGTCACAGCATTCCAAATGGCAGATTTTACCAAATTAGTATCAGCATCCCTTAATGTTGAAAGGGTTAAGAAAGATGAACAGACCAGAAAAAATTGGAATCAGCAAAGAAGAGGTCCGGGACAGTCTAGTTCGACCCAGCCACCCAGTAAGAGATTTAGGGGACCTCAGACTAGTGTGCAGAGGCAGCCACAAAGACCTCAATTCACAGCCAAATCAGGATAGTCAGTTACATCAGTGGCTAGTGCTCCTGGAAGTGCAGCTAGGGGACCAGTTTTAGCACCATGTGAACACTGCGGGAAAAGACATACAGGGGAATGCTGGAGATTGATTGGAGCCTGTAATAGATATGGATCTCGTGACCATTTTTATAGGGATTGTCCGAGGAACCAGATGACTCCTGTTCCACGATTAGAGAGACCAGCTCCCACTACTTCCAGAGGGAGGAGACCCAGTCAGATAGGGACGGAGACTAGTAGGTAAAGAAGGGCAATAGAGTCTACAGGGAGATAGGATAGTCAGACCCCAGCTCGAGCATGTGCTGTTAGGGCTCAGGAGGATAGAGATGCACCAGATGTGATTACTGGTATGGTTTCTATGTTTGATACTACTGAACTTGCATTGATAGACCCAGGATCTACACATTCATACATATGTGATGTTATGCTGAGAAATAGAAATTTAAACACTGAATCTACTGAGTATGATGTAGTGGTGAGTAATCCTTTAGGCCACAGTGTGATTGTAAACCGAGTATTTAGAGATTGTCCTATCAGAATTCAGGGGTACGAGTTTCTAGGTGATTTGATGGAATTGTCATTCCATGACTTCGATGTGATATTGGGCATAGATTGGTTATCCAGACACTAGGTTATGATTGATTGTAGTCTGATTTATTTGATCAGTTAAAAGGAGCTAGTGTTTTCTCAAAGATAGATCTCAGATCAGGGTATCATCAGTTAAAGGAGAAAGACTCTGATATTCCGAAAACAGCTTTCTAGACACGATATGGACACTATGAATTCGTAGTGATGCCATTTGGGTTGACTAATGCACCAGCAGCATTTATGGATTTGATAAACCGTATTTTTCGTCCGTATCTGGATCAGTTTGTGGTGGTATTCATCGATTATGTTCTGATATACTCTCAGACTGCAGTAGAACATGATCGGCATCTCCAGATTGTGCTACAGATTTTGAGAGAAAAGAAGTTATATGCTAAACACTCAGCAAATGTGAATTCTGGCTGAATGAAATTGCATTTCTGGGACATGTAATATCAGCAGATGGTATTAAAGTAGATCCCAAGAAAATTAAAGCAGTTATAGAATGGAAGCCTCCTAAGAATGTTACTGAGATCAGACATTTTCTAGGCTTGGCCGGATATTACAGACGATTCGTAAAGGGATTTTCATCCATAGCCACTCCTCTAACTAAACTACTCCACAAGAATGTTAAATTCTAGTGGAATGGAAGATGCCAGGCAGCTTTTGACAAACTAAAGGCGTTGTTAGTTGAGGCTCCAGTCCTTGTACAGCCAGAGTCTGGTAAAGACTTTGTGATTTACAATGATGCTTCACATAATGACCTGGGCTGTGTACTGATGCAGGAAGGAAAGATGGTTGCATATGCTTCCAAACAGCTAAAAACTCATGAACAGAATTATCCGACACATGATCTGGAACTTGCAACCATAGTGTTTGCTTTGAAAATATGGAGGCATTACCTATATGGAGAGAAATGCTACATTTATACTGACCACAAGAGTCTCAAGTATCTGCTTACTCAGAAAGAACTCAATGTGAGACAGAGAAGATGGAGTTAATTAAAGATTACGACTGTGTTATTGACTACCATCCAGGGAAAACAAATATTGTTGCTGATGCTCTGAGCAGGAAATCTTTATTCGCATTGAGAGCTATGAATGCTCATTTGAGATTGACACCAGATAATGCTATTTTAGCTAAATTGAAACTCAAGCCTAATCTGATTCAGCAAATACTAGAAAAGCATAAACAGGATGAGAAGCTTTTAGCCATTAGTGGACAAGTCCAAGAGGGAAAGGAGACTGATTTTGCAATCAGGGATGATGGTACTTTATATTTCAAGGATAGAATTTGTGTTTCGGATGATGAAGAGTTGAAGAGGGCAATTTTGACAGAGGCGCACAATAGTCCATATTCGATGCACCCTGGTAGCACAAAAATATATAGAGATCTGAGAACTCAGTATTGGTGGTCTAGTATGAAGAAAGATGTAGTCGACTTTGTGAATAGATGTATGACATGCCAGCAGGTAAAAGCAGAACACCAGGTTCCATCAGGTTTGCTACAACCGATATCCATACCTGAATGGAAGTGGGACCGCATTACTATGGATTTTGTCACAGGATTACCCCTCTCACGAAGTAAACAGGATGCGATTTGGGTAATAGTGGATCGATTGACTAAATCAGCACATTTCTTACCTGTCAGAACAGATTATTCACTAGACAGATTAGCAGAGCTATACATTAAAGATATAGTCCGATTGCATAGAGTGCCTGCTTCTATAATTTTAGACAGAAATCCGAAGTTGACATCCAGATTTTAAAAGAAATTTCAAGAAGCTTTGGGCACATGATTAAGCTTCAGTACAGTCTTCCATCCACAAACAGATGGGCAATCAAAGCGTGTAATACAGGTGCTAGAAGATATGCTCCGAGTTGTATATTTGATTTTAAAAGGAGTTGGGTTGATCATCTCCCATTGATTGAATTTGCTTACAACAACAGTTATCAGACGAGTATAGATATGGCACCGTGTGAGGCACTGTATGGAAGGAAATATAGAACACCATTGTGCTGGACAGAGTTAGGTGAAGACAGGTTGGTAGGACCAGATTTGATCCGACAGACTGAAGAAAAGGTGAAGATTATCAAGGAAAGACTGAAAGCTGCATCAGATCGTCAGAAATCATATGCAAATTTGAAAAGAAAAGACAATGAATATGAGGTCGGAGACAAAGTATTCCTGAAAGTATCTCCATGGAAGAAAGTATTGAGATTCGGAAAGAAAGGGAAGTTAAGTCCTAGGTTTATTAGTCCATACGAGATCATTGAACGTGTGGGACCGGTAGCCTATAGACTGGCTTTACCATTGGAATTGGAAAAGATACATAATGTATTTCATGTATCTATGCTGAGGAGATACAGATCAGATCCTTCTCACAGAGTCCAGACTGAAGCCATTGAGATACAGCCTGATCTAACATATACAGAGGAACCAGTGCAAGTGTTAGACAGAGAAATAAAAGAACTCCGGAATAAGAAAGTACTGCTAGTGTAAAATCTCTGGAGGAACCATAATGTGGAAGAAGCTGCATGGGAGAGCGAAGAAGTGATGCAACAGAAATATCCACAACTATTCGAATGAGGTAAATTTCGCGGACGAAATTTCTTAAGAGGGGAAGAATTGTAACGCCCCTAATTTTCCATAATTATGAAAAGTATTATTATTAATTATTATTAAGTATGCAACAGTCAAGTATGTGATTTAACTTGGTGGAAAGTATATATTTGGTATATGGTGTATAAATAAATAGTGATTTTTAACCGATTTAACTCCCATTAGAGATATTATTTTCATAGTGCATTTGGATCATAGTGGGTCCAATTGAATATTGGTGAAGTTAATTTGGTGATTGAATAAGTGTGGAATATTTTTGGAATATTATTGAGATGGAATGTGATTAGTGGGTTAATTTGATAATTAAAGGAGGATTGGTAAATCACATGTGATTAATAGCAAATTTGTGCGATTATTGGATTTTAATAAGCTCAAAGGAGCAATTTACAATTAAGTAGATATAATATATATAAAAAAAATTGCTAGTGGAGAATTCCACTCAATGGAGAGGTCAAACAAACAACAACAAAAAAGTTAAAAAATATAGCACCGAGTGGAATGAAGTGGTGTAGTGGAGGCAATTAAAATGAAAATAGAAGCTAAAAAAAATAGAGCAAAGGCTTAGGGAGAAGAGAGAGAAAGGGAAGAAAAACAAGAACAAGAACATGAACAAGAACAAGAGGAAGAAGAAAGGAAGAGGAAAGGAAAGAAAACGTATTGGGAAATTGTCCAGGTTTGGTGTACACATTAATTTTGAGTATTAGTTTTCATATTTGAATTGAATAGTTGAATTTTTTAATAATTCGTAAGTTTTTGATTAAATTGATTTGTGAAATATATTTGATTATAATTTTGGATTCCTTAAAATTGATAATTGATGAAAATGATGATTCTGGATATATATATATATATATTGGATTGTATTGAGATTGTTTTATTTGAGAATATTGTTTGAATACGATTTCGGAATTATCTTTGATATGAAATTTAATGAAAATTTTTTAATTGGAAAAATATATATATATATATATATATATATATATATATATATATATATATATATATTGATATTGATTTAGTTGAAAGTTGGAATTTGATGATTTTGATTGTAAAGAAATGATTTGAGAATTTTACATTGTGAAATATGAAATCCTGAAATGGCCCTGATAGATATGAACACGGAAATATGGATATAGGAGATTGACATGTCAATTGGGTATATATATAGCAGTACTGCACCAAAATTTTTGTGATGATGATGCTACTCAATTGATTATATATAGCCACTGTTTCGGACGATCCTAGAGTGAAGACATTTTTGACGGATAGTTTCAGTTGGTTCCGATGTCGGAAATGATACCTGTATAGTGATACCATTTCGGCGGGTAGTTCCAGTTGGTTCCGATGCTGAAATGGAAAACACGCCTGTATTTAGTTCGGCAGGTAGTTCCCGTTGGTTCCGATGCCGAACAGCCCGTAATCCAGTCCTACAGAATCCTGTTATGTGTATCAGAGGCCCTGATCAGAAATGAATAATGAATTTACTAAAAGCTATGAAATGAATGAAAAGAGATTTTATTTGAGATATATGTGTTGACATAAATAATATGTTTGATTTGAAGTACAGTCGATTTGAATGTTATTTGAGATAATGAAAATGTTTTATTGATATTTCTTCGAGTTGAAATATATGATTTAAATATTCTTATGATATTATGAATTTCCAACAACCTGTTACAACTGTTATTATATTGTATTGGAAATATTTTTAATGTACACCCACTAAGCATTATCATTTAGCGCGTTGGTTTTTATCGCACGTAGGTAAGGAAGATTCCAGAGTAGAAAAGAAGTGAAGAGTTGAAATTGCAGAGAATAGTCCAGAGTCACATCACACCTGGGTAGTTTTATATATTTTCCTGTTTATGTAATTTCATATACGCATGCATATACAAGAATTGTAAAAGTTTGTATTATATTTAAGTTTTGTCAATATATGCCCTAAAGTTTATATTGTTTGAAAATATGCAATTTTATTATTTTCGAATGATTATTTAGTTAACTGTTTTTGATAGATTGAGTTGGTAAGTCACATCAAATGAAAGGATGCGCATAATGATTGAGAAATGAGTTTTTTAAGTGTTTACTTTTGTGAGATTTGAAATTTTATTGAAAACAAATTTTGGAAAGTCAGAAAAACAGAGGAAACTCTGGCAAAATTTTCAGAAATTTATTTGAACCATGTTTAAAGGTTATATGTCAATGTTAAAGTATAGATTTATAAAATAAAAGCAGAGATTTCAGTATATGGTAGCGCTCCCTAATTCGGTCCGAGTGGATTGGGTTAGAGGGTGTTACAATGGTCATATGAGTAAATATGGTAACTTGGAGAGCTATAGGCAGTCTATGAACTCTTGGCGATTACTGGTATTTTTCACGAGAATACACTTTCTCCATTTAGGTTGTCTAGGGTACGAATTAGTACGCTCACTTATTCTATCTTTATTTAAGAGTTCAATTTTAGTTCTTTAGTGGAATGAACTAAAATTAATGGATTGGACCTAAGTGAATCACTTGTTGGTTGTGATTATGTTGTGTCTATTAGAGCTTAAATTTAGATAGTCTGCCAAGATCCTCAATCCACACGAATTTGAATGGATCACTTGTTATATTCTACCGGATTAGTTAATTGATTCATCTTAAGAATTGTTTTTGGAATTTTTCCAAAAGGTTTGAAAGGTGCGTTCTTGTGTTCGATCAAGACTCGTGATAACTCGTCAAAGTACCTAGAATGGGCGACTAATGGTGTGTGATCCCTTGGGTGGCCCTATGGGATGTTTTTAACATTCCATAAATATATTAAGAATATAATTAGCATATTTAATCTAAATGGGCTGTTGAAATTATATTAATATATTGAGTTAATTACACTCAACCTCCCTGAGATTTGGCTAATTACACTCGGAATTAAAGTTTGCATTAATTGACACTAACCTCCCCTCACGTTAACTTTGACCGTTAGAATAAACGTTGACTTTTGTTAAATTTATAAAATGACCAAAATACTCCTGTTAATTAATATTATCAATTTTTTTGAGTTAATTACACTCAACCTCCCTGAGGTTTGGCTAATTATACTCAGAATCAAAGTTTGCATTAATTGACACTAACCTCCCATCACGTTAACTTTGACCGTTAAAATAAACGTTGACTTTTACCAAATTTACTAAATGACCAAAATACCCCTGTTAATTAATATTATCAATTTTTTTTACTCTTTCTTAAAAAAAAATTGATAGTGGAATCCAGATTGGATCTCCACCGTCCATCATTGTCCAATCTGGATCTCCACCAACAAAAAAAAAAAAAAAAAAAAATTTGAAGCTTGAATGTCTGGGTTCGTTCGAACCCAGACTTCAAACCCTTTGTGGGTTTGATTCGAACTCACAAGGGTTCGAAGACGAACCCTTCTGGGTTCGTATTCGAACCCAGAAGGGTTTGAAGAATGAACCCTTCTGGGTTCGTGGAACCCAGATCTGAGTTCGAATCGAACCCACAAAAGGTTTGAAGTCTAAGTTCGAACGAACCTAGATATTCAAGTTTCAAATCATTGTTGATGGACGGTGGAGATCCCAATCTGGATTCCACCATCAATTGTTTTTTAATAAAGAGTAAAAAAAAATTGATAATATTAATTAACAGGGGTATTTTGGTCATTTAATAAAATTGGCAAAAGTCAACGTTTATTCTAACGGTCAAAATTAACATGAGGGGAGGTTAGCGTCAATTAATGCAAACTTTGATTTTGAGTGTAATTAGCCAAACTTCAGGGAGGTTGAGTGTAATTAACTGAAAAAAAATTGATAATATTAATTAACAGAGGTATTTTGGTCATTTAATAAATTTGACAAAAGTCAATGTTTATTCTAACGGTCAAAGTTAACGTGAGGGGAGGTTAGTGTCAATTAATGCAACTTTGATTCCGAGTGTAATTAGCCAAACCTCAGGGAGGTTGAGTGTAATTAACTCTAATATATTTATTTAAGGCATGTGGACTTCTTTTTTTTTTGAAAGAATGTATCTAGTTCACATGTGAACTTATTGTGGAAGTTCAATAGGATTAATAAAATGAAAAAATAAAGTGTGGCCCATGGCTTTAGAGTTTGGCGGCATTGGCTAATTTTATTAGCTAATTACTTTGTTTTATTTTATTATTTAATTAAATAGAAATTAATTATTTATTTAATTAACTAATTATTTAATTAAAAATTAAAAATACTTTCTACTAAGAATTGGATTTTTAGTTTCATACTATTGGTAATAGTATGATAAGTATCAAAGACGTTATTTGATAAGTGATAAATAATAGGAATTATTTATCAAATCAAATTAGGAAGGTTTTTGATATTGATCAAAACTATAAAGTTGGCTTTTAAGTTACTTTTAGGAAAGTTTTAATAAGTCACTCAATTATAATTATCCTTTAATAATTATTGAATAATACTTTTTAGAGTTGAAATTAGGTTGAACTCTAACTTGATGGGTTTTATGGTGAAACACAAATCCTCTCACATAAGGAGAATTCGGCCACCATAAATAGAGGGCTAGGGAGTTCGGCCAAAGTGTTGCTTGAATCCAAGAGTGAGTTTTGTGAGCTTTTGATAGCCAAGAAAAACCGCAACACCCACCCTCACTCCCCCCTCTCTAAGCAAAGTGTGATATTCGCCCGAGAGAAAAAGAGAAAGAACAATTGAGTTCAAAGTGTTCTTAGTTTTCTCATAAAGATTTTGAGTGACTAACGAAAAAAAAAAAAAGGAAAAGTTTTTTTTGTGTTTCTTATCCTCAGGTACGCAATTGAAAGAAAGGGAGCCCACACTCCAAAGTGATCCACCTTCATGAAGGATTGGAAGATCTTACAGTTCAATCTCGACGCAACATCAAACTTCACGTTTCACAAAAGGTACGATACATTTTAATGTATATTTAATAAACTAAGGGTTAAGATCTATTCTTCTTCTAGGAAAATTTTAAAACATACCAAAACCCAATTTTGATGCTTCCGCCGCGTGTTTTTCCTACATTCCCAACAAATATATTATTTTAGCAATGATATACAAATCAGCCCCAATAATTTGAGTAAACCCAGCCTTATTAAGAAAGTAGCCCGAAACTAAATTCTTCCTCATCTCTGGAGTATGCAGTACATTCTTAAGAATGACAACTTTTTCAGAGATAAACTTCATTACTACCTTACCAGTACCAGCAACAATATCGAAGTGGGAATCACCCAACAATACTTTATTGTCCACAGTTTCAAAATAGGATTTAAACATAGCAAGATCATAGCAACATGAGAATTGGCGGAGGGATCTGTTCCGCAGGACCAGGGGTCACCTTCCCTGCACAGGATACAGCTCTTGGACTATCAGCAGCCCTCCTATCCGTCTCAGGTACAGTTTCATTATTACCAACAGGCCTTTGTTTCGCCGCACGTGCAGTATCATCAGTCGAGGGTTTTGCACTAGCCCGGGGTGGGCTTCTTGCCCTCAGCTAGCCACCGAATCGCAACGCCATTGATCCAGTCACATTATTGTCCTTGGCAATGTCCATGCATTCATGTAAAGGATGGCCGAATAGCCCGCAGCGGAAGTAAAATTCGGGGAGATGTTCGTATTTCAATGGCATTATCGTTTTTATGCCGTAGCCCAAAATATCCACGCATAGGAAGCGTTTGAGGGGCTTTCTAACATCAATCTGAATGCGAATACGTAAGTAATTACTGAGGCATCCCCCCGAAGCCCCAGTATCGACCTCAAGAACGAAACCAATCTGCTAACCAAGGAAGTCTCCTATTTCTTTGGACATGCAAAGAAGGGGAACGTTATGCAGTTAAACCCAGAAGTTTGCATGAGCAAACAGTAAACTCGAAAGAGCTCCAATCCCTTAAGGTATCTCCTGAACCAATAGTGCATGATCAAAACTCCAAGGACCCCTTTTGAACACTCGGTTACGGTCCACTTCATTTTTGAACTGGAAAGCAAAGGTATTTTCACCAACAACTTTGATGTCAATAGTTTCTTAATCCTCCAAATCTTAGGTAAAATGGCCCTGAATGCTTCACGATTTACTAATTTATTAGATATTAATTTCCCAACCAAACAAAGAGCTAATTGTTTCTCTCCCACCTCCTTCAACTTTTGATTAAGTTTGGCAGCAGGCCCATCCCTCTCCTCCAACGAAAGAGTATCACACAATTTCACAATGTCCTTGGAAGTCATAGCAATCCCCAAGAACACCCAACTTCACTCATAAGAAGTAAAAACTAGATCCGAAGACCCGACGCCTACTTTTACCCTAGAATGTTCAGAGAAAACCAGATACTGCCTTTAATTGTTTTCTATATTATAAGGTAAGATCAATTTATATTGTACAACAAGAGTGATCCACCAGGCAGATTGCTGAAACAAATCATATAGTTATGACTGCTAGGGAGGCAGAAGAACTTCTCCAGCATTTATACATATACATGTCAGGTGTGATTTATAAATATACACATGCATATACATGTCACCCAACACAGAAAAATATGACTAGCTATTGGGAAGATGATGGTGATGAAAATATATATGTGTGATTATAGCAAAACTTACAATAATATTTCAATGAGATATTTATTCAAACATCTTGGGTGCATCATAATTTTATTACTCAAAACACACAAATTGAATTAATAAATACAAATAACAAGTTGTTAAAAAAAATACATATAACAAGTTTTTTATCAAACTGTAGAGATAAAAAAAAATAAAAAAATAAAAAATAAACTAATGATCATCAATAAAAAAATAATAGAAAATTAAACAAAATCAATTGAAGTAAGAAACTTACAATTTTAAGTAAGAAAAATCGTTGTCGTATTTGCGAAACGACGAAGAGAGAAGAGATTAATAAACGAGCGACACAAGGTAAATACTAAGAATAAGCGACAGGAAAATAAGCGATTTGAGATAAGCGATTTGAGAGTAAATTGTATTGACTCTTTGAAAGAGATTGAAAGACATTAATGACGGCTGTAAATGAAAGAGATTGAATTTTTAGTTAAATAAGGGAATTAACTCTTTTGAATTAAAATTTTAGACTACTCCTAATAGATTCTGAAAAACTGAAAGGAAAAAAAAAAGCGGATATTAAACTACATAAAAAGAAATTAGCGTGTTTTTTTGTCACAAATTAAAATGTATTCCTTTCTGTTAGTTAATTTTCTAACTAATAATATTGGTTGTCACAAATTATTAAATTTTTTAATTTTTTGTGACAAATTACTTATAAAATTATCAATTGACTCAAAAATTTGGTGGAAAATTTCGGAAGTAGATTACGCTCGAAAACATATTGACAAATAATAAAATCTGTCACAAAATTCAGCATTTAATTCTTGATCAATTAATTGATAAAATACTATGTTTTTCTTCATTTTTTCTTGTCAATTATGAAACAAGTTTGCCTCAAAGATTATCATGTAACAATACTACCTCCACATATGCGAATGCCCCCAATTGGTTAATAAGGTTTAGAAATCATGATGAATATATATATATATATATATTAAATATAAGGCACTAATTTGTGATTAAAAAAAATTGTCGAAGCTTTTAGTTTTATAATGTCATATTTGTATGAATCATAAGATATTTTTTATTTCTTTTTTACAAGTTAATTTTCTGATTAATTATATTAATTATCACATCTTACTTAATTTTTATTTAATTGTGATAAATTATTAGAAAAAGTATCAATTGAACTAGAGTTTTTGACTAACAATTTTAGAGGGGAATTTTGGTCCAAAAACAAATGATAAATAATTAAATCTATAGTAATACATTTAAAATCTATCACAAAAAAATGTATCATTAAATGTCACTTTTTTTTTTTTTTTTTTTTAGTGGGGTAAGGTCCTTCTCTTCAATTAATTATACATTATTATCAACGGAGTAAATCCTTGAACCACATAGCTGATTTTTTTGGATACCTTTTCAAACCATCATTATAATCTACAAAAACACTTCCAAAACGAACCGTATAGCCATCACCCCATTCGAAGTTGTCCAAAAATGACCATGCAAAGTAACCCCTCACATTGACCCCTTCCCTATATATGAAAAAAGAAAAAATAAATAAACTGGTTTGTATTAATCTTCATTAATTTTTCAAATTTTAACTTTAAAAAAAATTAAAACTATCATGCCACTCACATAATGCCACTTTGAACACATGAAAGATGACTTTTATAATAATCTATCCTCGTGCTGTCCTCGAGCAATAATTTACCGTCATTAATCTCATCAACACCTGTAAAATTATATTGTTATAAAACAAATATACGAAGATATATATAATTTTAATCACATAATTATATATGCAGGTAAGTGACAAAATATATGGTTGAATAATTAATTAATTTAATTGTTTTACCGTTCTCAGTTATATAGATGACTGGATTGTTCAACTTATTCTTTGTGTAGAGCAAAAGATCTCGAATTCCTTCTGGATAAACATATAGCCAATCGGATGCAGCCTGCATATATACATATTTAGTACATCAGAATCCATTTCATATAGACAAGAACTTTCAGGTGATTTGAATTTGTAATTGAGTGAAAATATGTTTATATCCGTACCTTTGGACCAATAGGAATGCCGTTTCGCTCGGCTGATAGAAGAAAATTGAATGGTATACAAGTGTGAGAAAAAGAAATAATTACTAAAATTGTGGGAAAAAAAAATGTTGCTCAGAAGAAGTTTTCAACTATGTATCATGTATATATATATATATATAATCTTACTTGTAAGGTTAACACAAGAATCCGTCAAGTAGCTTTGATTATTATGATTCTTTTTGCAAGGAACATCGGTTGCATAATTGGAAGTGTAATAGTTTAATCCCAAGAAATCAAAAGATCCTTGAACCATCAAAGATTGATCTCTAGTAAATCTCGGCATTCTTTCTCGTACAATGTTAACCATGTCAGCTGGATAGGAACCTGACTTCAATGGTTCTAAAAACCTTTTAAAAAAATAAAAAAGAAGTGAAATTAGATGCACTTTCAATGAATTTTTAATACTAATTAAACCATGTGCTTAGTTTATAATTGGAGGTGTATTGTAAAACCATACAAAGAATTTTTACAAAACGAGAATTGGGAATTGCGGAAAATAGCTATACCCGATAACTTACCAATGAAACGAGAAAGATAGGGACCGAGATGCCGCTTTGTGGTCTGCTTCGCTCTCAGAATTCAATGGCACTATCCAAGCACAATTTAGTGTAATCCCAATTTGACCCTTTTGAGACATCTAAGCAAATCTAGCAGTCTTAGTTAAATCAAAAATCACATGTTATGGTTTAAAAATTCATCTCTGCCAAGAAGTAATTAATTGAAGTTATCTAAATTGTGGAATCTGCAATGACCTGGTATTTGTCCCGATAAAGTTTGACAGCGGCAGCATGGGCAAGAAGCAGGTGGTGGCTAACAGTATAGGGCTCAGTCCCAGAGTTTCCTCCACTGCAATTAGGAGAAACCACTTTGAACATCTGCCTGGTGCAAATGCTCCATTTGCATATCCCATACTTGCAAAGGTCAGTGGCTCATTTATAGTAATCCACTGCTTTACTCTGTCACCAAAATTTCTGTAACACAGTTCCGCATAATCTTGAAAATCATTCCTGTGATTCACAACCTTCTACAGCTGAATTAGATTTTCTTAGTAATAACTACCTCTTACTGCTCAAAGTCTCAATTACGGTATGTTTTGAAAACATGAGATTTGATACGTTTAGCTAGATAATCAAATGTTATTTGTACGACGGATATACTTACACGATTTGAGGATGGAGAAAACCACCATACTCATCTTCTAGGGCTTGTGGAAGATCCCAGTGAAATAGAGTCACAAATGGCTGCAATCCTGAAATGTATACAATTGTGCTTAAAAAATTGGCCATTGATAACATTCTCTCCAAATGGATTGAATTTAGATACCATTTGATAGGAGTTGGTTGATGAGATTGTTGTAATATGTGATGCCTTGTGGGTTCACTCCTCCCCTTAGGTTTCCATCTAAAAATTAACACATTATATTAAAAAAAAACATTAATTATCTTTATACTCAATTGAAAGAGGATATTTTCAAAAATCAGAATAATTAAATTCTATTTTGAACAAAACAAAACTCCAATGATATCATCTTACAAGGTAAGATTCTAGACCAAGAGATGGAAAATCTATAGGCATCAAATCCTATATCCTTCATCAGAGCCACATCTTCCTGTCAATTTTTTCAATTAATTATATACAGTTTGTTTTATAGAAATTAATTATATATAGTTAATAAAATTACAATATATCACGAACTAATTAAACAATTTTGTCGACGATTTCTTGTATCATTAAGAATACCTTATAACGATGATACGAGTCAATAGCAACCACTCCACTACTACCATCCTTGATCTTATCTGCAGCACCAATAAAATAATCAACAGTAATTAAAGATAAATCATTAACTTATAATTCAGAAGCCAATGCCATTATAATTATAATAGATGTATACAATACAATAATTTTCCTTCGAAAAAAAGGAAAAGAAGTAATAATCTTCGTATGCATGCATGCATGATGTCATTTTGAAAATGATAATATATTAAATAATAAATGAAGTCACAAGAATTCTTTTTATATAATTTCCTCTCTATGACTAAAGAGCACCCACTTGTCTTTCTCATAAATGATAACTACCCATCTTTAATTCCAAGTAGTGGAATATAACTGCACAGTGAAAGGCACTGATTAGGCACACCATTTTTTATTTTATTTTTTAACCATAATTCATATTCTTTCAAAAAAAATCTTCCATGGCTTAACATGAACATTAGAAATTATGTCATGTGATATAAAAAAATACGTTAAGTACGAGAGACCTGAGTGTTTCTGAGTGAAGGTGTCCCATATACTCGGCCCTCTACCACCATCATTTGCCGCACCTTCATACTGTAAAGTACCATAATAAACAAGTGTCTTTACATAATTAGCTTGACGACGGATCATCCTACGACTGATATATATAACTACTGGTTGTCCCAATAACATTACCATGAAGATCAATAATTCAATATATATATACTTGGAAAATCTAACAGATGCTAAGCTTCCATATTAATTTTCCTGAGATTATTAAATTAAGGCATTTTAGTGCACATAAAGAAAGAGGAGATCATAAAATAATTAACCTGGTATGCAGACGATGCTGTCCCAAATATGAAACCTGACGGAAAACTGGTTCGGTTGAGCGAAGCCGATCCATGATTCTGTGTAGAACATTCACTAGACGCCATTGAATAAACAAGGACGATGAGAAGTAGGAGAAAAGAACGTTGAATACTCATCTTTGCAGTTTAGTTTCTGAGTTTTCTCTCCTAACTTTGCTTTTATATCTCTTTGTCACGAAATGTCTCTACCTACTTTTAATATATATATATATATATATATACTAGGAGGCCCACTATGTCAATTTTGGAGGATGTTCCACTTTATATGAAATTCTAGATTATATATTCACACAATAACTCATTTTAATTTTATATATTTGACAAGTTCCCTTGTCTTGGTAGTTGGAGACCTCCAACTCCTCCAAGCCATCAAGGTTCAACACCTTGTATAAACATATAAATATATATTCTCATAATTACCCATAAAAATGAAATTGTGTGGATAGACCTCTTTCCCGTGTTGAGAATAGACCCCTCCTGTTATTGGGAGTAGTTGTCCCGGCCGTTGGTTTCGGTAGTTCTCGTCTCCCGTTGTAGAGAGTAGTTGTCCGAGCCATGATTGTATGATTTAATCTCGGTCGGTCCCGGTAGTCCTCTGACCCGTAAGGTATCAGATTTTAAAAAAAAATTATATATTTGGAATAGTATTTGTCCTCGAAATTCAATTTTCCGTTAAATTTTGAAATTTGGGGCCGAAACATGTAATTATTGTCCGTAGTCATGTATGTTCAACTGTTCAGAAAATTGTTCTGAAACAGTGTCGGTGCATGAGGTTCATGCGCGGTGGCAGCGCGTGGGTTGTACGTGCTCCGTTAACGGTGACAGTTTGCTTTGGTGACAGTCGAATTTAGAAGAGCATAGGACGCTGAGTTCACCGATGCCTCGATATTGTCTGATTCACGGCGGATCGGCGTAGATCTGACGATGAAACTCTCATTGGCTGAACGGTTTTGTCTTCGTTTCTCTCTCCATGAAGCTTGAAATTGGGCATGGGCACTTGAGTTTTACTCACCGACGCCTGAGGGTTGTTTTCACAGTGGCAATGTCAGTCAACTTGCTAGCGTTCGGATGTTTAATGAGGAGGGGCGGCGGTTCGTCTTTGTTGGTAATTTTGATTGGTTTTTGCTGCTCTTTTAGCGAGCCCTTTAGAGAAACTTGAAGATCGAAATATTCCGCTCACTCTGGTGGTGGCGGTGTCAACTCACGCGCGGATGTGATTGGCTACACGTGTGGTGGTGCATGTGGTGGCGCATGCGGCAGCGTATGGCTCATGGCTCTGGCAACGACTGCTGCACTGCTCTGAAACGGCTCTTGCTTTGCTCTGGATCTCTCCATGATCTTCTGGATCTCCTTGGATTTTTAACTCTAACTCTGATACCACTTGTAGGATTAATAAAATTAACCCCGTATGATTCACACCAACATACCCACAGATAATTGTTGTGGAGGATATTATCTCGTTGATTCGTCCTTTCCCTGAGTGTTTTGTTTCGTGGGTCCGTCGTGATGCTAATTCGGTGGCTCATGATTTAGCTAAATTTGCTCTTAGTTTCATTTCTGATTGCATTTTATTGAATGATGTTCCTAGTTCGGTGTTTGTCTTGTTTCCAAGGATATTGATGGATGATTTTGGTTTTGGATTTTGGTTTATAAAGTTATGTTTCCCTCAAAAAAAAAATAGGATTAGACTTATATAAGTGATTAGATTTATCACTAAGTGTTCATTATTATCTGGTTAGTTCACATTAAATATAAATAGGACTGAATTATTTTAGTTTAACTGAAAAAGACTTAATATTACAATGTCATATTTCATTTCTCCTTCAATTTATATGTGGGTGTGTTGGTGTGAACATACAAGGTTAATTTTATTAATCCTACAATATTCCACTTTATATGAAATTCTAGATTACGCATTCACACAATAACTCATTTTAATTTTATATATTTGGAATAGTATTTGTCCTTTTATGGTATATTTTCTCTTTTTTATGGAAACCAGATCAATTATTATGTAGAGAACTTTTATTCTACATTCAACATATATAAATTCATCCAATAGAATATATATATATATATATATATATATATATATATAATTTTAGAAATTGATGTGGTTTGAAGTTTTTTATTCTATAAAATGAAAATAATTAGTTTAGTACAACAAATCATGGAAATTATGATTAGTAAACTAATCACTTGGACTAGTAATTAGCATGGAGAAAATTGGAAGGAAAGTGGTGCTTTTTGCTGCTGCTTCTTTTTTCATTGTTTTTCTATCTAGTTGCTTTTGAAGGAACTATGCTTGCGTTCTCTCATTTGTCTCTATACACATCCAATAACGTTTTTCAAAATGGGGCATAACATTTGAAGTTCGGCTGACCTCTCTCATGAATCATGATGCCCTAAGGTGTAATTTGGACCAATCCAAGGCCTATATAGTGATTCAGACTGGTCCATTCTTATTTGGACCAACTTGTTATGGTTGCACCAACCCACTTACACGAGATATATTGTTGTTTTGTTCATAATAAATGTACCCCGTATCAAAATGTTGAGTCTTAGCAAGTATGTGTCGTAGATAAATTCAAAGGAACGTGTATAATCCAATTAATTTAGCCCTTTGTTAATGAGAATGTCATGATTTTAATAAAATTGGGACTTTATTTATATCCGTTTGTTATTTTAGGTAGCACAATGAAAAAAGTAAATGTCGGATATATCTTAAAAGATCAAAGAAGTATAAATTTTGAAGTTTTGTCAAAGTCTATAGTTCTCTAATAAATTAAGTTATCTTTTATCACATAATTAATATGGTAACAAACCATGCATATATACTTTCTCTTCGCTCATCGTTTCGGTAGAACAATAAAACAAAGTAAAGTAAATTTTATTGATCCGATATATCTTAAAGAGATGGGAAGTATAAGCTTCGAAATTTTGTTAAGATGTATAATTCGAACGTAAATTTAATTTGTCGGTCTCTAATCATATCATTAATATGCCAGCAAAAAATGTGCATATACGTGAGTTGGCATGCATGGAGAACTCTGCTGTATATATAGTCAGCCACTTTATACCAATTGCCATAGACAAGAATCATAGATTTATAGTTGGTAAAGCAGAGAAGAATTTTGAAATCTCCATTGAAAATGGCAAAGAAGAAGATCGGTTCATATGTGGAGTTCCTTCTGAAGTTGATCAACTCCATCTTCTTCTTGTTTGCCCTAGCCGCGCTGTTTTATAGTTTATATTTTTTCTTCAAGTGGAAGCACTACGCTTCTATGAAACCCCAATCTCACAAACCAAAACAGGAGCCACCTGCTCGATTATTGCTTGCTTTTGGTGCATCAAAATGGTTGTTTGAAGAACTTCCTTCACCTTGGTAAGTAGATCTAAAATTGTTATCAATATCTGATTATATATATGTATGTATATGTGTGTGAGAAATAAGTTAATAATATTGAGTTTTCAATTTGCAAATCTGTGCAGGTTTGTGTACTTTACAATGGCAATCAGTGCACTACTGATTTTCATTTCTTGTTTGGATATATCGGATCTACAATCAGGAGCCCTTGTTGCCTGTGTTTTGTATCCTTTATCAATCAGCATGTATACTATTTTCATTTGTCTTTTTATTGATTTATTTCATTAGAAATTCTTAGGTGTGCACGTTTATATATCAGTAAAACGGATGTTTTGAATTTTCATAAAACGCGCATTTTTTACTAGCCGTTATTTTAATGGTTTCCAACGGATAAAAATAAATGCTAGAGAATGCGGATTAATTTTGATATAGAGATAAGATTGTTGCTTAATAGAATGGCATATTCCTTAATATTATTCTTAGTATTCTGTAATCTTGGTTGGATTTATCCTGGCAGAACTAGGAATTGGTGCTTTGGTGTTATTTGGTCGTGACTCCAAGAAGGTAAAAATAATTTTCCAAATGCTATTGAAAATGAGCCAGAATTATTACCATAACCAACAAGTTATATTAGCAATTCTGGGTTATAATTTTGTATCCAAAGCACTCGTAGCTGCCAATTAAGTGTGTGTGTGTGATGGTGTGCTGAACTGGAATATTATTTGTCCAAAACTTTTTCAGGATCTTCCAAGAGATAAAACTGGCACTTTGTTGTCAACTTACCAGTTTTTGAACCAGAAGTGGAAAATCATCAGATGGGTCGCTCTTGCTATACTTACTTTAGAGGTATTTAATCAACTTTTTCCTTTTTTTTTGACAGAAAATGGTACCATATATCTCAACTTTACCTTATTAGTTCCAATAAAATATTTGATACTGAGAATGTAGTCCTGAGTGATTATGGAACAAATTGTTATTGTTGTGATCATGACTTTACGGTTACATCCTAATAGAGAAAAAATATGTGGATATATGTAATATTTATTGGAAATAGGATTATCTAATGTAATAAAATATAACACTATTCACTTTCAGGTTATTGCGTTGTTCCTAGCTCTGTATCTACGATGTGGCTATCGAGGATCGAATGACAGGGACCGCGAAGAGAGTATAATCCGTGCCGATTCTCTGCGACGTGCAGCTGCCAGGCGGAGCAACACCAGAACCGCAGCACCACCCCCAACCGGTGGAAGAGTACTACAGACAACGTCACCAAAGAAAACCCCGAGTTAGCAGGCATTCATCTAGTTTCTTGAATGTGGAATGTTACTTTATTTTAAGAGCAAAGAGCCTAGATTGAGAGATGATTATTGGTTACTCAAAACATACATTTTATGGCATTATTCCTATCTATTTTAATAATTTATTAACTAAGATTCATCGTGTGCTGAAAATGGTTGTGACAATCAAAGAGTAAGCAAAAACTCTTGGAAGATGCTCCTTTCAGACTTTCATTGTTTTCATGTGCTCTTCTTTGAAAGCATCATCCAATTCCTCCTCCCCAAAGTAACCATCACTCAAATATACCTAGAATTTCACAATGGACGTATATTTCTTTCCCCAAATCTTTAGCCAGTTTCCAAGCTCAACCGATATTATTTGATCACTTTCACCCATCTTGCTTAGTGCTCAAGTTAAACAAAAACTTGCCTCATTGGAAATGAATAACGATAATATATTGTGAACCACAATTACAAGTTACAACCAGTATACTGATATCTTAGACTCAAAAAAGCAGTATTCACACTAGTGGGCACACGCAAAACAAGCAGGAAGAGGAGTTAGCGGTCCCCTTTGCCTACATTATTACCACTGTCACCCGTAACGTCAACAAAATACATATTAGAAAAATGAATATTTTCTTCCCAACAATTGAGACATGAAGAAAGTATACATTTGTAGTTTTCTCTTTAGTACAGAGAAACATGTGCGAATGTTCAATTGCATTAGAGGATCTACAAAACACAAGCACTCGACAGAACAAAACAAGATGACCGAGCCATAAATTTTTGGATTTCCATATCTTTTCCAGCCAGGAGCACATAAAAAGAAATCATAGTTTTCACCAAGTACCTCCCAGATTGCTCCAGTTAGAAACCAGCCCATCCGGCAGGTTGAACTGATGACTGGTTCTCTGTGACCTTTGACTGGCCAACACCCTGGGAATTACTTCCTTCAGCAACATTTTTCGATCTCTGGCTACTGGAAGAAGGGACAGCCGCAAAATTCTCTGTTCCAAAACCCCATGTATCGAAACTAGAAATTGATTGAGCAGCCTGCTTGTTAAGGTGACCGTTTCTGGCTCTAACAGATTGGACAGTGCTCTGTCGCTGTGGCTTAGGTTCCTCCGGGAAAGCCTGCCACGAGTTTGGCTCTGGACTTGGTGTACTCCAGTCAGATTTACCCTGCTGGAGCTCCCAAACAGTTCCTTCAATCTTCTCCCTCTGCTGTAATAAGCATAAATGTTAACTAAAACACAAATATTAAGCAAGCTCGAAATTAAGACAGAAAATTAGATATAAGATTCTTATAAATATATTGTTAAGAACAGTACCGGAGGCGTTGCAGCTGTTTGATTTCCAGGTGAAATTTGATTTCGCGAGACATCTTTATTTGGTGACGGAGATCTAGCAGCAATAGCTTGCTTGAGCTCCTGTATCTCCTGCCTCTGAGATCGGCAAATAGCAGATAGCTTTTCAAATTTCGAAGTTATTTCAGCTTTCTCCAAGTTGGCTTGTTTCAGCTGCTCCTTCAGCCTCTCCATTTCATCCTCATATACTTCTTCCTTTCCTGATTTAGTATTACTAGTTCTGGAGCTTAGCTTATTGGTATCAAATTCAGCAACAAAAGTGTTAAAAGCGTCATCTTGAAAAGTAGTTGTGCTATCAGATTTCGATGCCTTCGGCCTCTCAATACCAGTATCTGTGTCTTTCTGGAAAAAGCTTATTTTGAAATCTTTAGAAAGGCCATCCTCTGGCTTGTGTGGTTTACTTTGGACATTTTTGCGTATAGCATGTGTCTGTATATTTTCCTCTTTCACAGGAGGGCTAGTGTTCTTGGGTAAAGGGTAATTATCGGGTCTAGATCTATCATGTCTTGATGTGCCATAGCTACTTGGTTCTTCATCAAATTTAGGTCTATTTTTTTCTTCTGGAATGAGCGAGTCCTTTGCATGTAGAGTAGACCAGAAAGCACCAAGCTGCCCCACACCTCCCCCAACACCTGAAGTCACTGACGGTTGAGATGAAGGCACAGGCGGCGGACTTCTTTGAGGCATTGGAGGTGACCTATTCACAGGCTTTGATACACCTGCTAAATTGTGATAAACAGTCAATATATATCTCTTTATTTGATTGATAAATTTAGACATGTCAACAATTATATTAATTCAACATTGAATTTTCTCTTATTGTGAAACAGTATCTAGCATGTCAAGCACTTGTTAAAGTATAAACTTAGATGCACTTGTAGAAAATTGTAATCACCGTCATGTGCGCCAGCAGATTGCATTTCAGGTGGCTGATCAGGCAATGACTTCTGTGAACCAACTGGTAACTGCTCATTCACACGAAACCACACCTGTCATCATGGGAAGAAAATCCCAAGCATCAGTGAACAAAATGTTAGAATCTCTGCACATATCAAAGCCATGGAGACAACAATCTAAAACTAACCTAAGTTCATGGAGATGAATGGCCAATCAAGCAAAGCGCTTGCCTGCGTGATGTCTGGTCTGTCATCTGGTGAAGCTTGTAGCATGTCTCTGATTAGATCTGTAACAGAAGAGCTGAATTTAGGCATGTCCGGAATGCGATAGTTCCCGTTTAAGATTTGTAATTTTGATTCCCCATCAAATGCATTTTTGAAGTAGCATATGCGAAAGAGGAGACATCCAAGAGCCTGCAAAGAAGAAGACAGGGCAGCTTGAGTTCTCACTTATTGTTTCAGTGGTTTATAAATTCAAAGAAACTGTTTTTGATTTCACACGGAAATTAGGTCCAATCGACTTACCCATATATCAACCTTCTCATTTATAAGCTCTCGTCGAAACATATCCCACATCTAAGTCAATAAAATCAGCAAGAAAGGAATCAAATAGCTTTACCATCAAAGATCAAAAATTCAAGTCAGCACAGTTGTTAATTAACCTCGGGGGCTCTATACGCAGGTGTTGTGTGCTTCCTAATAATATCTTCTTCAATGCCCATTTCTTCAAGCTTCTCAAATCGCTTATGATTGGTAGACGTGCTTCCAAAATCACACAATTTCCATAATCCATCATATCCCAAAAGTAGATTCTCAGCCTTCAAGTCTCTGAAAAAAAAGAGCATGGAAAGAATGTACCACTAATAAAAATTCTTAAAAAGACACAAGATTAAGCAAAAGAATAGTCGTTTCCATCAATAAGACAAAAGTTAAATCCCTTTCTCTTCAGTTTTTTTGAAGCAACATAAATTAGAAAGAGGTGGTATTGAAAGTTGAAACAACAACATATGTGCATCTTAATAACAGAGGAATAACAACTAAAGATAATGAAGCATCCTTAATTAGCAAAGGCAAATAATGTGACAGACAAAAACAAAGGTCAATCAGGAATCATGGTCGTGCTATACCCACTATAGTTCACATAACCAGATTTTTAAGTGAATTCTCATAGAGCAAATATCTGAGATGTATTAAAGTTGTTTCAAATGATAATTAAAATGTTTTGTACAAAAATCTACAAACTGAAAGAACATAAACTAAAGAAACTGGAGCCAAGTTTATAGTACCATTACCTGTGAGCGATGGGTGGAGACTGGCAATGCATTGCAAAGACAGCATTGCACACATCCCTGAATATTGCAAGAACCTGTTTCTCCTCAAAATACCCAGTCCCTCTGTTCTCCAACACATTTACCAGGGACTTGTCACAAAATTCCATGACAAGAAGAGCCTCCTTTGTCCTCCCCATATCTATGATGGTATGGGCATGGAGTGTGACCACATTGGGATGTCCTTGGAGAGATTTCATCACAGATATCTCCTTCATCACCAGTTCCAAGGATTCTTCATCATTGCATATCATGTGCTTCAAAGCATACTGCTTCGATGCATGTTTAGCATCAAGAGCTAAGTAAACGCACGAGAACCCTCCCTCAGCAATAACATTCCGGACATGAATTTTGAGATTGCCAACATCAACAGCCCGACCTTCAAGCCCGGTAGGCTCTTTATGCATAAATGGTTTGAACCTCCACATAATTCGATACAATTGAGACAGACACCACTGCATATATAAACAGAAACCACTTAAAACAACACCATTGACACCGTGTGAAACCAGAATAAACAATGTGGGCTGAATGATATCAAATACATTTTCCTCTTCTCATAACCAGACAAAATTCGACTCTTAAATATATAATAAAATAAGAACATGCACATACTACGAGCATAGCTAGCACTCCAAATACAATTTCATATCAAAATTGCATCTAAACATCACTAAACGACCCAAATAACTTGAACAATCACCTTTTCCCTACAGTAAAGTCCTAACAACTCATGAATGTCAAATTGCTATTCTCACATCAGCTATAAGGAAACATTATATTAAAAGAAAGCAATATGATTGCTTCAAGTTTCAACACAAATCTCTAGCATCATTTACGCAACTAGCAATCCAAACCTCACCAGTAAACAAAAGCTCCAATGAAATTAGAACATGGGTTGCCAGCAAAATCGAAACTTGCCCTTCTCACACTTTGACTTATAATTGGGTAGATCTAACAATGAAAACCTTAACATACGAAAATATTGATACAACTCATAGAAAATGGATCTGAAACAATCCCAGATCAAATCAACTAAAACACGCACACAAACAAAAACAAACTCAAATCTTCACGATCTGCAAAACTACAATATCATATCATTTTCAACAAAAAATCTACCAAAATTAAAAAGAAAAAAAAAAACAACAATAGAAAATATATACCTGGAAGAGCGGATACAAAACAGAGAGGTGAGGAGAGGTTAGCTTAAGATCTGAGTGTTTGCTTTGGTTTGGTTTTTGTGTTGTTATGTTGTTTTCGATCTAAAAAAACAACAAACAAAAAAGAAAAAATGAAGGCCCAATTCACTGTATATATAACAATAACAATGATAATAAATTTCGTGAACGTGACTTGCCCGCTATATGAGATTTGTTTTGCTCACTAGATCTGTGGATTACGTGTTTCTTTCTTATTGGCGCCAACCCAATTGTTGCTTCTTTTTCTTTTTCTTTTGGCTTTAATTAAATATTTAACAGATGATAATAATTAACTAATATGATTAGTGGAGTAATTAAATGGGGTTAATTATATATTATCGATTAATAATTGAAACCAAACGATTGCTTAAAGTATAATTTATGTCAATTATAAGGTGAGAGTGAATAACAGCAAAGTCATTAGTTTAATCAATTTCATTCTTCTAGCTTCCTCAAAATAACATCAAAATTTTATATCTAATATTATATCACATCATTACAAAGACAATTATAATAAGTTATAATGGTAGAAAATTTATATATATATATATATATATATACTATAGAAGTATAGTTTGTTTTATTTATTGGAATTTTAGTAAAATTGTTTATTCCATGGAGTAAGATTGCAAATGGGATTGAGGTGTACCGGGGCAAAACTTAGGGTATTTACAACTTAAAATTCTATTTTAATGTAATTTTTACTCAATTTTGGTGCAACTTTCACACCAAAAATTTTTTCATCTCTAATCCACAATTATAAATCTTACTCTAAAAGAATATTCTCTTTTATACTTCCTTTCTTTTCTTTTTTTTTTATTATTTATCAATAACTAACATTTTATCCCTTAATTAACATAATATTATAATAATATATTACATTTAAGTAACTTAAAATAGCCTTTTACAAAAATTAACTACAAATAGTAAATTAAAATATTAAATTTAATTAACTAAAATACTACATTTATTATTAAGTTTTACATTACATTCATAAAAGAAAAAAAAAACAAAAATAATAATAGTGTTTAAGTGGTATTTTATTTTATTATTATTAAGTTTGTATGAAGTTTTTTATATTTTTATTAATATTTTTAATTTGTTTTAATTTATCTTTTTTTTAAATTAGTGTTTTTTAAAAAATAAATAATTTTAGTTTATTATAAATGCTAAAATAAATAATTATTATTTTAAAATAAATATAAATTAAGTAAAATTATTAAATAATAAAAAGGGATACAATTGGAATAAATTTAATTGAATAAATGTATAAACAAAATTTATTAAATATAAAAGGAACATAATTATATAAAGTTTATTGAATAGGGTAAAGTGATAATTAATAAAAACTTTTGAATTATTTAAAAAAGAAAAATATATTATGAAGTTTTAGAGTATTGTAAATAGTGTTGCACCAAGTTTCACGATTCACAACTTTTTATTTTGAAGTTTTAGAGTTCTTATTTGAAGTTCGATTGAAGTAAAAATTAACTCCGTTTGAAGTTTTGAAGTTCGGTTCACGAAGTCACCTCGGGTTGACTTGATTTGTTGAAAATTTTAAATAATCGAGGCAAAATTGAAAGAGAAACATAATGGGTAATTTTACAACTTCACCGTATGAAAGTGGCAGTATATATTTGTTAAAGAGAAGGTGGTGGTTAGGCCTCCTTGACCTCCTCCTTCACCCGTATTTTTTAAAAAAAAATTATTTTTGATAAACCATGATTTCTTATTAATATTTAATAATTAAACATTATAGATATATAATATACGAGTAGGATTGAAAGTGGAACCACCGACCTGCAAAAATAAAAGAGAGTGATTGTGGGTATTTAAGACACTGAGATGGTGCTAGCCAAATACGCTCAAATATTTAAGTCAACAGATAATTCGAATTGGATATATGAAATATGTATATCATGGGGTAGACAAATCTTTTTGGGGCTGTAGACGTCGACCTTGGGCTCGTTATACGCGTCGTCAATCATAGAACATGTGGTGATGATAATGAAGTGTGGCTGGAACCTATGAGGCCGTTGAATTCAAGAGTGATTGACTCGAGCTTGGCTTGACCTGTGATGTCGATTGATGGGTTAATGCTCATCAAATTACTTGAAAATCAATTGTGTAGAATTTATGATAGAATAGCATGAGAGCTTTACAAGACAAGATTATAGGCTGATCCCGTAATCCCTGGGATGATGATCACGTCAATTGACTTAGTTAGTAACGTTGTTTGACTCAGTCCAAGTCTTCCTTTGTCTAAACCCAGCCTATGAAACAACTGTGGGACTCTTTTTGGAGTGTTTATGGGCCTCTTAATAGCTGCTTTAGGCCTATCATTTGTTTTGGGTTTTTTCATAGTTAGAGGTGGGTCTTAATCTATTTTTAACTATTACAATAATTAATTGAGCAAATTCAAATCAAAATAATCAAATTAGATATAATAGCGCTCAAAACGTGCTATACGTGCTCTCTAATCTCTACAATCTACATATTAGCAAGGAAATATCCATATAAGAAGAATATCAACCCTTTTGATTTTATATTTTTAACATCATCAAAAATCTGAATATATATTTTTGAAATTGTACAAATATAATATTAATTATAAATTTAGCGAGACTATTTAAGATTAATTATTAAATGCACGGTCCGAATGTATACTCTTATAATAGAAAATATCTATTGTGAGAAAAAACTACTACATATGTCGGTAAATACACGTAGTGATACCTGAACTTTTATCGGCGAAAGGAGGTCTTAATATTTTTAAAATATCAAAAACTTTAAATTCATTTAAATTCTCAATTTATTTTTTTATCTAAACATATTACCTTTTCATTTGTAATTAAATCACTCACACAATCTTAGAGGGGTGTATTCAATATCAACTTTTAATGACTTCTGTAGATTTTAAAAGTTTAGGTGTATTCAATATGGATTTTTAAAAACTCCATAAAAGTTAATAGGTATTCAATATAGATTTTTATATACTTTTAAAAGTCTAAAAAAGTCTTGAGATATTCAATATGGACTTTTTTAAAGTCCATAAAAGTCTTAGGGTATTGAATATAGACTTTTATGAAGTATAAAAACGTTAGGGGGTATTCAAAAAGTTCATAACTTTTATGGACTTATCAAAAACTTAGACTTTTGTAGACTTTTGATGTGAAGTATATATACTATAATCTCACAATTTCTCCACCATTCACCCCACAAACTTTTGAAGACTTTCAATTTGAGAAGCAACAACGCACGGTTCAAGTTCTAGGTGAGCAAATCGTTTTTCTTTTTTTGCCATTTTTCTATTTATAATTCTTGGATGATATTATTGCATAGCCACAAACACCCCTATTGCAAGTTATTTTTATTTTACTGTTTGTTGTTTTAAAAAAAATATTTGTCCTTTATTTACTAATTTTGATCTTATTGCTCTTTCATGCTGCTCTCTTCTTTAATGTTTGGCCCTTTTTTGACATAATACACAATCATGACATACACCAAATTCTTCCACAGATGGGAATTTGCAATATATGTTTTTAACACAGATTATAAGGGGCATAAGCCTCTGTTAGCTTCCATAGAATTGTTGAATAAATATGCATTTGTGGCGGGTAGGTTATAATTTGCAATGGGCTTTCTTGGTGTGTGGTGGAGGGTACAAGTGGCTGAATAATCTAGTAATTAACAAGTCAAAGCCAAACGATAAACATGTAATGATGTTTTACAAACCAACATCAACTCTTACGTAGACTCTTATACACTTTATTAATAACAACATAAATATTCTTCTTGTAAAATTTCTCATACTTGAATTCCATCAATTAGTTATTCTAACTTCTAAGTCTGTCATTAATTGATCCCACCACTTGCATTGATCCATGTTGTTAATTTCTTAAATTGGTTCTAATGACAAGCGACTAGTTTATAGCTGAATGAGGTTGTAAATAGCATGCAAAAAGTAGAGTGTATCTAGGTCAAACTCATAGATCACTATAGGTCAAGATGAGAATCGCTGGATGACTATAGGTCAAATTCATAGATGATTTACCTAGTGCCCAGCTAGTCAAGTTGCATGGAAGGAATTTTGAACGTGACACTAAGGAATTCTTTATTTTTTTTTAGGGAAAAAGACATCTTTTTTTGTGACCTTAGTTTGGGTGAAGAAATCGTATCCTTCAATAATTTGACAACTTAAGTCCTAAAACTGCTGTCTTCATCATGTATATAAATTTACTCAAGATGGGATAGGGTAATATGTACGCTTCCAATAGATCAACTTGAATTAATTGACAATACTAAATTATAATGCTAGGACTGGATTGCTTCTATATTATATAATTTGTATGAAAATCAGGTAGTAGTGTACTCCGATATATACCCTTAGCTATAAACAAATTTGGGCTCGAATGATTTCACATATAATCTCGATCAATAATTAATTTTCAGTTTTTCCATCCTATATATATAGCATATTTGTTTTTTTTATGGATTTCACTATTTGTATGTAATGAGAAATGAACAGGTTTATATTTGTCTAACATGCTATTTTTTTCTGCAATTTTTATACATAAATTGGTGTGAGTGTTGTATTAGTTACTGAGATTAGAGTATATCTATAAATTGTTATCCTTTGGTGTAGGAGCATCTTTTGTCACAACTTATATCTATAAATTGTTAAAAACTCTTGATTGTTCTGTTTGTAACCTTTCTGCAGCATCAAACCCGGTCAAGATGCTTCTTAACTTTTAACTGAATAGTTAGAAAATAATGCTTTAATAAAAATTTTATGTTTTTTTTTAATTGTTTATCATATGACATGTATAACGAAATTAGATTTATAATGAGAGATTCACACCAAGAAAATGACAAAGGGAATAGGAAAGGAAAATGTGTGGAAAAATTGTACAAAGTATGGACGTTAGAAGAGAGCAATGAGTTGCTAAGACCCATGGTTGATGCCGCCATTCGTGGATGACGTGATAGTAATGGCTTATTGAACAAGGTAATATAGAAAGAAAAATACTCCTCACTCTTAATGGAAAACTTGGGTGCTAGAAGACTTTTGCCCAATACCAAAGCCATTTGAAGTGGTTTAAACAACGGTACAACAATTATTTTGAACTTATGCATCATAACTCTAGGTTTTGATGGTACCACGTGACAAAGAAATTCACTGCTAGTAATGAAGTATGGGAGGATTATTTTAAGGTCCGTTTCTTTTATTAATTTATATTTGTATATGTAGCCTATAATTGATTATTATATCTCGTACATGTATCATATATTAATACTGATTACATTTATTTATTTTATTAGTCACATCCTACCCAAAGACATTATCGTACGGACACTTTTGTGGACTATGAAGATTTAAGAATTGCAATTAGAAATGGAACTGCAGTTGGAAGGTACTCAATTGCTTTAGGGGATGATACTGATGCAAGAACGTTTGTTGTAGAAAAAAGACAAGGTTGAGATTTAAAAGATTTAGCATTTGACACGGCTGCTGGGGCATTCATACATAATGATCAACAAGAAAATGAACCTCTGTCTCCTGGGCACCCTAGTTCACAATTACCCTCTCAACCCATAAGTTCAGAGATTCCCCAATAACTAGAAAACAAAGTAGAACTGAATTTGAAGGATCAATAAGGTCTAGCTCAGTTGAGACCAATAATACTCAATCAGATGCTATAAACAAGATTAATCAAACCGTTGACAAGTTCACTCAAACTATTAATTCAATGGCCTCTAGAGATCAAAGTTGTTGGAAAGTTCCCAAAGAGATCCCAAACTTGGACAATCATACTCGTTTCAAGGCGCTTAGGTTGCTTACTACTAGTGCAAAGAAGATCGAGTTCTTGGAAATGGCACCTGAAGAACGTTCTAATTGGATATTTTTTGAATTGATGGAATGAGTGGTATTTTATAGATGACCAATTTGGTTTTGGAACTTTTTGGTTTTGTTAATTTGGAGATGATTACTTCGAAGACAACATTTTTTTTATTATAACATTATAAAACTTTTGTCCATTCTCAATTAGTAATTGGTTATGTTTATTCCTTATTTTTTTTTTTTCGATATTGCAATGAACTTGTTATAGCCTATTACATAACTGCTTTTATTATTTTTATTTTATTTCATTTTATTTTTATCAGGCATTTCCATATTTATAATGCATCATTCCGATATACATGTAGACGAGTAAACGAAGAAGAAATGGAAGAAGAATTAGATGAAAGCATTAGATATTCATTGCTAGCAGTAATTCAAGCAATTCTTAATGGGCTAAACGACCTCATACAAATCATGCATCGCGAATGTGTACAACGTCCCTTGACTAGGCGACCAATAGTTGTACGTGGGTATGATTATATACATAATATATTAAAAGAGGATCCATCACACTTTCGACAAGTTTATAGAATGTATCCTGATGTGTTTGTAAAGTTATGCAGTATCATTAGAGAAAAGACACTCTTACAGGATACAATGTTTATTTGTGTTGAAGAAATGCTGGCAACATTTTTACTGTTGGTGAAAATGCTCGTTATTGTTTATCTCGTAAAATATTTGGTTGATCACATTATACTACTAGCCGAAGTTTCAATAAGATTTTGAAGGCATTAAATGAAATTACAGTAGAAATGATGGTCAAACCAGGATCCAAGTTGCCAAAAAACATATCGGCAAAATACAAGATTTTACCCTTACTTTAAAATAAGTAGAAAATTATTATTATTATTATTATCACATCATCATCATCACATCATCATCATCATTATCATTTTTTTTTTCAGGATTATGTTGGAGCTATTGATGGCACCCATATTCCAACAATGGTGATCGGACGTGATATAAGTGTTGGAACAATCAATCAGTAATTTGAATAAAATTAATAAAACAAAAAGAATACAGAGAAGAAACAGTGTACAGGAAAAATAAAATAAATTAAAACCTTATGCTATTTCGTAATAAGAGTCGTGATAGAGGCTTACAACGTGTACAATGTCCTAAGACAATATTTCTCCCCTTCCGATTGCTTGAAGGACGTATGGAGATTGCCCCTATGATTCAGCTATCAATTCTTCTAATGCTAAAGCAACACAGCCTAGAAGTCAGGCAAACTACAGAATAATATTTTCTTTCTCTGAGAAATATTTAGATAGTAAAAGTAAGAAAAGTTTTGATTAAAAAATTGAGTGATTTTGCATTGCCTGAACACTGTATTTATAGTTAACAAAAAGGTGTCTTTGAACCAATGCAATTCTATGAAGCATTGTAACAATGCAAACCTTTTTGAAGAGATACAACTCTATATCAAAACGTATATCTTTACAATTTAAATTTAAATTCAAATAATAAAAATAAGAATAAAAAAATAAAAATAAAAATCAAAGATGGCAACCAAGTTAGGGCCCTCACAGGCCCAGGGTCAACCCAAAGGGAGCCCGAGCCCAAGAGCCCCAAGGTCCAAAGTCAATCTTTGATAGTTATAATTTATGGGTGTGTATAGTAGGAGCTCTAACAAGGCCCACAAGCTTTGTTAGTCATTCAAATATCTAAATGTTGTTTTCTACTTATATACACTAAAAGGAGAGTGTGTTCTTTAGATGTGAAATTGAAGTTTTTAACTTCAAACCTCACATACACCAACAATACCCCACATTTGAATTAAAAATTCAATACCATATAAAATTTTATAAAACGACTGTCTAATGAAAGAAATCAGAAGTGTCATGTTTCAGGAAAATTGTTTATAGACTTGAACTTACCTTAGTGAGATCATATTGGATCTACTTAATGATGCAGTAGAAATAAATATCTTGAACTGTTTACTTTATCTTAGTAAATCAAGACAATAAGTCTCACATATAACACCTCTTTTATTACTGTAGTTTATACGTTGTTGTTCATTTTGGTCCTGAACATATCTTAGTATTCATGATAACTTTAGAGAATTTAGAATTTCATTCTCACAAATGCAACTCCACATTTTCTATTATATAGGTGGCACTGTATAAAATTATAAGTGTCATTAAATGCAAATCATATCCTTATACGTCATAAAACACACTACCATCATAAGAAAGGGTTAAATTGTGTGTTCCACAATTGGAGTTTTACCCAACCAGTTTGCCTATTGAACCTAGACCATGGGATCTCCAATCTGCTAGGTTAGGTTTCCGTCCGGTTTAACTCATTGAATTTTCTACTCATTCCTCTCTATGTAAGTTTAATTTGCTCTTTTAGTAGGCCTTTGGTCAAAGGATCTACAATATTTTCCTTTGACTTTATATATTGAATGGAAATTACTCCATTTGAGAGCAACTGCTTGATAGCATTTGCTAGGTTAGGTTTCCGTCCGGTTTAACTCATGAATTTTCTACTCATTCCTCTCTATGTAAGTTTAATTTGCTCTTTTAGTAGGCCTTTGGTCAAAGGATCTGCAATATTTTCCTTTGACTTTATATATTGAATGAAAATTACTCCATTTGAGAGCAACTGCTTGATAGCATTTGTGTATGCGCCTTATGTGCCTTGATTTGCCATTGTATACATTATTTTTGGCTCTTGCTTGTGCTAACATGCTATCGCAGTGTATACAGATTGTTGTCACAGACTTGGGCTAGATTGGAATGTCCTCTAAAAAATTCCTTAACCATTCTGCTTCTTCAGCAGCTTTATCTAATTCTAATTCCATTATAGACCGTGCTATATACGTCTGCTTAGAGGACTTCCATGAAATTGCAGCTCCACCTAATGTAAATACATATCCACTGGTTGATTTGATTTCTGTACTGTCAAAAATTCAATTTGCATCACTGTAACCTTCATAATACAGGTGGATATGTTATATATGTCAGTCCATAATTTGAAGTATATTTTAAATAACTTAATACTCTGATCAATGCTTCCCAATGATCACGGCCAGGATTGTGTGTATATCTACTAAGTCTACTTACTATATAAACAATATCTGGTCTAGTACAATTCATCAAATACATTAGGCTGCCAATTATTTGAGAATATTTTAATTGAGAAATTGCATTTTCCTGCATGTTTCTTTAAATTGCAATTTACATCAAAAGGTGTAACAACAGATTTACAATCGAATTGATTCAACCTTTTTAATAGCCATCAGTATGTCTTTTGATTTGAATTTCTAAAATGACATCTGCTTGACCTAAGTCTTTCATGTCAAATTTTGAACTCAACATCTTTTTGGTGGAATTTATGGCATCCTTACTTGTTCCCATTATAAGCATATCATCTACATACAAGCACATCATGACACAAGAATTTTTTATAACCTTAAGGGAGACACATTTGTCACATTTATTAATTTTAAATCCTTGTGTTAGCATTGTATGATCAAATATTTTATGCCACTGTTTTGGTGCTTGTTTAAGTCCATATAAAGACTTATCTAGCCTACAGACTTTGTTTTCTTTACCTTTTACCAGAAATCCTTCTGATTGTTCTATATAAATTTCTTCATCAAGTTCTCTATTAAGAAATAATATTTTCACATCCATTTGATTGATGTCCATTTTATATAAAGCAGCAATAGAAATTAACATCCATATAAATGTTATTCTAGACACTGGAGAATATGTGTCGAAATAGTCCAATCCTTCTTTTTACTGATATCCTTTAGCAACTAAACGTGCCTTATATTTATCAATAGTTCCATCGGCTTTAAGCTTTCTTTTAAAAATCCATTTATAACCTATTGGTTTATTTTCAGATGGTAAATCAACCAATATGCATGTATGGTTCTGTAAAATAGATTCAACTTCACTATTAATAACTTTTTTCCATAAAGGAGCTTCTGGTGAAGACATAACTTTTTTGTATGTTTGTTGTTCAGTTTCTATTAAGAAACTAACAAAATCTGATCCAAAATTCTTTGGAATTTTTGTTCTTTTCCCCCTTCTTGGTTCCAAGTTCTGATCTTGAATACCATAAGTGGATGGTTCATCAAGAGTATTATCATACACTCTCTTTTTAGAAGAACTGAACCTATTTTCTTTGTAGGAAAAATTCCTTCAAAAAATTCAGCATCAACAGATTCAATAATAATATTTACATACAAATCAGAATTTTCAGATTTGATAATTAAAAACCTATATGCTGCACTATTTTTAGCAAATCCTATAAACATAGTCTATTATTTTAGGTCCAAGTTTAGTTCTTTTAGGTAATAGAATTTGGACTTTTACTAGGCAACCTCGCACTTTTAAGGTTTTATAAGTTGGTAATCGTCCTTTCCATATTTCATAAGGAGACTTATTCGTCTTTTTAAATGGAATTCAATTTAATATATGATTTGCAATAAGTAAAGCTTCTCCCCAAGAACTATGTGAAAGCCCCGAGCTATTTAACATGGAATTAATTATATCTTTAAGAGTTCTATTTTTTCTTTCTGCAACTCCATTTTGTTGTAGAGTATATGATGCAGTTGTTTGATGTACATTTCCATGTTTTGTACAGAAATCAAAAAATGAAGAAGACTCGTATTCTCCACCTCTATCTGATCTCATAATTTTATTTTCTTATCTAATTGATTTTCTACTTTTGCCTTGTATATTTTAAATATTTCTAAAGCCTTATCTTTACTTTTAATCAAGTAGACATAACAGTACTTACAACAATTATCAATAAAAGTTATAAAATAATTTCCTTCACCCCTTGTAGGTATGGATTTGAAATCACAAAAATCTGAATGAATTAAACCAAGTAATTCATTTGCTCTTTCTTGGACAGTTTTAAAACTTTGCCTAGCAAGCTTGGATTCAATGCATGTTTCACATTTTTGTTTTATATCAATATTACATTTGGTAATAATTTTAAATTAATCATTCTATATAAACATCTATTATTTACATGTCTAAATCGAGCATGCCATATATCAAAAGAATCAACAACATAAGCAGAAGCATTATTAATTTTATTCATAGCATTTAAAACCATTACATTAAGTTTGAACATTCCCTCAGTCAAGTAACCCTTTCCCACATACATCCATGCCTTAGTTAGTATAAACTTATCAGATTCAAAACTAGTTTGAATCTTTTTTTACTAAGCAGCGGACCAGATACTAAGTTTTTCCTTATTTTAGGAACATAAAGCACATCAACTAGGGTCACTATTTTTTCAGAAGTAAATTTCAGTAAAACAGTCTATTTTCCTTCTATAATGGTTGAAGAAGAATTTTCCATGTAGAGCTTCTCACTGCCTGAAATTTTTGTAAAATCTGAAAATAGACTTTTATCTCCACAAACATGCCTTGTTGCTCCTATGTCGACCCACCAGACTTTAACACTTGAAACCATATTGATTTATGAAATAACAACAAGAAGATCAATGTCAATTTCTGTGACTTTGACCTGATTATTTGGGGCAGAATTAGTAGCATTCTGATCCTTCCTATAGCAGCAGTCCATTACTCTATGTCCAGGCTCCCCACACACCTAACAAGTGCTTTTTATTTTCTTAAAAGTTTTGCCCTTTGGTGCATGTGGATGAACATTTTTCTTCACTGTTTTCTTGTAGTTCTTTTCTAGAATTGATTTTGAGGCAGTCTGTTCTACCATGTTGGCTTTATTTTCCATCAAACTTGTATCAGCCTTATCTCCTTGTCTCCTTGTCTATGATCCTCTTCAACCCGAAGCCTTAGAATCAGGTCTTCTATTGACATCTCCCTTATTTTGTGTTTCAAATAAATTTTAAAATCTTTTCAAGAGGGAGACAACTTTTTAATTATGGCACCGACCTGAAATGTTCATTTATTGAACATTCTTCTGAATGGAATTCATGGATAAGCACCTAAAGTTCTTCAACCTGCTTGATCACAGTTTTTATATCAACCATTTCAAATTTGAGAAACTTACCGATCACAAATTTCTTTACATCTGCATCTTCGGTTTTGTATTTTTTTTCTCAAGTAATTCCCAAACACTTTTTACAGTCTTACACTCAAAATATATATCGTACAGTGTATCATCCAACCAGTTGAGAATGTAGTTTTTACACAGGAAATCTGACTGCTTCTAAGCTCCAAAGTCATCATTTTTTCTTTGGTCATGGGACCTTCACCACATTTGGGAGCATCTTCCTTGACAGTATGCGCCAAGTTCATGGTTGTCAACCAGAAGATCATCTTCTGTTGCCATCTCTTAAAATCAAGCCCTTTGAATTTCTTTGGCTTCTTATCTAGATTTTTGGAGACTCCACTGACTGATTATGGATCCATCATTACTGTCTTAGATTGTTGGGACAATCAATCAGTAATCTGAATAAAATTAATAAAACAAAAAGAATACAGCGAAGAAACAGTATACAGGAAAAATAAAATAAATTAAAACTTGATGCTATTTCGTAATAAGAGTCGTGATAGAGGCTTGCAGCGTGTGTAATGTCCTAAGACAGTATTTCTCCCATTCCGATTGCTTGAAGGACATATGGAGACTGTCCCCTGGATTCAACTATCAATTCTTCTGATGCTAAAGTAACACAATCCAGAAGTCAGGCAAACTACAGAATAATATTTTCTTTCTCTGAGAAATATTTAGACAGCAAAAGTAAGAAAAGATTTGATTAAAAAATTGAGTAATTTTGCATTGTCTGAACACTGTATTTATAATGAACAAAAATTTGTCTTTGAACCAATGCAATTCTATAAAGCAGTACACCCTTTTGTAACAATGCAATCCTTTTTGAAGAGATATAATTCTATATCTAAACGTATGTCTTTACAATTTAAATTTAAATTCAAATAATAAAAATAAGAATCAAAAAATAAAAATAAAAATCTAAGATGGCAATCGGGCTAGGGCCCTCACAGGCCCAGGCTCAACCCAAAAGGAGCCCGAGCGCAAGAGCCCCAAGGTCCAAGACCAATCTTTGATAGTTATAATATATGGGTGTGTATAGTAGAAGCTCTAACAAGGCCCACAAACCTTGTTAGCCATTCAAATATCTAAATGTTATTTTCTACTTATATACACTAAAAGGGGAGCATATTCTTTAGATGTGGGATTGAAGTTTTTAACTTCATACCTTACACACACCAACAATAAGTAGCTATCGTAATCGTCATAGGACAATTTTACAAAATATTTTAGCAGCTTGTAACTTTGATTTAGAATTCATATACATACAAAGTGGATGGGAGGGATCTGCACATGATTCAAAAGTTTTAAGTGATGCTTTGTCAAAGAGGAATGAGCTTAAAGTGCTGCAAGGTATGTTCCATTTTATTTATTATATTTTTAAAAAAACTATTTATTTATTTTATTTTATTACCATCTAAAATTTTTAAGTGATGCTTATTATTATATGTTCAGGTAAATATTTTCTGGTGGATTGTGGGTTTCAAAATCGACGTCAATTATTAGCTCCTTTTCGAGGTGTCCGTTACCATTTGCAAGATTTTAATGGTCAAGGTTGTCACCCTGAAAATGCAAACGAGTTGTTTAATCTTCGTCATGTTTCCCCGAGGAACGTAATTGAGTGGATATTTGGCATATTTAAATCGCAATTCACAATTTTCAAAACAGCTCCTCCATTTCCGTATAAAACTCAAGCAGAGCTAGTGTTAGCTTGTGCAGGATTACACAACTTCCTTTGCAAAGCGTGCTGTTATGATGAATTCCCAGTGGAACCAGATAATGAAGTTTCATCGTCACCACTAGGTTATCACGAGAAAGATTTTGAATCAAGACTAAAAAACAACAAAGAGAGAATGCTAATGAATAGAGGGCAATTGTAATACACCCTCCCAATAGTATGTACTGTACATGTACAGATATTGTAATATATTCTTTCAGAAATTATTGTACAGTACACAAGTAAATAAATGAGCATTTAGTATGAGTAAATCGAATGTTTAAAGTATTAAGGGTGCTATAATGGAATCTATTGGATGGGAAAGTTTTCGAAAAAGGGTATCAGAGACTTGAAAAATATCTGGAATAGTTTCAGATGATTAATAAGGTTCCATAAAGTATATAAGAAATTTAAATTATAAGTTTTGGAGAACATAGTAAGGATTTTCATAAATTAGAGTATTAAGATTATTTATTGGAAGTTAATATATATATATATGTGTGTGTGTGTGTGTGTGTGTGTGTGTGTGTGTGTGTGTGTGATGGAAAAGTAAATTAAGTGTTGTAATTTAATTGGTGTTTTAAATGTGGTGGAAAAGTAATGTTGGGGGATTAATTTTGAAGTGTACAAGTGGACTAATCAAAGTTAGCTATATGGACAAATAGAAGTCAAGAATTAATGGGAGGAGAAATAATGAAATGAAATGTGATTGGTGGATTAGTTGATAACTAATTGATGATTAGTCAATTATATGTGATTAATTCTCAAATTATTTCCTTTTCATGATTTTAAAAGATCAGGTGGACTAGTTGCAATTATAAGCGATATATATATATATAGTGGAGATTTCCACTCACTCAAACCAAAGTCACCAGAAAACATAAAACAAACAAGTCAAATGAAAACAAAACAGAGAAGAAAAAAAAAAAACCAGAAAACAAACAAAACCAAAATAAAATAGAAAATTCTAGAGAAATCAAAGAGTAAAGTCGGCCAACCAAAAACCAAAATATAAGCAAAACCTACCCAATCCAAAATTGAAAGTCAGATAAGAATAGAAATGAAATAAAAGAAGAAGAAGATTAGAGCGAGAGCAAGAAGCCGGGAGAGGAAAGAAAAGAAAGAAAGAAAGAGAAGAGAAAGAAGAGAAGGAAGAAGCCGGCCAGCAGAAGAAGAAAAAGAGGAAGAAGAAGGAAAGGAACAGTGACCGAAGAAGGAAAAGAATGAAGAAAGAAGAGAGAAAGAAGAAGAAGAGGTAGCAGCGGGAAGAAAACAGAGGACAGAAAACGTGCAGAGAGGAAGAAAGAAAGAGGAAAAGAAAAAGGAAAGAAAAGAAGAAGAAGAAGGTCTCGGTCAAGCTAGAAGAAGAAGAAGAAGAAGAGGATTTGGGTAAGTGATGGATGAAGTTGAGTTGGTTTGAATTTGATGAAATTAAATTGTGTTGGAATTTTGATTGAGTTTTGAATTGTGTTTAAAATTGATTGTTGAATATGGAGTGAAATTGATTGATGGGTTTTGTTAATTTTAGCAATTGATTTGAGTTTTGTGGAGTTTTATTGGAAATTAGTTGGAACTGAGTTGATAAAAATGAAAATCAAGAAAATTAGTAAGTAAAAGATTTGGGGATTTGATGATTTTGAGTTTAAATTGTTAAATTGAGATATTAATTGAGTAATTTGAATGTTTTTGAGTTAATTGATAGTATGAATTTGAAATCATTAAGTAAGAAATCAAAATGGTTCTTAAATTAGTGAAATTGTATTATGGAGTTTTTGTAATATTGTGTTTGGAGTGAAATTGAATCATTAATTTTGAGAATTTCTGAAATTAAAATTGAAATTGAAGTTATAATTAGTTTAATCGAGTTTAATGGAGTTGAATTTGATATTGTTAAGTGAAGGAAATTCACTTATGTTAAATTGATGAAGATTAGAATGAGAATTTGCGTAGAAATTGAAGTTGATAGTGTAGAGATTTCAATTTATGTGTAATTAAGTATTAGAAATTGTATTTGTATGAATTAATACAAATTGGTGCTTAGAAATCCAAGACAATATGTTGAGTTGTGATATATGAGATTCGATTTAAGAGAAATTGAACAATTCCAGAAATCATATTGAATTTGAATGTTTGAAATTCGGTCAATTACAGGAATTGTATGATTGACATGATTTATATTAAATTAAATGTAATTGATTTTATTAGAATAGAAGTAATTGAGAAATAAAGCGTAGAACGTGTTAATTGAATCTTTGTATTAGTTGTTATACTTATATAATGATTTATTTGGAAATATATTACTTTAGGAAGAAATCTCCTTAGTATGGGAGGAAATGAAATTATGCGGAAAAGCAAGAAATGCAATGAGACGAAGGAACCGGAACACCAAGCCTAGAGGAAAAACAGAAATCAGTGAGTGTAAATTTATTTTAAAGCAAATAATTTTTTTTTTCCATAAATTGTTTTAAGTGAGTTTAAAGTAAATTATATCAAGTTATGATTTTATTTAAGTAAGAGTAAGATTATGTTTTTATTTCAATGTTCTTTAATATGTTCTAAGTTTGATTGAAGTATTTGTGATATTATATACATTTATTTATTTATATGAGTTTTATAAGTTAAATAGAATTTATACTTAAATATATTTTAATTAAAGTATTTTTATATATTTCAAAAATTTAGAATTTATATTCATTTAAAGAAATATGTTTTATGTATATCCCATACTTTTTGATTAAAAGTTAGTTTTTAAAATAAAGAAAATAGTTTTCAAACCATGGATATCCATTCATTATCAGATTATCAGCAGTAGACCCGGCCGATACACCCCATTTGTGTGTGGCAAGTTAAGGGGGGGACAGTCCGCTAACTCCAGGGGGGTTGAGTCTGTCGAGTCTGTCAGTTGCTCACACATTAGGGTGTCGTCTCACTCTATGTATGCGACGCAATATTCCGCACATAGACAGTGAGATGTCTTTTATCAGATTATCAGAGTCACTAGTGCGGCGCTAGATTAGTCGCCTGGTGACACCCTCCATATGGTGTGGCGCCAGCTGAGTCGCCCTATGAATTATCAGTTATCATATATGGGTTTCCATTGGCATTATCAGAAAAGCATTATCAGAAAAGTTTTATCAAAAAAGTTTTATCAGAAAAGCATTATCAGAAATGTTTTATCAAAAAGATTTTATCATAAAAGTATTATCAGAAAGTAAAAGTATATTTTCTCAACTTTTCAGTTTTGAAAAAAGTAAAGTGTATATATATATATTATCTCAGCTTTCTAGTTTTCAAAAAGTATGCAGTATTTCAGTTTATCAGTTTTCAGCAATAACATAAAGTTTAAAAGGTTTTCAGTATAGTTTTCAGAACAGTTTTTAGAAGTTAGATATCAATATAATTTTCAGTGTGGATTTCAGAATAGTTTTCAGAAAATAGATTTCAGAGATAGTTTATCAGTTCAGGTTTCAGTAAAGTTTTCAGAAAACCAATTATTATTCTTTTCAGTAAAATTTGAGGAAGGTTAAATCAGAAATATTAGATTTATGAGAAAAAGATAACACTCACTGAGCTCGTTTAGCTAATTACGTTTTTATGTTTTATAAACCAACCCCCTCAGGTACAGGTACAGGTACAGACGTTGCAGGGACTCCTAGGATTAGCGAGACCAGTCAAAGGATGCTGTGACTGTTTTACAAGTATATATGATGTTTTAAATTGTTAAGTTTGTATTTTAATATTGCTTTAAGTGTATAAGTATTTTATTTAAAAATTTGATTTATTTATCTTTGATAATTGTTAATTTTGATATTTAAACTGTTTGAGTTGTGATTTGTGGAGATGGACCAGAGGTCCATAGTAGTTGAAATTTGAAAAATTATAGAAGTGTTTAAGTTTTTATGCAGACCTCCAAGATTTGGTTATCTTAGAAAAACAGAGGAGACTCTGCCAAAATTTTTATAAAATAGTTTTGTATATAAAAAAAAAAATTTCCTACTCAGATTTCCAATTAAAATAAACGGCTTAGTTTCACGGAAGCTTTTCAGCGGGGCAAGCCTCGACTGGGAAGCTACCGTGGAGTGCCGGCAGGCTACTTAATGGGAAATAGTAGGTTAAGGGCCTGTCAGCTACTATAGCTAGGAATATGTGGGATAATGTGGGGGTATTGATAATAATATGGATTAGGTTTTTTTTATTTGTTTTATTTTGGATTAAAGAGATTAGGTTAATGAATAATTAAATTATTTAAAAATCTTATTATTTAGTTATCAAATCATCAATGGGTATGCATTATTTATTGAAAGAATGTATCATATTTTTTTACATTATGCATTTGGTTTCAATACACCATCTAACAAATTTTGATATAGCATGTACTTGGTTTTAAAATGAAAGTTTATAAAAGTTTATGAAAGTCATTTATAGAATTTCATTCAATTATATAAAAGTCAATAAAATTCTATCAATGTCAATGAAAGTATTTTAAAATGAAAGTCCATAAAAGTCTATGAAAGTTTGTTAGAATTTTGTAAACTCTATAAAAGTCAATAAAAGTTGGTAAAGTTTACAAAAGTTTATCACTTAAAAAAAATCTGTAAGGCCATCTCCAATCATACTCTATTTTTTCCATCAAAATGGAGATCCAAAATGGAATATTTCAAGAATATTCAATTTCTATAAATTCACAATTCCAACCATACTCCATTTTATAATCTCCAAATAATAAAATATTATTATTTTTTTACTTTATAAATTATTTTTTCTAACTTTCTCTTAATTATTTTAGATAATAATTTATTCACATAATATATTTACACCTAATTATTTTACATGTAACAATTTTAATCTAAATTTTTTAATAATTAATTTTTTCATCTACCTAATTTGGACTAGAATTATGGAGAAAGATTTGGACTTCATATGCGATCTAAATGAACTTGAATATTGGAGATCCAGAAAAATAGAAATTATGGAGAACATAGCTCGCAATTTTCAAATAGAACGATTATCCGCTAACACTATCCATGATAGTTTCAATAGTTCTAGCCAATTTTAAGGAGGGTCTTCTAGTATACGCCAAAGTTTTAATAGTATTAATGGTGGAAATGGAAACGATTTATCAGAATATTAAAAAGGGGTAATTGCAATAACTTCCCGTGTATATAGTCATAATTGTACAAAAATTTGAAAATAATCGATAATAACAATAACTCCTCTTTGACCGGTTGACTAACTGTTGACCACAGTTAGTCACTAACGGTCAAAGGGGTAAAATCGTCTTTTTAAAAAATAATTAAAAAAAAATCTGGAAAACGAAGAAGAAGAAGAAAAAGAAGAGGAGGAGGAGGAAGAAGAAAGAAGAGGAAGAAAAAAATAAAATAAAAAACTGAAAAAGAAGAAGAAGAAGAAGAAGAAGAAGAAGAAAAAGAAGAAGAAGAAGAATAAAGAAATCTGAAAAAAAAAAAAAAGTAAAGAAGAAGAAGAAGAAGAGGAGGAGGAAGAAGAAAGAAGAGGAAGAACAAAAATAAAAAAATTTGGAAAAAGAAAAGAAAAAGAAAAAGAAGCAGAAGAAGAAGAATAATAAATTTGAAAAAAAAAAGCAAAGAAGAAGAAGAAAAAGAGAAGGAAGAAGAAAGAAGAGGAAGAACAAAAATAAAAAAAAATCTAGAAAAAAAAAAGAAAAGAAGAAGAAGAAGAAGAAGAATAAATAAATCTGAAAAAAAAAAAAAAGCGAAGAAGAAGAAGAAGAAGAAGAAGAAGAAGAAGAAGAAAAAGAGGAAGAAAAAAAAAATAAAAGAAGAAGAAGAATTCGAAAAAAAAAAATTGAAAGAAGAAGAAGATGGAAGAAAAGGAAAAAAAAAATGATGAACAAAGAAATTAAAAAAAGAAAAAAAAATTAGAAGAAGTAGAGATCTGGTGATGATGAACAAAAAAATTTGAAAAAAAATTGATTTTTTTTTTGGCAATGGACCAGATCTAGTCCATTGGATGAAGATATTTTTATCTCATCTAATGGACCAGATCTCATCTGGTCCATTTTAAAAATTTTTTTTTCTAAAAAGACGATTTTACCCCTTTGACCGTTAATGACTAACAATGGTCAACGGTTAGTCAACTGGTCAAAGGTGAGTTATTGTTATTATCAATTATTCTCAGATCTTTGTGCAATTATACCTATATACACGATGAGTTATTGCAATTGTCCGTATTAAAAATTTAGAAGTTTAAAGTTCAATGCTTTTGTTTTTTTTTTTTGTTGGTTTTAGTTTAATTTTTCATGTACTTGTTTTGTTATTATTAGTTGTAATATTTTTATTTGTAGATATTAATGTAATTGTTTTTATTTTACTAATTTATTTTCAGTTAATTATTATATTAAATAGTAATTTTATATATATATATATATATTTATTAAAACTTTCAAATAATTTATTTTTAAATAAAATAATTATTATATTATTAATTAATAAATGGATATAATAAATAAAAATTTTAACAATAATTAAAATATAGTTAATATTATACTCACTTGAAAGATCTCAACAAAATATTTTTAATGATATAATTTTTATGTTAATTACATTTATAAATAAAAAGTTATAATAAGTTAAGGAGTTTAGTTAAAAATTTAAAACAAAATGAGAGGAATGAAATTTGTTTAAAGAATGAATGAAAGAGTAATAGTGGAATATATAATATTGAAAAAGTAATGGAGATTGGAAGAGTAGATTTCTAAATTGGAAGATCTATTTAAATAAGTTTAAATCTTTAATTTAGATAGATAGAATAATGACCTAAAAAGTCAATAAAAGTGAAAGATTGAATACACCCTTGGTATCTGTATTTTTTTTTAAAACAAAATACAAATAACAATTATTTTGTATCATATAATATTTGATAGACAGCCTTAATAAACCCTAAAACCCCCAACAAAACCAAAGCTATGTCTCCCTCAAAAATGGATGAACAAAATTCAAAGACCAAAGAAAAAGGAGAAGCTATATTATTATGCGAAGAATGCAAAGAGAAGACTTCGAAATATAGGTGCCCAGGTTGCTCAATCCGGACGTGTAGTCTTCCATGCGTGAAATCTCACAAACAACGGACTGGTTGCTCCGGCAAGAGGAGCCTCACCCACTTCGTCCCTCTCTCTCGCTTCGACGACACCATCCTCCTTTCTGGTACTACTCCTTTTCCTTTTCCTTTTCTTTTTCTTTTTTTGTTTTTCTTCTATTTAAAAATTGAAACTTTTTTCTCTTTTTAATGTTGTTTCGAAACTGTGATTTTATGGTCACTGAAGTTGGCTGGGAAATTTAATATTATATTGTAGATTATAATTTGCTGGAGGAGACCAAGAGGGTGGCCGACTCTGCTGAGAGATTGAGAGGTAAATTGTGTGGGCCTGCTTCTGGGTATCCTTATTTCAAGCTACCTTATTATCTTCGCAGTCTCAAGAATGCCGCCGCGTCTCGGAGGACTAAAGTTCTGTTCCTCCCCACTGGAATGACTAAGAGGGAAAACAATCAAACTCGATACGACCAAAGGTAATTTCTTTTCTTTTTCAAAAATTCGCTTGCTTTCTGATTGAGATGTTTATATATTTTGTGGACATGTAAATGAATGATAGAAGATTGCATTTTTCCTTTGCTCGATTGCATGTTTTGAATATTTCCGGAAATTAAAAATCATATCCACCATGAGGCATCTGGTTATTGGCTGCCCCCTGTCCTGGAGATTAAAAGTTATAGTTGTCGTCATGTCGTGTTATATGGTGTTGTTCTTTCTGTAATTTTAACTTTTAGTTTGATTTGTTCTAGGAAGAAATTGATCTCATGGACAATTGAGTGGCGGTTTCACTCGACAGATGTTGTTTTATTTGATCACAGGTGAGCTTTTTTTACTGTGTCCTATCTTTGGGGAACCTATTGTTTCTTAGTAATTCTCCTTTTCTCTTTAAGCTTGCTATGTATTGTTCTTTATGTTTAATAGTAATATGCTTAAAGAACTAACTCATCAAGTATTACTGCAGAGTGCACGAAGACACTACCCTCTGCTCTGTAATCGAGAAGCATCTAAAACTTGGTCCATGGAATCATCAGCTTAGGCAGTTCTGTGAGGAGAAGCTCGACTGCCTCAAGTTTTTTATTCGCAAATATTTGAAGGTTTTCTTTTGTTCCATTTGTCTTAAACCATCTTAGTTGGTAGTTTAATAGTTTTGGGATCCATCAAGATGAAACATCATGTCCCAATAAGTTAAAAAGTTTTGCTTAGGTTTTATGACCAAGTTTTTGGTTCAGTAAGCAGTAACCTACTCATGGTTGGACTAAAGCTATGTCTTTGCAGTGCCACAAGGAAACACCTGTAGAACATGCTCATTATCTTGTGTAATTTTGTTGTTTTATCTTCCGTAGACAGGGTCTACGATGCTTGATTGTTCAATTGTCCTGCTGCTGATGCTGCTTAGTCATTGTATCTTGTCTGGGTTTCGATTTTATTTTTGCCTTGCTCAGCTGCCATGATATATTATTGTTTCTGGGATTTGCTTGACTTGGATTATGAGTGGTAATGGTGCTTAATGGATTGGATGAATTGGCTAGTGACCCTACTAAACCTTTTAAAGTTCTAGCACTATCTTGATTTTCACCTTTTTGAATCTTCCTACTGGATGTTTCCTATTTAGACCTAATTTTCATTTGTGCTGTTGTTGCAGGGCCCCAAGTCACCTTTCCGGGAATTGGACATAAAGGCCCCAATAAGACAACAATTATCTGATGTAGTTCTTCTGGAGTACCCGATAATTTATGTTTTTCTCCCTTCACATAGCTATGATTTTGAGGTTGTTAAAGATTCACAACCTGTCGCTCGACGACCCATGCTCACGGATTCTGTAAGCAATGTTTACGCAAGCCCTAAAGGTGTTCCCTTTAGGGTGGAGGAAATAGAAGAGGATGTTAGCACTTCAGATACTAGGGTCCTTGATCTTATGAAGCCTGTAAAATCAAATCCAGGGCCTCGGATCTCCAATCAAGATAGGATGTCTGAAAAGGCATCAAATAACTCAGACAGCCCTTTATTTTCAAGAACGGCAGCAGGCAATGGTTCGTTTTTCAGCTCAAAGGCACATGAACCAGGAGCATCTGAAGACATGCTGTTTGATTTTGACCAAGACTTGATTGATGCATATTCAGATCTCATTGGTGAAATTAATCCTGATGACTTCCTTGATTTTGGAAGTATATTTGACAAGGAAGCAGGTGTGCAAGAAAGAGGAGATTTTACAAATTCGAGTGGAGGTTACTTTGTGGAGGAGGAATTGGAGGAAGGGGAGATTGCTGAATAATTAATGATCATGCTTTCCATGAAGAGAACGTGGAAAAAATGGAGAGCGTGGAAGGAGCATCTTCCAAGAGTCTTTGCTTACTATTTTGGACACATTGCTCATCGGCTTTGAGCTTTGATTGTCTCAGCTATTAGCCTATTACTATGAAGCTAATTTATGCGTCTCATGGCTGGTAGCGAACCACATGCTTTCCTTCTCATCTGGCGTAAGAAGACTATCCAAATGTATGCATACCTTCACTATTGTAAATTAATTAGCAATTTATGTCTAAGACTTGATTGTGACATTAATTATTTTGTCTTCATTATATGAATAGATAAGAGAGAGCCATAAATATGCGGGCTCAGTCATCTAGTGATTTTCTTTTGTAGATCCTTTAATGCAATTGAACATTTGGACATGTTTCTATGGACTAAAGAGAAAACTTTTAGGGCTTGTTTGGCAGACAGGACTGGCTTGGATTGGACTAAGTGCTGGGATTAGATTGGACTGACTTGGTCTGGACTAGGACTAAATCCTGACCTATGTTTGGTATTGCATCGGATTAAGTGTACGTTTAGAAGAGCTTATCTACTGGCTAAAAGAGCTTATTTAATCGTAAAAGCTCTTTTCAGTTTTTTTTTGTGTCGTTTGTTGTCACCCCAGTAGAGCTTTCGAGCGATTAAATAAGTTGTTTTACGTCTACTCGAAGAAGTTTAAATTTTAAGTTTTTTCAAGTAGAGCTTTTTAAACTTTTTTAGAAAATATTAACATGTTTTATATAATCTTAATATATTTTATAATTTCACAATACCGTTTAAATTAAGGCAAATTACACTCATATTCTTTCCATTTTGTATTTTTTGCGCATGCTAGTATATTTTCCTTTTATTGCACAAACCTTCATTGAAAATCGTTGACAAAACCGTTCACTAACCATAAAGTTAATTGTTTGGATAAAAAGACCATTTTGCCCTTAATAAAAAAATATTAAAAAAACTTAAAACTAAAAAAAAAAAAAAAAAATTTAAAGGTGGAGATCCCATCTTCACCTTAAAGAAAAAAAAAATCAGATTTTTTTCTTTCTTCTTGTCTTCTTCTTTTTCACATTTTGTTTTTCAAATTTTTTTCTCTTCTTCTTTTTTTTCAGATTTTTTTTCTTTTTCTTCTTTTTTTTTTCGAATATTTTTTCTTCTTCTTCTTCTTCTTTTTTTTTTTTTTCTTTTTTTTCCAGTTTTATTTTTGTTGTTCTTCTTCTTTTCCCAGATTTTTTTAATTATTTTAATTGATTTAATGAAAAAAAGATGGGTTTGCTTTTGCTACAGCGCCAAACAGTTAACTTTATAGTTAGTCAACGGTTTGGTCAACGATTTTCAGGAGAGGTTTGTGCAATAAAATGAAAAGATATCAGCATGTGCAAAAAATGCAAAATGGAGGGGATATAAGTGTAATTAGCCATTTAAATTATAAACCCTAGTAACATATTTTTTTTATTTTTTTAACATAAAACATAACTTCACTGCTCTCAACGCATTGAATTTTTGAAAATTCATCTTTAACCTATGAATTTCCTTTTATCTTATATCTTTCTAACCACATGTATGTTTGTTTTACCTTTTTTTTTTTTTTTTTCTTTACAGTTGTCGTACATATATATATATATTTGTTTTATCTTTTTTATTTTTTGTATTGTCTTGTCGCACATATATGTTTGCTTAGTTTTTTTTTATTATATATTGTCTTGCCACACAATTTGCTCTGCTTTTTTTTTTCTTTATTGCAAGTTGTGCACAGTCCTGTGCTCTACTCGTTTAAATTTTGTTTTATGGTGAATGATTGTGTGCCGCGCATGTGCTTGCTACTTTGCTATAGTTTTTTTACTTTTTCTTTTACAGTATGTTGTCTGCACTATATATTTTGCTATGTGTTATTCACTCCAACAAAGATTAAAAGTTCAATCCCTATGATGATGATGATGAACTATTACTAGAAGAATGAGAGAATAAAAGAGAAAACAATTGGCGAAGAGAATATCACAAATTCGTTACGTCAATGTGAGATGGATTATGAACGCGATGAAATAAGTTTTAGAAAACATTTGATTATCATATAACATGCGGAATTAGGTTTTAAAAATTTTCTTTTAATTGAAAAACTATTTTTCAATCAGGAACGAGTTCCTGTATATACGCAGAAAAAGATTCCATAAAAATTACATACATTTTTCTTGATTTTCTTTTTATGATTCCTCGATATATCACCAGATCTTCCGAACTATGACCCGCGGTCTGACAACGCGTGTGTAGGCACGTCACTGCAAGAGATGGAGGTAGCACGAAAAGAACAGACGGAGAATCTCCTCCCTAGGGGCCGGCCAAATCTTGCAAAAGAGGGGAGAGTCAGAAAAAACTTTTTTCTCTTTTCTTCTCTCTTTGGTAGCCAAACTCTCTTTCTTTCTCACTTGTGTGTTAGGTTAATTTTTCCTAGCTATATAACTCTTATATAGTAGCTCTTTAGGGTTTTGGTTGTCAAAATAGGATTCCTAGTGCTTTTTATTTTTGATCTCCTAAAGACTTTAACCTTTGACTTTTAGGACTATTAAAATAATTTAATAATTTTAATTCTTTTGTCCTAGTCATTATTTAATCACATGACCTCATATTAATAAATTGAATTAATAATTAATAATTTTTATTATTTTATTTAATATTTAATTAATTAAATAATCACATTATTTAATTATTCTATTTTATTTAAATCGCATTACTTTCGTAACACTATTAATTGGAGTATCCAATTAATCTATCGTAACCTTCGTTACCAACAATCATAAGGGCTAGCAAGGAGACCTAATAGACCTACAGTTCTGAGCTCCAATAATATTTAGTAATATTAATTAAAACTCTTTAATTAATATTTCACGATTATTAACCTCGGAGTTATTCTACTAAAACCCGAGGCGGCACTCTCAGAACTGTAGACGTGTTTATACAATCTGAAGTTTCAATGTCCATTGATATAGCTAATTGCATATAGTGTGATCCTCCACAAATAGTTTATAACTAGAGCCGGGTCATAAAGTCCGTTATACCCCTCTAGAAATATCTTTTCCTTTAAGTACCATTGATTCTCTAATGAACAATTAAATCCTGTCTTCCTCACAGAATTGTTGGGATTTATGTCTTAAAGCTTGTAATTGTAAATGGTTAAAGACTTAATAAGAATTATTCAAATTATCATTCAAGTTTATAAATGTTTTATATTCAGTAATACATTCGTATTGTGCAAGAACATCCTAGATTGCAAGATGTAATCTCATAATGAATATATGATGGTCATATACAGAGAGGATTCATTTTGACACGTACAATCTAAAGAGTCCGTAGAGAGCGAACAAAGCTGGGTACTTTGTTTGTAATTGATCTACTGCTGCGGTCCATTCTGTAAAATACGGTGGTCTTATCTTAGACCGTTTATATAGTTGACATGAGAATGGAGGCACCTTATATGATGAGATCATATAGGACTGGGCCACGATTTATATGAATCTCTCACCAAGATCCGTTAGTAGATGAGATTCATATATAATCGATAAACGATGGCTATTTATAGGTAATCTTAATCGTGAGTGTCTTATCGACTCCTTCAGGATGGATTGTGGCTTTTGATTTACCATGAGTGAGGTTGATGTGAATCTCGACCAATACCTCCGTATCTTGGAGTTGCGGTTTGATTTGTGGCTAGGAAGGTTTGAACACAATAGTGGAATCCACTCCTTCTTGATTGAAGTAGATGAGTAGTTCCCTTAAGGGTTAATTCGGGAATTAAACGATTATAAGCGCTCTCCTTCTTCCGTGAGGAAGACATGATTTAATTGTTCATTAGAGAATCAATGGTACTTAAAGGAAAAGATATTACTAGAGGGGTATAACAGACTTTATGACCCAACTCTAGTGATAAACTATTTGTGAAGGATCATACAATATGCAATTAGCTATATCAATGGACACTGAGACTTCAGATTGTATAAACACATCTACAATTTTGAGAGTGCAGCATCGGGTTTTTAGTGGAATAACTCTAAGGTTAATAATCGTGAAATATTAATTAAAGAGTTTAATTAACATTACTAAGTATTATTGGAGCTCAGAACTGTGGGTCCATTAGGTCCCCTTGCTAGCCCTTATGGTTGGTGGTAACGAGAGTCATGATAGATTAATTGAATGGTCCAATTAATAGTGTTACGAAAGTAATGCGATTTAAATAAAAGAGAATAATTAAATAATGTGATTATTTAATTAATTAAATATTTAATAAAATAATAGAAATTAATAATTATGAATTATTAATTGAGTTAATTACACTTAACCTCCCTGAGGTTTGGCTAATTACACTCGGAATCAAAGTTTGCATTAATTGACACTGACCTCCCCTCCCGTTAAGTTTGACCGTTAAAATAATCAGTTGACCATCCAAAAATATTAAAATGACCAAAATACCCCTGATTAAAAAATTTTATTTTATTAAATAAAAATTAAGAAAAAAATTTCATCCCTCCATCTTTAAAATAATAAACGGTTAAGATTTATTTAAAAAAATTAAAATAATATAATAAAATAAAATTAAAATAAAAATTAATTATAGTTATGTAAATCCATTTTTCAGATTGAATCTCAATCGTCCATCAAGATTAGTGGACGGTGAAGATCCAATCTGAAAAATGGATCTCCACCAAAAAAAAAAAAAAATTTTTGGGAATCGAAGAGGGTTCTTCGCGAAGAACCCATCTCTGGGTTCTTCAGCGAAGAACCCGTTCTTCGCCGCAGAACCCAGACCCAATCTGGGACGTTCTTCGCGAAGAACCTAGAGAGGGTTCTACGTATTAGAAAAAAAAAAAAAATTTGAAGAACCTATTTTCTGGGTTCTTCGAAGAACCCTTCTAGGTTCTTCGATCGAACCCAAAAGGGTTTGAACGATTCAAACCCAGAAGGGTTCGAACGAATCGAACCCTTTGGGTTCTTCGAACCCAAATCTACGCATTAGAAAAAAAAATGTGAAGAACCCAGATTTTGGGTTCTTCGAAGAACCTTTCTGGGTTCTTCGATCGAACCTAGATTCTAGGTTCTTCGATCGAACCCAAAAGGGTTCGATTCATTTTCGAACCCTTGGGTTCTTCGAAGAACCCTCCCTGGGTTCTTCGATTCCCAAAATTTTTTTTTTTTTTTTTTTGTGGAGATCCATGGAGATCTCTCCATGGTGAATCTGGACCGTCCATCAGATCTGATGGACAGTCCAGATTTGATATGGACCTTTTAATTTTTTTTAATTTTTGTTTAATTTTTTTTTAAAAAAATTGGTCAAGATTCTATCTGGATCGTCCATCAGATCTGATGGACGGTCTAGATTGGATATGAATTTTTTTACAAATCTCCATTTATTATTTTATAAATTTTTTTAAAAATTGATTAGATTCATTTTTTAGATAATTGTTTTAGATAAATTTGTTTTATTTTTTTTAAAGAAATTTATTTTTTATGTTTTTAATTTTTTTAGTCAGGGGTATTTTGGTCATTTTAATATTTTTGGATGGTCAACTGTTTATTTTAACGGTCAAACTTAAGGGGAGGGGAGGTCAGTGTCAATTAATGCAAACTTTAATTATGAGTGTAATTAGTCAAACCTTAGGGAGGTTGAGTGTAATTAACTCATTATTAATTTTATTTATTAAATATGAGGTCATGTGATTAAATAATGATTAGGACAAAAGAATTAAAATAATTAGATTATTTTAATAGTTCAAAAGGTCACAGGTTCAAGTCTTTAGGGAGACTAAAAATAAATAGGATTTAGAATCCTATTTTGACTTGGTCAAACTAAAACCCTAAAGGACTACTATATAAGTGTTATATAGTTAGGAAAAACCTAACCTAACACACAAGTGAAAAAGAAAGAGAATTCGGCCACCAAAGAGAGAAGAAAAGAGAAAAAAAAAAAAATTTCTAACTCTCCCCTCATTTGCAGGATTCGGTCGGCATTCTTTTCACGTGACCTCCATCTCTTGCTGTGACATGCCCACACACACGTTGTCAGTCCGCGGGTCATAGCTCAGAAAATTTGGTGGTAGATCGCGGAATCGGAAAAAAGAAAATCAAGAAAAAGGTATAGAGTTTCTAAAGTCTTTTTCTACGTATACACAGAAACTCGTTCCTAATTGAAAAAAAGTTTTCAATATAAGAAAAAATTTTGAAACTCAATTCCGCATGTTATACGATAATCAAAATCTTTTCTAAAACTTCCTTCAGGAAGAAGGAGAGCGCTCATAATCGTTCAAGCCCTGAATCAACCACTAAGGGAAATACTCTTCTACTTTAATCAAGAATGAGTGAATTCTACTATTGTATTCAAACCTTCCTAGCTACAAGCCAAACCATAACTCCAAGATATAGAGATATTGGTCGAAATTCACATCGACCTCACTCATGGTAAATCAAAAGCCATGATCCAACTTAAAGGAGTCGATAACGTACTTAGGATTAAGATCACCTATAAATAGCCATCGTTTATCGATTATATATGAATCTCATCTACTAACGGATCTTGGTGAGAGATTCATATAAATCGTGGCCCAGTCCTATATGATCTCATCATATAAGGTGCCTCCATTCTCATGTCAACTACATGAGCGATCTAGGATAAGACCACCATACTTCACATAATGGACCGCAAGCAGTAGATTAATCACAAACAAAGTACCCAGCTTTGTTCACTCTATACAGACTCTTTTAGATTGCATGTCTCAAAATGAATCCTCTCTGTAAATGACCATCATATACTCATTCTAAGATTACATCTTACAATCTAAGATGTTCTTCCACAATACAAATGTATTACTAAATATAAAACATTTATAAACTATAATTCTTATTAAGTCTTTAACCGTTTACAATTACAAGTTTTAGGGCATAAATCCCAATAATCTCTCATTTGCACTAAAGCAGATGAGACATGTCTCGTAATCCTAGACCCTCTAGGTGACCTTTAACACTTTAGTCGTCAAGGTCTTTGTAAATAGATCAGCCAGGTTATCTTGCGACGCAATCTTCGTCACGACCACGTCTCCTAGCTGCACTATCTCTCAGATGAGATGATATTTTCTCTCTATATGCTTCCCTCTTTTATGGCTTTTTGGTTCTTTGGAATTTGCAACAGCTTCACTATTATCACAATAAAGTGTCATGAGACTATCCATATCTGGAACAACTTCCAGATCACTCAAGAACTTTCGGAGCCAAATAGTCTCCTTAGCTGCTTCACAAGCTGCTACATACTCGGCTTCCATGGTGGAATCAGCAATGTAAGATTGCTTGATACTCCTCCATATTATAGCTCCACCACCAAGGGTGAATACTGACCCAGACGTGGATTTCCTTGAATCCTTGTCTGACTGAAAATTAGAATCTGTATATCCCAAATCAAATCCGGATGGGAATATACAAGCATATAGTTTCTCGTTCTCCGAAGATACTTAAGAATATGCTTAACAGCAACCCAATGATCCAATCCTAGGTTTGACTGATATCTGTTGGCGATTCTCACTGCGAAGCAGATGTTGGGTCTTGTGCATAGCATAACATACATAAGATTGCCTACTACGGACGTATAGGGAATCCGTCTCATATCCTCAATTTCTTGAGGTGTCTTACGACACTGTTCCTTACACAAGTGAACTCCATGCCTTAAAGGTAAACTACCTTTCTTAGTTCGCTCTCTACAGACTCTTTTAGATTGCATGTCTCAAAATGAATCCTCTCTGTAGATGACCATCATATACTCATTTTGAGATTACATCTTGCAATCGAGGATGTTCTTGCATAATACGAATGTATTACTAAATATAAAACATTTATAAACTAGAATGATAATCTGAATAATTCTTATTAAGTCTTTAACCGTTTATAATTACAAGTTTTAGGACATAAATCCCAACACGCTTTCAAATTGCAAGTCTTCTTATGCACCGACAATAATTAGTTTTGACTATTTGTTTTGACTTTCATGTTTTTAGAATAATTTGTTATTGTTATTTTAATTATTTTATTTAGAAAATTGTATTTTCATACTCTTTTATAATATTTTACAATTGTTTTTTTATTACAATGAAAGATATTATTTTATATTTTCTTTGTTATATTTAAAATTCTTTAATGCACTTTTTGGTCGTTCTATTATTTAAAAGAGCTTTTTAAATTTAATAAAACTAAACAATCTACAAGTTAAAAGAGTTTTTTTAATTGACAACCAAACGACTAACGACTTTTCCTTATAAACTTTATTTGTAAAAGCTCTACTTCAAAATGATCTACTCCTAAAAGCTTTACTTGGAGAAGCTCTTTCAAACGGACTCTAAGAGCTGGACTATTAAAATAATCCAGACCCATGTTTGATGCTATTTTAGACTATTTTTTTTATTTTATAAAATTGTAAATATAAAACATTATTGATAGATTTTTTTATGACATTAGTTCAAAATGAAATAACAACCAATTATGTCGCTTCAATTGATTATGCAACTTTCTCCTTAATTTTCAAATATCATTTTGTTCATATTATTTAATATTCGAATATGAAATATAAGGTGCAAACTCATATAGATACAAATAGTATATAAATTAAACAAGTAATAATCTAACAGATGTAGATAATTTCAAAGCCTCTAAGCATAGAAACAACAATATTGACTATGAATGTAATTAGTATAAAAATTATATCATTAGAAATATTTTGTTGAGATCTTTTAAGTGAGTATAATATTGAATATATTTTAATTATTTTAAAATTTTCGTTTATCATATCTATTTATTAATCAATAACCTAATAATTATTTTATTTAAAAGTAAATTATTTCAAAGTTTCAATATATATATATATATATATAAAATTACCATTTAATATATTAATTAACTGAAAATAATTTAGTAAAATAAAAATAATTACATTAACATTTACAAATGAACACATTAGGTGTAAAGTTAGGAGGAGAAAATTAGGTAGATAAAAGAATTAATTATTAAAAAACTTAGACTAAAATTGTTACATGTAAAAGTAGTTAGGTGTAAATATATTATGTGAATAAATTTTTATCTAAAATAATTAAGAGAAAATTAAAAAAAATAATTTATTAAGTAAAAAGATAATAATATTTTATTATTTGGAGATTGTAAAATGAAAAATGTTTGGAGTTGTGAATTTATGGAGATGAAATATTCCATTTTGGATCTCCATTTTGATAAGGAGAGGACTATGAAGGACAAATTAGAGAGGGGACAAAATAAACTCTAGCTTTTGAATGAGTTTAGATAGTACAGTAAAGTTGATATTTTTTTGTGGCTTCAGGACTATTTAATCCTACTTAAAATAGTTTAGTAACATACCAAATATGAGATTAAGACTTAATTCTATTTAGTCTAAACCAATCCCATGTACGAATCGTGCTCCCAATGTATACTTTCTTTCTTTCTTTCTCAATTGTTGAGACCGGATAGAATTGATCGATCGATAGTAAAAAATATTTTTTTTTAGAAATCTGCAAACACACTCTTTAAAGCGTGTTTGAATCTTTTGTGGAGTCGTACCACAAAACAGCTTTTAGATACTCATTTAACACTTATATTAATTAGGATATTCTCTTCACCTAACTTGTATTCACATTTTTTTAATCTCATGACAGATAAGTATTATAATAAATAAGTAATTAGATATGATTACTTTTTACTATTATATTATTAATATTCAATCACATACTTAAAAAAAGATGAGGAATAAAGGATAGAAGAAGAGAGTATCTAAATTCGTCTTCCTACAAGTATTATGTAAAAAGTCTACTCGAGAAATTTCAAACGCGTCTTCTACAAGTAACTCGTACCTTCTAATGTAACTTACACGAGAATTCCTATGTTCCTCTCCTTTTCATTTGAATAAGTCTTAAAACGAACAACGTAGAAGTTAAGCAGGGGTTGGAAATTTTTAATAAAGAAAAGTTCAATGTTGAAAATTCATTCATACAACAAATATAATACGAATGAATTTCAACACAAAAAAGAAGTCTCCGCTTGAATTTCTATAAATTAAACATCTTCTCTAGCGGGGAACCCAATACTATGATGATGGGTGTTTCTGCTCTTCTTCACCTCAGCCTCTTGCTGCTCCTTGTTTTACTACTTCCATTTGTTGCTCTAACTGCAAATATTAACTTGGAAACCCCCATTATTGCCTCTGAGGACTCTCCTCCTTGGAAATCAACTTCTGAGGACTTTGCCTTCGGATTTCGTCAGCTGGATGGAAATCCTGATCTCTTTTTGCTTGCCATTTGGTTTGAGAAAGTGCCAAATAGAACTATAGTTTGGTCTGCAAATGGTAACAATCCAGCATCCAGAGGATCTGAGGTTAAGCTAACTAAGAGTGGTGAGCTTGTGCTTCATGGTCCTGAAGGCAAGGAGTTATGGAAGAGGCCTCAAGGAGATGGCAAGTCCAGCTCAGCTGCTATGCAAGATGATGGGAACTTTGTGCTTTTAGATGGAAATTCTAAATCCATCTGGGAGAGTTACAATGAGCCTACTGATACTATCTTGCCTGGGCAGATACTAGATATGTATAGCAATCTCACTTCTCGCCAAACCCCGCAAAACTATTCTGATGGGCGCTTTCAGTTGCATATGCAGGGTGATGGAAACCTTGTGCTTTACCCTATATCTGAATCGACTGAAACCATTTATAAAGCTTATTGGGCGAGTGGGACAATGAATTCTAAATCTGAGTTGGTCTTTGACAAGGCTGGTTACATTTACTTGAAAGATGGAACCAAAAGGATCTTCAATCTGACAAAGACAGACATTAGTACGTTTTCAATGCAAAATTTCTACCACCTGGCTAGGATTGATTATGATGGAGTCTTCAGGCAATACACTTATTCTAAGAATGAAAAATGCAGTTTTGCCTTGAGAACTGTCGCAAAATATCCAGAAGATATCTGCCTTGCAATCACAGGTGATACTGGTAGTGGAGCTTGTGGTTACAACAGCTATTGTTTACAAACAAATGGAGAGAAGAAATGCTTATGCCCTGAGAATTATTCTTTTGTGAACCCAAATGACCCACAAAAAGGTTGTAAACCAGATTTTCCGCTGCCCACCTGCCAGGAAAACGGATGGGAAGCAAACCCAAAGCTGGTAGAATTTAAAAGACTTAATAACACTGATTGGCCATTATCAGATTACGATCTTCAAACCGGAGATGGGGTGACCGAGCAGATGTGTGAACAGTTATGTCGTGAAGATTGTTACTGTGCAGCAGCAATTTATAATGACAATCATTGTTGGAAAAAGAAATATCCTCTATCAAATGGAAGGTCAAGCACAAGTGTGAATAGAATAGCTCTCCTCAAGGTACCTAAAGATGGTGCTTTCAAGCTCTTTGAAGAAAAGAAAGATCAGTCAGCTTTAATCCTTGTTGTGTCACTACTACTTGGAGGCTCTGTGTTTTTCAATATCCTTCTGATATTAGCTATCTTTTAGCTGTTTACTTCTCATATCATAAAAAGTTTCTTCAGTCATTTTCAAGTGTCTTAGGAGGAAATATAACACGCTATAGATATAAAGAGCTCGCAGAAGCAACTGGAGGCTTCAAGCAAGTATTGGGTAAAGGTGCTTTTGGAACCGTTTATAAAGGTGTCATACGATCGGATGCTAAGAGATTCGTTGCAGTCAAGAAGCTAGACAAGATGGAACATGAAGGAGAGAGGGAATTCAAAACGGAGGTGAGTGTGATTGGCCAGACACACCACAAAAATCTGGTCCGTTTGCTTGGTTATTGTGATGAGGGAGAACACAGGCTTCTGGTGTACGAGTACATGAGCAATGGCTCACTTGCAAGCTTCCTGTTTGGAATATCCAGGCCAAATTGGAACCAAAGAGTATAGATTGTCCTTGGAATCGCGAGAGGCTTGATGTACTTGCACGAAGAGTGTAGCACTCAGATCATCCACTGCGACATTAAGCCTCAAAACATACTCTTGGATGAGTACTTGACAGCTAGAATATCCGATTTCGGGTTAGCAAAACTTCTGTTGGCCGATCAAACTCGAGCAGCCCGCACTGGCAGAAGAGGGACAATTGGTTACTTTGCTCCGGAATGGTTCAGGAAAGCCTCCATCTCAGTCAAAGTTGATGTGTATAGCTTTGGTGTGATGCTGTTAGAGATCATTTGTTGCAAATCAAGTGTTGCATTTGCTATGGGAAACCAAGAGGAGGCACTCATGGATTGGGCTTATGATTGCTATAAAAAAAGAAAACTAGACCAATTGACAGAAAATGATGAGGAGGCAAGCAATGACATGAAAGGGGTAGAGAGACTAGTGATGGTAGCACTTTGGTGCATTCAAGAGGATGCTTCCCTGAGACCTTCTATGAAAAAGGTCATACAAATGCTTGAGGGAGTCACCGAAGTTTCTGTGCCTCCATATCCTTGGAATGATGGTTCACCTTCAAGTTTTAGTGTTCATTGTCAATGAGCTATTTTTTTTTTTTAATGATTATGTATTATTTAACTGTTGTTAGTCTTTCTCTGGAAATGTGTATTATCAGTGATTTTGTACATTAAAGGTGTTTCACATTTTCATGTTTCAAATCAGAAGTACTAGACTAATTGTCAGTTACAATTTAAAGTTGACAAGATATTGTTCCATTCAAAGTGAACAAAATACTATATATCGAAAACCTCCTCTTCCCCTTTGTGATAGGAATTCAAATTTGAATTGTGCTTATAGTATTTGATCTCATGGTCCTAAAAAATCTATCACTCAGCCCGGTATCAGCAAATTCACTCAAAGGGGATATGGTGTAGCTATTTTATTGGAACATGACATTCAATTCAACTTAGAAGTTGACAGTTGTTTGATATTATCGTTTGCCCACTTGAAAATTCTACATCTCATTGAAAACCAGAGGTGCTGATAAAGATGGATTGAAAACTTTGCGCATAAGCCATGTAGCTTTCACAAAACAGTAGAATAAGCTGGTTACGAAACTTATTGTTATTGGAGAGAACAAATCACTCATGGAACCCAATTTGAAGATATCTCATGAATGCCAGTCAAACTTGGATGGCCTATTTTGATCAGACAAACAAATACGTGTCAGAAAGAAAAACACCAAATACAAAATGAGTCAAGCTTTGACCACCTATGAATCTGATCATCTTTCGTCTTTCAACTTTAACTTTCTAACCACCCAGAGAAATTTACATGCATGTTTTGACCACAGTAGAAGATTTTTCTCATGTTTCTGTAGTCGTATAGCTATATATATAATATTATTTCACATTAAAAATTTAACTTCTTCCTGCATACAAGTGGTATTCCAGTTTGCAGCCATGGCCATTTCTATACATCATCATGTCACCCTTGTTCTTTTTCTACCTCTATTGACAGTTGCTGATCAAACTAGTAACATCAGTTTGGGAACATCCCTTGTTGCCTCGAACGAATCCTCCCCATGGCAATCACCTTCTGGAGAATTTGCTTTCGGATTTCGCCGCATTCAGAATCAAGATGTCTACTTGCTTGCAGTCTGGTTTAACAAAATCCCGGATAAAACTATCGTTTGGTATGCTAATGGAGATAGTCCAACACCACGGGGCTCCAAAATTGAGCTCACCACCGATGGCCAATTCAAACTGACTGGACCTAAAGGCCAAGAAATCTGGCCGGAGTCCAGAGTTGATGGGGTGGCCTATGCTGCAATGCTTGACACTGGTAATTTTGTGCTTGTAAGTAGAGATTCTAGTTATGTATGGGAGAGTTTCAAGCACCCAACAAATACTATCTTGCCAACTCAACTATTGGGGATTGGCAGCAAGTTGTTTTCTCAGCAAACAGAAAACAACTACTCCAAGGGATGGTTCCAGCTCCGCCTGACAACAGATGGTGATCTTCTTCTCAATCCAATCGCCTTGCCAACAGAGTTCGCGTATCAGTCTTACTATCGTACCGACACTTCTGATGCTGTTGATGAAATGAATTCCGGATACCAACTAGTCTTCAATGAGTCAGGTTACATTAATGTCCTCCTCAGGAACAGAAACGTGGTCACCCTTACAAAGAAAACAGCAGTTACTAGGACAGGAGAATATTACTACCGAGCAACGCTTGATTCTGATGGGATTTTCACACAATATGCTCACCCCAAGACTCGGACAAATGGGAGGTGGGTTCACAACTGGATTCCTGTCTGGCTTGTTCCAGATGACATCTGCTCGGATGTTAATGGTGATGCGGGCAGTGGTCCATGTGGATTCAACAGCTATTGCAGGCTTGACGAGAATAGGAGGCTAATTTGCGATTGCCTTCCTGGGTTCTTCCTCAGGGATGCAAACAACAAGTTCAATGGCTGCAAGCAAGACACGTCTCAAAGTTGTGATCAACAGAGAAATTCGAAGCCAGAAGATTTATATGAAATGAAAGAGATATCTAATACATATTGGCCTTTGCTTCAAAAAAAAAAAAAAAAAATACATATTGGCCTAGTTCTGCTAATTTTGCGCAGTTGCAGCCCTTGAGTGAAGATGATTGTAGCACATTGTGCCTTCATGACTGCAACTGTGTGGTTGCCGTTATCAAAGAAGGTAGCTGTTGAATGAAGAAGTTACCGCTCACGAATGGCAGGCAAGATTATAACACCTATGGAAAGGCTGTAATCAAAGTACCGAAATCTAATGTTTCATTACATCCTCCTTCTCAGAATACAAACGCAGAGAAGAAAGATCGAGCAACTCTGATTTTGGCTGGTGCACTTCTTTTAGGCAGCTCAGTTTTTCTCAACTTCCTGTTTGTAGCAGTAATATCTATAGTTGCTTTCTTCTCATACCAGAAAAGACATAAACTTGTTGGAAATTCAAGCATCTTGGAGACGAATCTACGGATATTTACGTTTAACGAACTTAAAGAATCCACAGATGAGTTCAGGGAAGAACTTGGAAGAGGATCTTTTGGAATCGTATATAGGGGGGTCATATCATCAACCACTTCAAGAATTTATGTTGCAGTCAAGAAGTTAGACAGGTTGTTGCAAGAAGGTGAGAAGGAATTCAAAACAGAAGTTACTGTCATAGGCCAGACACACCACAAGAATCTAGTCAAATTGATTGGATTCTGTGATGAAGGCTCATACAAGCTTTTAGTGTATGAGTTCATGAGCAATGGTAAATTGGCCAGCTACATCTTTGGAATTTCAAGGCCGGATTGGAACAAACGAATCCAACTGGCATTCGGTATTGCAAGAGGGCTTACATATTTGCATGAAGCGTGTAGCACTCAGATCATCCATTGTGATATCGAGCCTCAAAACATTCTCCTGGACGAGTCGTTCACAGCAAAGATTTCAGACTTTGGATTGGCAAAACTTTTAATGAAATATCAAACGCGTACACATACAGCTATTAGAGGGAGGAGAGGGTACGTTGCCCCAGAATGGTTCAGGAACATGCCAATAACATCGAAAGTAGACGTTTACAGTTACGGGGGTAATGTTGTTAGAGATCATATTTTGCAGGAAAAGCTTGGAAATGGAGAGGGAAAATGATGAAGAAGTTATCCTGACTGGTTGGGTATATGACTGCTATAAACAGAGAAGACTAGGGAAGTTGGTAGAGGATGATGAGGAAGCAAGAAATGACATGAAGAAGATGGAGAGGCTGGTAATGGTAGCAATTTGGTGCATACAAGAGGACCCATCTTTGAGACCCTCCATGAGAATGCTTACACAGATGCTTGAAGGAATTGTGCAAGTCCCTGTGCCCCCATCTCCTACCCCTTTCACTTCACTTGTATAAAACGCAAGGAAGTAAGTTTCGGTAATATTTTTTCAGATTTCTGGTGATACCGATATCCAAGATGACACCTGATGTTACTAATATTTCGATTTAAGTGTTAAATTTTGCACTGTTGATGAAAGCTAATAAGTTCTAGGACATGCTAATGGCCTAATTGTATTATTATTCTTTGATTAACAAAATTTGTTCGATAAATCTGATGACTGGATGATGTAAAATTGGGACGATATTTTTAACGTATTACATTTGAAGAGTAATGTGAATCCTTTAAATCTTCTAGTTTGAAAACGCATTCATCTTTAAGGTCATGATCTGCTGAATTATCTTGTGTTAAGACATCCAGGTTGTGTGTATCGACAAGAGAGTATTTGTCTGTCTTTAATTGTTGGTCTAACATCTGTTTAAGCTGCCTCCCTTGTTCTTCAATGTGCAATTGTAGATTTCTTTGCACCTAAACCAGACAAGTTATGGAAAACTTAAATGGAATCCTATATAGATGAATTTGATGATAAATTTTTTAAATGGAATGTAAAGAAATAGTTTGTACCTCCAGTTGTTCATGAAGGCGCTTCTGGACATCTAGCTGCAGACGCAATGTTTCCACGAGCTGCATTCCTCTGTTAGATGGTGATGCAAAAGGACAAGAAGATACGACTTGTTAGATGCTTGCTTGTATAATGTAACCGGCTAAGAGAAACTATATATGTATAACATCTATTTGGCTATATCTTCTTGGCTTGTCCAAATCAACTACATGACTTGTTCTAACATTTTGGTATAAAGTGAATAAAATTTAACAAGATTGAGGATCAAAATACGTTCGAGGCTGAGAGAATGCATGTAGAGATGATATATGGAAGCTTACGTTTTGGGGTCAAGCCTTGCTATTGCATTCATATCAGTTGTACTCTGCTTACTCCTACATTTCCCTGCATATGAATCAAATACATAATGCACTTATTACATAAACTACAAATTGCTTACAAAGTTGTCTAAGATAGTATTGAAATGTTTTGCCAAGTATCTTAAGCTAATCTTTAAAGGAAAAAAATATAATTGAGACAATCTCAATATTGCATCGTTTACCTGAACAATAGTGGAAAGATCATCCGAACCCCAAAACAAAGAAAACATAATTCATGGAAGAAAAGCTTATTTCAGTAATTCTTATGAGATGCAAAACAGGAAGCAATAAGTTCAATTCCATATTATGTTTCAGCACTGACATGGCTTCAAGGGTTTTGCTTTAAATTAAGAAATCCATATCAAGAATAATGTGAAGAGCCCGCATATATATACCTTCAGCAGATTCTGGAATGTGCCTTGCAAATCGAACTTTCTGGAAAAGGACATCAAGAAAAGGCTTTGATATAAAATTCTAGAAAATGAGGATCATTATCCAAGTAAACATTATTTTATAATCGAATCATATTGAAAAATATCAAACCTGCAGGTGACTTTTAACATGGCAGATGGTCAATCCATCAATGTCCATAAGTTTGAGTATTCCCTTTGGAGTAGCCTCTATAAATGCACAAGAAATAAGAAAAACAAAAGGTTATCGATGATCAACACACATAGGTGATCACTTCACGTACCTTGAAGAGATATTTGTACATGCATTGTAAGACTTACTATCAGCACCTCCAAGAAAATCTACACATTGCATGAATCGGCTGTGAAGATCTTGATTCCATCTTATTCGCACTTGGTTTGTGATTGCCCTGATCCTACTGAAACAGAATTATGATGAGTAGAGCTGATACCATAACAAATATTACTGGGAGGCTGCTGCTGCTTCTCAGGCTGATGATACGAACTTGGTCTCAAAACCTGACAGCTAAATGGTTGATAGCCAACCTACAAGACAGGACAAGCATGGATGTGTCTAAATCAATGCTGTTATCACTTATCACCTATATATAAAAGTTTTGAACACACAAAATTTATTTGCAGTACTCACTTTAAGGTTTTGATGTTGGCTGTGGCTGAAACTGACATAGGTTTGCCTTTGGTTCCAGGTGCCTTCATCGGCTGATTTCTGCATCAATGGGAGGATCAGACTGCTTCCTGGTGAACTTTGCTTTTCTGAGAAATTACTGGAATTCTGATTGTCTCGGACCTGGAATTTTGCGGCTGATTGAAGATTGACAGCACTGTCTAATAATTCTTTCAGATTGTCGTTAGAATATTGATTTGGTAGAACAGATGAACCGTGGTCTCTTGACACTTGAGAACACGTAGGCAAGCCGTCGATGTCACGGTGACCTTGTGAAAAACTCATGCCATTCTCATCAGTTGAAGAAAATATTGAAGATGGTGATCCAAAATGACCAGAAATGATGCCCGATGTATTGCAAGTACTCCCCAGATTCAGCATGGTCAAGTCTCCAACTACGTCAGGTACTAATTGAGACTGATAGCAAATTCCCATGTAATTCCAGGGCTGCTGAGAAGATCCATACCTCTGCTCATGAACCTTTCTCTTTCGAGTACTCATTTTATAATAAAGAAAAACTACACTTTGTTTTCTGCAACAAGAAACAAACTATTTTTTGTTTTCAATATTGATGGACAATCGAAGGTATCAGTAACTAGAATCTCTTGCCTTGCCTAGAGGACAGCGATCGATGATGATGATGATGAGCAAAGGGCACATAACAAGACAGAAAGAAAGGAGCAGTAAATTGGGGTATGATCAACTCATTTACTTATAGAGAGAAATTATCTGATGTGGAAAACTTCAACATCAGATGTCGACATCAATGCATGATCCTATAACTATTTATATTATTCCAAATCAGGTAGGATAGACCAATATTCTTGTTTTGCTTTTGATACACCCAGTAGGCCTTAGAGGCGTTAGAAATGTTCACTTTTAGAGTGCGAAACATATGCACAAATTAACATCATGTCGATTGCATCAAAACAACTGGTAGGTTATAGGTCCCTTTTTCTTTTTCTTTATGTTTTAGGAAGATTCTTCTTATCGTGCATGCCAGTATAGAATTAATTACAAGCTCTAAACAGCTCATTGTGTTTTACAATTTAACATTGTATTTTTTTTACAAGGAGTAGTACTCGATACTTTCAAAATGCCTCAGCAAATTGTTTATTACTTTTTAAAAGGGATATGATAAATAAACAAACAAAACCTGAATTTTAAGACAATCTTGCATGACAAAGACAACACTTTGTAGCAAGCTAAGCATGATATCCATTAATAAACAAAAGGGCCTGTTTTAGTCCCATTTAGATGGACACCAATTCAAACTGACCCTTAGAGGTTTGAAGGGACCAGACACATATGTCCATATATATATATATATATATGCGCTCTTTCTCAAAGGGTAACATATGATTCTTGCCGCTGACTGTTCAGATCACTATGTTAGCTGTTCAAGACAAAAAGTACTTATAAAAATGTGTTTGGATTAGTTTGGAGTCTATCAAAAGAGCATTAAGAGAGAGGAGTCAACAAGTCAGGCATATTAAGTTGATCAAATGAATGTCAACCACACATCTATGAATTAGTGAACATGATAGAGGGGGCCGTTGTGTCACAATCAGCAAAGGATCAAGATTTATACATTGGTCTGGCCATATATGGATAAGTAGAGCAAGTAGCTAAGACAAACACAATTTTGGCAAGATTTGATGATGTTGGAGATAATGCTTCCTCAAGCTCAGCTCCTCTGACTACCAGCTTGCTTGGAGTTGAGAGCTGCACTATTATGTTGGCCTTTCCAACAAGTTATAGTCAACAGCATATCATAGTCTCCAAGATGATAGAGCTACTGATGAGAGGTTCTCAGCTGGATAGAAGAAGTGTGTTCAATGTAGAGAAGTTAGTTAGTTACACTTCTACTGATGTGGCAGAAGTTAGTTAGAAATAATTGGTTCTCCACAAATTGTGGAGATTCTGTTACTTAGTTAAAGCTGACATTAGCATAGCTGATTGTGTATATAATGTGCATTGTGTAATCAAGTTCTTTTGTGAAGTAATATGATGAGAAAAACATGAGTTTCGTACCTTATTTTCTCTGAGTTTTCTTCTAGTTCTTCAATGGTGTTTGTAGTCTCTTTGTGACCTTTCAACAAACACTTGTAGCAGTCTTCTTTACAAAGATCAGCAGAGCAGATATCTTGAGCTTTTACATGGTATCAGAGCAAACACAAGCCTAATCTTCAATGGCTAGTAACTCAAGTAGTACTTATGCTAACAGAATAGAAGATCGAGTAGTCTCATCTTCATCGAATGAGTTCAACACTCTTGCCAAGACGATCAACTTCAACTTGCCGGTGAAGCTTGACCGAGACAACTATATTCATTGGAAAGCACAGGTATTACCTTCAATTGAAGCGTTTGAGTTAGATGATTTCGTTTCTGGTTTAAAGGCATCTCCTCCTATGTAAGTTGAAGTTGAATCAAGTAATGAGTTAGGAAAAGAAACAGTGATCAATAAAGAATACACAAAGTGGAGAAAAACTGATAAGTTGTTGCTGTGTTGGTTGATGTCAACGATTAGTCCTAGTATAATAGGTGAAGTTACTAGTTGTAAAACTTTACAGAAAATCTGGAGTACTTTAGAGTGTTTATATTCACAATAGTTAATGGCAAGAGTTATTCAGTTGAAACAACAGTTGCAAAGTGTGAGAAAGGGGTCCAGCAATATTAGTGACTTTGTTCTTAAAGTCAAGAACATAGGTAGTGCTCTTACGACTGTTGAAGAAGAAGTGAAAGATCAAGAACTTGTGATGAGCATATTAAATAGGATAGGACATGAGTATGATCTTGTAGGCTGTGCTAATCTCCTCTCAAAAATAAAGTATGAGTATTTAAGAAGCTCAATACTTAATAATGATTCATGAGCAAAGGATAGAGCACCTTAACACAACCTCATATGTTGATATTGAAGGGAATTTTAGAAAAAGTTTGATTATCGTTTTAAGCAAGGGGACCTAATGGACCTACAATTTTGAGCTCTAATAATACTTAGTAATATTAATTAAACTCTTTAATTAATATTTCATGATTATTAACCTCAGAATTATTCCACTAAAAACCCGATGCTGCATTATCAGAACTGTAAATGTGTTTATACAATCTGAAGTCTCAGTGTCCATTGATATAGCTATTTTTATATAGTGTGATCCTTCATAAGTAGTTCATAGCTAGAGCTGGATCATAATATTCGTTATACCCTTCTAGTTATATCTATTCCTTTAAGCATCGTTAATTCTATAATGAGCAATTAAATCTTGTCTTCCTCACGGAAGAAGGAGAGACCTCATAATTTTTCAAGCCCTGAATCAACTCTTAAGGGAATTACTCATCTACTTCAATTAAGAATGAGTGGATTCCATTATTGTGTTCATACCTTCCCAGCCATAAGCCAAACCGCAACTCCAAGATACGGAGGTATTGGTTAAGATTCACATTGACCTCACTCATGGTAAATCAAAAGCCACGATCCAACTTGAAGGAGTCGATAAGACACTCAGGATTAAGATCATCTATAAATAGCCATCATTTATTGATATATACGAATATCATCTACAAACAGATCTTGGTGAGAGATTCATATAAATCGTGGTCCAGTCATATATGATCTCATCATATAAGGTGCCTCCATTCTCATGCCAACTATATAAGTGGTCTAGGATAAGACCACCGTACATTTTAGAATGAATCGCAACAGTAGACCAATCACAAACAAAGTACCCAACTTTGTTCGCTCTCTACGGACTCTTTAGATTGCAAGTTTCAAAATAAATCCTCTCGTATATAACCTTCATATACTCATTATGAGATTACATCTTGCAATCTAGAATATTTTTGCATAATATGAATGTATTACTAAATATAAAACAGTTTTAAACTAAAATGATAAACTGAATAATTCTTATTAAGTCTTTAACCGTTTACAAATACAAGCTTTAGGGCATAAATCCCAACAATCTCTTACTTGCAGTAAAGCAGATGGACATGTCTCGTAATCCTAGACCCTCTAGGTAACCTTTAAACACTTTAGCCGTCAAGGTATTTGTAAATGGATCAGCCAGGTTATCTTGTGACGCAATCTTCATCATGACCACGTATCCCCACTACATTATCTCTCTAATGAAATGATATTTTCTCTCTATATGCTTCCCTCTCTTATGGCTTCTTGGTTCTTTGAAACTAGCCACAATTCCACTATTATTAAAATAAAGATTTATGGGCCTATCCACATCTGGAACGACTTCCAGATCACTTAAGAATTTTCGGAGTCATACAGCCTCCTTAGCTGCTTCACAAGCTACTACATACTCGGCTTCTATGGTGGAATCAGCAACGCAAGATTGCTTGATACTCCTCCATACTATGGCTCCACCACCAAGGGTGAATACTGACCCAGACGTGGATTCCTAGAATCCTTGTCTGACTGAAAGTCGAAATCTGTATATCCCAACGGAATCAAATTCGGATGGGAATGTACGAGCATATAGTTTCTCGTTCTTCGAAGATACTTGAGAATATGCTTAACAGCAACCCAATGATCCAATCCTGGGTTAGACTGATATCTACTGGCTACTTCCACTGCGAAGCAGATGTCGGGTCTCATGCATAACATAGCATACATAAGACTACCTACTGCAGACGCATAGGGAATCCGTCTCATATCCTTAATTTCTTGAGGTGTCTTAGGACATTATTCCTTAGACAAGTAAACTTCATGCCTCGAAGGTAGACAACCTTTCTTAAAGTTTTGCATCGAGAATTGCACAAGTATCTTGTTGATATACGATGTCTGAGACAACACTAACAATTTGTTCTTGCGATCCTTTATTAATTGGATCTCTAGAACATAACTTACTTCTCCCAAATCTTTCATTTGGAATTGGTTAGCAAGCCAACCTTTTACTTCTGATAATGTCCCTACATCATTTCCAATGAGTAGGATATCATCCACGTAAAGGACCAGGAAAACTACTATATTGTCAATGATGCGCTTGTATACACCAGGCTCATCAACGTTTTGCTCAAAGCCATAGGTCTTTATCGCAGTATCAAACCTAATGTTCCAAGATCTAGATACATGCTTAAGTCCATAAATAAACATTTGCAATTTGCAAACCTTTTGCTCTTGATCTCGGGATACAAATCCCTCTGGTTGCATCATGTAAATGCTCTCGTCTAGATTGCCATTCAAGAATGCAATCTTGATGTCTATTTGCCAGATTTCGTAATCGTAATAGACAGCTATGGATAAGAGTATCCTAATAGACTTAAACATAGCTACTGGCGAGAAGGATTCATTATAAGCAATGCCTTCTTTCTAGGTGTAACCTTTAGCCACTAACCTTGCCTTGAAGGTCTCTACCTTCCCATCTACTCCTTTCTTACACTTGTAGATCCACTTACAGTCTATGAGTTTTATCCCATTTGGTAAGTCTATAAGTTCCCAGACTGAGTTGGAGTTCATAGACTCCATCTCGAGATTTATGGCTTTAAGTCATTCCTCCTTTTCAGAATCTTCCATTGAATGTTTAAATGTCAATGGATCATCCACACTATTATTGGAAACGACACCCTGTGCGTCTCCAATACCTAAATAGCGATAAAGTTGTCAAATAACCCTCTCACTACGCCTAGGCGGTAGTATGTCCTGACTAGGAATCACCTGACTGTCAGATGTTTGTGGAACAATCACATCGTTAACAACCCTTGTTGACTAAGCATTGGTCGTACCAAGTTCTAGCTCCTTTAACACAATCTTACTATGAGGTTTATGATTACTCATATAATCCTCCTCAAGAAACGTTGCGTTTGTTGATACAAATATTTTGTTTTCTTGTGGATTATAAAAGAATCATCCTCGAGTTTCCTTTGGATACCTTACAAATAGGCATACTTGTGTACGAGATTCCAGCTTTCTACTTCTGTTCTTCAGTACATGTACTGGATACTCTCATATGCGAAAATTTCGTAAACTAGCTTTACGACCATTCCACAACTCTAGGAGAGTCTTAGGAAGAGACTTGGATGGAAATACGTTCAATATGTAAGCCGCTGTTTGTAGTGCATATCTCCAAAAGGAATTTGGTAATGATAAGAAACTAATCATAGATCTTACCATTTCTATCAAGGTCCTGTTTCTCCTCTCCGCAACACCATTCTGCTATGGTGTACCTGGAGCCGTGAGTTGGGATACTATCCCATACTCAACCATGTAATCTTCAAACTCTTGGTCGAGATACTCAACCCCCAAGATCCGATCGTAGAGATTTGATTGTTTTCCCTAATTGATTTTCAACTTCAGCTCGGAATTCTTTAAACCTTTCAAAGGTTTCCGACTTACGTTGCATTAGGTAAACATACCTGTATCTTAAGTAGTCATAAATGAATATTGACACGCTCACAACGCGTGGGATAATCCCAAGTGCAGGATGTATCGAAGTAATAATATTTCCATGAGTACGGGATCGAATGCACAAGGAAGTGTAGTACTAATCCTATAAATTAAAGATTAAACTAAAGCAATAAAGTAAATCAATTGTTTCAAGTTTTTTGAATTGAACTAATTACCAACTAAAGCAATAAAATAAAGCGAGACGGATTTTATGGAAGGAGACGCTAAGTGGTCACACGGTCCCAATCTCAGATAAGGATAAATAATGACTACTATGAAACACTTTATTAATAAGACAAGACTTTTACAACTTTGGTCACACCACATTGTATGGGTCACGCAATGGTATGTAAATCCAATCGAACACACCTATGGTCATATAGTGCATTTAATCGAAAACCATAGTTAATCTAATACTTAGGTCAATTTAATAATTTATTATCGAAACTAACCTAGTATTGATTTTAGAGTCAATTAAGCCCTATTGCAGTCTAATGATTTCTCATACAATCACAATATATATCAAATTGGTTTTCATCAAGAAAGCTTGCAATCTACTTTCGCAATCACAACACACGAGAATTAAACACAATACGATAAAATAAAAAATATACTCAAGTCTATATCATGAAATAAATTGTAAAAGATTTACATAGTCAATAACATCCAAATCCATTCATGGTCCTATGACCACCTAACAATAAGACTAGCCACTCATAGAATCGAAATAACAAAAAGAAAAGATAAGGGATGCGATACAACCCATTCAATGATATCGAGAATCGAAACCCGCTTTGGTCCGGCTAAGACTTCTTTTCCGTCAATCTTCATCTTTTCTTGATGAACAATCGATGAATTTGTAGAACTAATCTTGGAATGGTGTTTAGTGTTGATGTCTTATGTTTTAGAGAGTGAAAAAAGGTGAAAAATAGTGTATGACCGCAGCTTGGAAGTGACCAAAAATCAAACCCCAAACTTTCCTCTCGTGTTTGCTTTTATAGGCAGCTGCTAAGGCTGCAAAAATTCCACTACCGCAACTAGCAGGCCGCGACCAAAGGTCGTACCGCCTGGTCGTGGTGCCTACTGGATGTTGGCTCCATTTCTTGATCATAAATGAGCCTCCATCTTTACCTATCTTTACCTATTTTTGTTTCATTCCTGGTTAATTATCGATTGTTTTTGATGTCTTACTCTATTGTACAGGTAAAAAGGTTGTGTGCTTAATTGAAGAGCTTTGGTGGATTAAATCAAAGATTTAAAGAATTATTAGTGCACAACTGTCATGTTTCAGAGGACATCATAAATTCCACAGAATGAATTGGGTTTCGAGCCTTATATTTCTGGAAAGGACTAGATGTCTACTTTTCAGTAAATTTTACTGTTCATGATTCCGAGTTTTCTAGAGGAAGTTATGCTTATTTTCGCATCAGTACACAGACTCGCGACTTAGAGCCGCGACTTGGCCAAGTCGCGAGAGCCAAATTTCAGCACCAAAGCCGAGACTCATGCAACTTAGACTCACGACTTGGCCAAGTTGCGAGCAAAACTTAAGTGCTCTAAACTAGTTCGCTATAAAAAGAAAAATGAGAGAAAGCAAAAGGGAGTTAGGCTAGGGCTCAAAAGGCTCGATCAAGAGGAGAACAAGGGAGAAAAGAAGAGGCCAAGGGGAAGAAGAAGATCATCTTGGAGACAAGAGAGTACGAATTCGATCCTTTAGTGATCTTCTTAACATCAAACTTTGATTTGGGAGAAAGTGAAAGGTAGAAGAAATCACAATTGGAAGAGGACGAGAGTTCATACATTCCAGGAGTTTTTCTATCACTTTCCTTCTTTGATTTTCATTCTAAAAAGAATTGATAAACATGTTTAGTTGTAATTTCTTGATTATGACTTAAACTTGTAAGTTAGGGTTTTGATGAATCATTTTCCTTGAAAGTTGAATGTAATAGTTTGATTTATTGTGATTGATTATTATTTTGTTGAGTGATATTATTATTCTTAATGCTTCTAAATGTAATGGCCTGCATCTAGTTGATTTTATGGTTGTGTGTTATGTACTGAGAAGAGACACCCACAACGTGCTCGATATAATGTCCACCATAAGTAGAATTAGATAGAGATATGTTAATTTACTTATGTGATCATATATGGTGTTTATTGTGATTAATGCATTTTCATGCCCTTGGATATCCATCAAGAGATAGGATATTAGTGTATGTGGTAATAGGTCTGATTTGTCTCGAGAGAGAACTTTAGATAATTTAGATAAACAAAATAATCAACATTGATAATTAAATTGCAATAATGTGCTCTCATGAAACTCAATTGGATACATTAGGTAAATTCAAATACCCTAGCTAATCTTTCATATTAGTTGGTTGCATTGTTTTTATGTTTATATATTTTTATCTTTTATTTTCTTTTTACGAACGTTCCGATTTTCTAAATAGATATAGGCTTAGTTAATTTTAGTACTCAATACCTAAATATCCCTGTGGAGACGATAAACTTACTCATTATGTATTACTTGTGCCGACCTCGTATACTTGCGGGTATAAAAAAGCGTAACACTGGTCCAGTTTGCTTCCTTCGAGCGAGTGCCCATGCGAGCTGGTTCTGGTCACGGTCTCCATCGCGCGCTGCTTTCTGGTTTGCTGCACATCTTCCCGCAAGAGCACAGACGCGAGCACGCCCTAGTAGCATTCTTCATCGCGCTGCACACTGGTTTGGTGCGACATTCTCAGCGCGCGAGCAACGCCGTGCTATCCCTAGTCGCGGTGACTAGGTCGCACGGCCTACTGTGCCAAAATGTAAGAATTTGGCGCGGATCATCCAATCTTCGCATCTTTTCACGGAACTCACCTGAAACCTGTACAAGCTCACAAAACACATCTGAAGCACCGAATATACTTGAAAACACAATCAAAAGACAAAGTTCAAGGGGGGTAAAAATGTAACAATAAATGACCGATCAAATACCCCCAAACCTATCTTTTGCTTGTCCTCAAGCAAATCGGCACACACCATAACAAAAAGCAATAACACAAAAACTACACTTCAAACAATTACTAAACTATATCCATTTTTGTAGGATGAAACGATGGCACTTAGCACGTGCCACAAGCCTTTAAACCCCTAGGTGGCACTTACCAGCTACGATACTCACAAACGTCCTAAGCTAACCACATACATAGCTAAACATCAAATTAAGTATATACACAAATACAAAGGCACAAGAATAACAAAAAATTATAAATCCAAAATTCTGCCAATAAGTTTAATACACCCTATATCATACAAGACTCTGACATGCATCACATTCATAACAGTCAAACCTTCCATACTAGTACGTCCCTGATATAATTCGCCTCGACTCTAATCTCACCAGTTTTCACTCAATGACACTCAGAACCTAGGTTTTCATACTTTCAACTACATACGACTGGAATTAATGAGCAAAGAAATACTAAATATATCGTATGGACAAATAATTAGAAAGAACGCTCAGGTTTAACAAAAGGACCTTACGAACGATATCAAATGCTAAGAACAGAAAAATCAATATGCACACATATCAAATATTACAATTAAGTTTCCTAAGGAGATCAACAGGTCTTTTCATAGTTGTAATGAGGCTTTGAGGTGATTGGCTACAAGAAGAACGGAAATAGGGTTACAACTCACTTGGAAACCTATTGAGAGTCTTCATCCAATTTTTCTTTTTGCACTCTTCTCTCTCGACTATCAAGTTTGTTCAACTTGTGTTCCCAATATTTTCTATGCCTTTCTCCTTCAACCTATTTTCAAACCTTTTTTCAATTTTTTTTTTCTTTGTGCATCATATTCCTTTTCTTATTTAGCCGACTCTTTTTATTCTTTTTTTTTTTAGTTTGCTATTATTTTTTATTTTCTTTTGCACATTTCTTTCACCCTTGTCATCTTTTTGACTCCACTCAACACTTACACATTCTCTCTTTAATTGTCTCTAGTTTCCAAGCGTCAAAGGTAAGACCTTAACAATTTCGGTTAGAATTTTTAGACAGTATGGGTTACACAATAAATAGCTAATATGCGAGTGTTTGGCCACGAATGGGATATGGAGCACACAAATTAAGGACAGGAAATCAATCTATTTAGGAGTTTACACACAATGCCTGGATCATATCTCCAAAATCTACTCAATTGAACATTCAACACATACATACAAGATTCTTATTATTTAGTTCATTAACATCCAATGCAAATCTATAGAGATCAATCTAATGACAATAAGCTCAAGAAAGTGTTTAAGAATAAAAACAAAAATTCCCTCAGAATGAATACACATGCTACTCAAAATCTCACCAAGGGTAGTCTCCACTATTAATCAGGACAACTAGTTGGAAGATTTTACATACTACAATGCAAAGACGTCAGACCTATATGATTAGATGCAAAGACTTACCGGCAATATTCTAGCTAACAATATTGTACACTCAAATGACCTAAGCATTTACATATTATTGCTCAAGTATAAATTTAGTATGCATATGGTTTGCTATCCTAACAAAAACACAACTAAAGGAAAGACTCCAAAGACTGATGTACGTGGCATTGTTATACATAAGTCTTCCAAATGCTCAATGCGTGGATGGAAAGTCTAGGTTTCCAGCCTATATACACCAATACGACACAAAAATATACAAAAGACAAAAATACCCCCAAACCTAAGATAAACATTGTCCTCAATGTTTGATATCCTATATTCAAGGGAAACACTAAAACAAACAACACATGAACATAAAAAACAAAACATAGAAGAAACAGTCCTAATATCTACAACTAACAATCATAATATCCACAACTAACAACTTCATCCAACCTCACTCCCCCATACTTCGTTTTCTCAACACAAGGCATAGCACTTCTATAGAAGAGCGAAATTGAATGAAACTGACATATACAACAAGGAAAATAAAAAGAAACGAAAATAAAGGGTTGCCTCCCTCCGAGTGCTTTATTTAATGTCTAGGCAAGACATTGGACTCAAGCTATCTCTCAGTGTACATCTAAGACACTATCTCCTGCATGGCTCACAATCTGCTCATGCCTGCTCGACCGTCTATGCTTTCTATGCATCCAAAACAACAATTGCCTCTTCAACTTGAGGCAGCCTCCATATTCCTCAAAATCAAGCTCGTCGTCAGGCAGCTTATTCGAACAAGGTTGGATTTCTTTTTACGTTTGGCTTTCTTTTTCACCCCCAAACCTGTTTTAGCGTCCGCTACTCCTGTGCCACTGAGGCACTGCTTATCTACTCTCTCTCGCTGAGTACCTAAAACATCCAAAGAAAAACAATCACAAGAATGGACAGAGGGTTTCATAGCATCAAATACCTGAAACTCGACCGTCTCGCCCAGGATTATCATGGATAACTTCCCATTTTGCACATCGATGATCGTCTGCACAGTAGCCATAAATGGTCTTCCCAACAAGAGGGAAAGGTCTGTCTCGATCGTCCTTGCATCGTCCATATTCAGGACCATAAAATCAGCAGGTATGATCAGCTTGTCTACCTGAGACTGTCCTCAACAATACCCCTCGGGTGTCGTGTCAACCGATCGACTAATCGCAGGGACATGGAAGTGAGCTTCAGCTCGTTTAGGCCCAGCTGCAAGTAGACCGAATAGAGCATCGGATTAATTCTCGCCCCAAGATCTAGCATGGCTCTCTCTCATTTCGCATTCTCGACGGTGATTTCAATATTGAAGCACCCTGGATGTTTTAACTTTGGGTGAAGCTTCTGCTGCAATACTACACTCACCGTTTCAGAGATTATCACACACTAGTTCGGCCCATACTGCCTCTTCCGCTTATTGAATTCCCTGAAGAACTTCACATATGAAGGCATTTTCTTGATCATATCCAGAAGTGGCAGGTTGATGTAAACCTTGGACAGCACATCATAAATTTCTTTGAAAGCGCTGTCAACCTTGCTTTTCTGAAGACGACTCGGAAAAGGAACTTGTGGCATATATGGAGCCGCAACCTGACAAAGACTTAGTGTTTGATCAGAAGTCACCACTCCTTTCTCTTTCTGCACTGGAGGGTTTGTACCTGTACCTGCATCAATAACAAAAGGATCAGAAAGTTCACCCCCAACCCTATCATCTATAGTCTTACCACTCGAAAGAACGGTAATCGCATTTGCTTGCTCTGGCTGACTAGGAAACTTCTCAGGCACTTTGTTCTGCAGGGCTTCAGCTAATTAGCCGACTTACACCTCTAGCTTCCATGATGTAGCCTCCTGCTGCTAGAACATCTGCAATAATTTATCAAATTTATCATCCAGAGCTATTCTTGCTTGCTGAGGAGGTGAATCATGCAAACCCTGTGTAATTTATGGGAGTTGAGGCTGCTGCAGAGGCTCAAACCGATTACGATACTGCTGTGCTAGGTACAGCCCTAGCTGCTGCTGACTATCTCTCCAGGAAAAGTTTGGATGATTCCTTCATCCTAGATTATAGTGGCTAGAATAGGGATCATTCATTTGTCTTGGAGGAAAAGTATTAAGCGTTTGCGCTTGTTCTTGCACATACTCCGGGAAGGTCTCCCTAGATGGACGCACAGTAAAATCGTGCCCACCTACTCCATAGATGGAGCAAACAATGTCGATTTTTCGCTCACTTGAAACTACTAAACTCTGCACCTGTTTATTTAGCGCAGCAACATGTTTTACCAAACTCTGCATCTGTGTCTTCCTCTAACACTCTTTTGTTGCGAGTTGGCTCCCAGAATCTCGAAGAGCTCATAAGCCTCATCCATAGTTTTCTTTTGCATTGCCCCCCTGCAGCATTATCCACCATTGCTTAACAGTTTATATTTAGCCCATCATAGAAAAACTAATTCTGCAGCTCTAGTGGAAACCCATGGTGCGGCCACTGGATGATTAGCAGCTTAAACCTATCCTATGCTTCATAAAACGACTCTCTATCTCCCTGAGCAAAATTGGTTATCTTTCTTCACATCTCTGCAGTCTTTTGATGGGAGTAGAACTTCCCCATAAACTTTTTGCACACCTCTGACCACGTGCGAAGAGATCCCGCTGCAAGTGTCATCAGCCACTGTTTGGCTCTATCTTTGAGAGTATAAGGGAAGCACCACATCCTGAACTGCTCCTCAGACAACCTCTGAAGTGGGAATGAATGAATAGTGCTATAGAATTAGCGCATGAAGGTCATGGGATCCTCAGCTGCGATACCGTAGAAAGATGGCAGCATGTTGAAGTGTATATTCTTCAGCTTATAGTTTCTGGACAAGTCATCCAGCAGGATGCAAGATGGTGATGTCTCTATGACTGGGAGTGCAAAATCCTGCATGACTCTCTGTACTAGTGTAGCATCCCTAATTTCGAATCAATATGAAAAGTATGATTGAATTAATCTTGAATATATGAATATGATATTTATGATTTGAGGGGTGGAAATGTAATTAAATGTATATATATTTTTAAGTTTTCTAATGGACCAATTTGACCGGTCAAAAATAATGCACAAAGAAAATGATGAAAATCTGGACAGTAGGCATCACGACCAGCATCGCGACCAATGCTCGCGGTGAAAAGGAAAAAAATTGGACCAGTGAGCACTGCGACCAGGATCGCGACCAGCGTTCGCAGTAACCGCTCGTAATGAAAGTGGCAAATTTTCTCCAGTGAGCAACACGACCGAGCGACGCGACCACCGCTCACGATACGCGGTCGCGATGGCTCAAAAATTTGAAAAAAAATAGCACCGAGTGATGAAGCGGTGAGGCTTCATAAACTAAATTAAAGCCACTAACACACAGAAGCAAAACATATCAGAAACTAGAGAAAACAAGAGAGAAAGAAGAGAGAAGATGAGAGAGAAAGAAGGAGAAGAAAAAGAAGAAGAAGGAAAGAAAAAGAAGAAGAAAAAGAAAAGAGGAAGAGAAGAAGGAAAAGAGAAAGAGGAAGAGTTCAGGTTTGGTGTACACGTATTTTTTGAATTTTCAGTTTTCCAGAAATTTTCGGAATTGTTGAATTAGTTGAATTATATGGATTATAGATTATAGATTATAGTTCTGGTTCAATGTACGCGTGTTTTCGAATTTTTTCGTTTTCCAGAATATTTCGAATTGATTGAATTTGATTAAATTTGAGTTATTTGAATTATATTGATTATAGATTATAGTTCAGGTTCGATGTATAAGAGTTTTCGAATTTTTCCAGTTTTCCAGAAATTTTCGGAATTATCGAATTTTATAGTTTGTGAATTATTTGAATTATATTGAGTAGAAATGATAGTTGAAACCGATTTCGGATTGATATTGTTATGGAAATATATTGTTGAAAGTGATTTTAATTATATTATATTGTGAAATGAATCGAAAAATGATTTTGGGGCAATTTGATTCGAAATGGAATTATGAAATATATTTGAATATCTTTTCGGATTGATTTTGATGATTCTGAAAGAAATGAAATATGTTGACATTGGATTTGAGAAAACATTTTGGCTCTGATGTGTATAAACATAGATATGGATATAGGAGGTTAACATGTCAATTGGGTTTATGTCTGAACAGTACTGTGCCGATTATATCATCCTTTGGATAGTACAGGCTCAAAGTGCCAGTCCTAGGGTTCTGAATTCTGTCATGGGACATTTATAGCGGGTGATTCCGTTGGTGTTCCATTCTGATCTGATGTTCGGCAGGTGTGTGTCCGATGCCGAACAACCCGTAATCCAATTCGATAACTTATGTGTTATATGTCAGGAGCCCAATCTGAAAACTGATTTGTGATATGAAAATGTTTGAGTAATTATGAAAAATTTGTCTGTTAATTGATTTTGGATATTTGATTTGATATGAGCCCATATATTGTTTATATGTTTGTTATTTATAGTTTCAATAAACATATTGAATTATTTGATATAGTGTATTTGTATATACAATTTTGTGTACATCCACTAAGCAATATGCTTAGCGTGTTGAGTTTTCTCGCACGCAGGTAACAAAGGTTCCAAAGATAAAGATAAGGAAGAGTAGAGACTGCAGAACCAAAGTCTGGAATTACATCTTTCCTGCATATATTTTGGTAGTTTGTTTGTAATAAGTTTACATATTTTGATACCGCATGCATATACAGAAACTGTTTGTAAATATTTAAGGACCTTCCGCTATGTAAATATTTTATTATATGTTTATGTTATGTGAATCTTTATAAATTATATTGTGATAAATTGGTTGAGAAGTCGCACTATATTTGGAAGGGTGCGCAAAGTTGATTTGAGAATTTAGAAGTTGAGTTTTATGAATTTTAACTGTAAACAGGTTTTGGAAAGTCAGAAAAACAGAGGAAACTCTGGCAAGATTTTTGAAAATTATTTGGACCATTTTCAAATGTTTTTAATATACTTTTAAATTATGGTTTATAAAAGTAAAAGTTAGATTTTAGTATATAGTAACACTCCCTGATTCGGTCCGAGTGGATTTGGGTCAGGGGGTGTTCCAACTAGCACCCCAGGTTGATTATAAAACAGAACCCCCTCTGTTTGTTCCATCGCAGCCTCAAACTGCGTCTCTGAAGTAAATGGTTGAGATTCAACCATGGAGTTCGAGACTCTCTTGATACGACCGATGCGATCGTCTAAAGGTACAACTTCGCCTTTCTGAGAATGACGACCCTGCATGTATCTCAAGTACCTGACAAGAAAAACAAACAAAAAGGAAAATCAACAGAAAAATGGGCAAACTAAAATAGTCAAAAACTAAAAAAAATAAAAATCAAACGCAAAAAGGTAAAACAAAAGAAACAAATGAAAAATCCAAAAAGAAGAAAAGTAAAATCCTAACAGAAAAATAAAACCTAAAATCTCTAATCTAAAGAACTAGCAAAAAACTTGACACGCTCACAACGCGTGGGATAATCCTAAGTGAAGGATGTGTCGAAGTAATAATATTTCCATGAGTACAAAGTCGAATCCACAAGGAAGTGTGGTACTAATTCTATAAATTAAAGATTAAACTAAAGCAATAAAGTAAATCAATTGTTTCAGGTTTTTTGAATTGAACTAAGATTACTAACTAAAGCAATAAAATAAAACGAGACAGACTCTATGGAAGGAGACGCTAGGTGGTCATACGTTCCCAATCCTGGATAAGGATAAATAATGACTACTATGAAGCACTTTATTAATAAGACAAGACTTTTACAACTTTGGTCACACCATATTGTATGGGTCACGCAATGGTGTGTAAATCCAATCGAACACACCTATGGTCATAGAGTGCATTCAATCGAAAGCCATAGTTAATCTAATACTTATGTCAATTTAGTAATTTCTTATCGAAACTAATCTAGTATTGATTTTAGAGTCAATTAAGCCCTATTGCAATCTAATGATTTCTCATACAATCACAATATATATCAAATTGGTTTAACAAGACTAGCCATTCATACAATCAAAATAACAAAAAGAAAAGATAAGGGATGCGATACTACCCATTCGATGATGTTGAGAATCGAAACCCGCTTTGGTCTGTCTAAGACTTCTTTTCCGTCAATCTTCGTCTTTACTTGATGAACAATCGATGAATTTGTATAACTAATCTTGGAATGGTGTTTGGTGTTGATGTCTTGTGTTTTAGAGAGTGAAAAGAGGTGAAAAATAGTGTATGACCGCCGCTTAGAAGTGACTAAAAATCGAACCCCAAACTTTCCTCTTGTGTTTGCTTTTATAGGCAGCTGCTAGGGCTGTAAAACTTCCGTCGCTGCAACCAGCGGTCTCGCTGCCTGGTCGCGGTGCCTACTGGTCCAGTTTGCTTCCTCCATGCGAGCGCCCGTGCGAGCTGCTTCTGGTCGCGGTCTCTATCGTGCTGCTCTCTGGTTTGCTGCACATCTTCGCGCGCTAGCACGGACACAAGCACGCCCTGGTAGCGTTCTTCTTCAGGCTGAACACTGGTTTGGTGTGGCCTTCTCAGCGCACGAGCAACGCCGCACGATCCCTGGTCAAGGTGACCAGGTCGCGAGGCCCACTGTGCCAAAATGCAAGGATTTGACGCGGATCGTTCAATCTTCGCATCTTTTCGCTGAACTCACCTGGAACCTGCACAAGCTCACAAAACACATCAAAAGCACCGAATATACTCGAAAACACAATCAAAAGACACGGTTTAAGGGGTGTAAAAATGTATCAATAAATGACCGATCAAATGTGACATAATACTCATAACCACCTCTAGCTCTAACACTCATAGTTCCACAGATGATTGAGTGAAGAAGCTCTAGTGGTTGTGTGGCTCTAACCCTTTTTTTTGTAAAAAGGTCTCTTACTCATCTTACCCTCCAAACAAGATTCACAAACAAGTAAAGTACCGATCTCTAACAGATTTAAAGATCCGCTTTTTACAAGTCTGTTTATCCTATTAAGGTTTATATGTCCAAGTCTTAGATGCTACAGATACGTGTTATCATTTGGAGAAATTTTCTATCATTTTGTTTTAGGTTTTTCAACTTTAAACAGTTCAGTATTAAGCAGTGATTTATGAATTAAAAGCCTTTAAAACATACAAGTTATTTTTATTTATTCCAAAACAATCATTTATTCTATTTCTTGAAATGATAACTGATTTATCATTAAAAGAAACCTTATGAAACTCTTTCACGTAATCTGGATACATAAATCAAATTCCTTGTAAATCCAGGAATGAAACAGATATTATTCAATAAAATAACATATTTATTTATTTGTAGTTTAACTACTCCCACTGCTCGTTCTGAAACGACATCCCCTATTCCAACGCGTATAGTGAAGGACCCCTCCTCTAGCTTTTGCCAATAATCATTCTAATGTAAAAAAGAACAAAATTAGTTAGTGGTCCCTGAATCTACTATTCATGGTGAAGAATCATCTTCCACTAAACAAGATTTAATGATAAATAAATTTAATTTACTTTTCACTTTCTTCTTATTGGAGAGCTGCTTGAGATACTGTAGACATTTCCTCTTCCAATGACTAACCTCTTTGCAATGAAAACATTTCCATTTTGTTTAATCAGTCGTGGTGCTCTTTATCTTGGGCTTAGCCTTTACTTTACTAGTAGACCTCTTTCTCTTCTTGAAACTAGAAGAGGATGGCTCAGCAACATTTGCTTCGCTAGTCTTACCTTTGGTAACTCGTCCAACATTGGTTACAGGCTCTGGAGGACATTCCTCTATAAGCACAAATTTAAGGTATTTACATACCATGATTGTGTTCACGTTGTGTTTTCACTTAGTATAGTTATCCCCGGTTAATTTTTCGTTTGCGAAAAAATAATAATGCAGAAGATAATACTGATATTTAAAGACATAAATCTAAATTAATATCATTCATTTCATACTATATGTTCGGCATAAAATTAAACATAATGCATGAACATAATTTTAATGAACTAAAAAATCCTTAAAAATAGTTGCTATGCCGCGATAATCCAACATACCATAAGTAAGTGCCTAGGTAAGCTAGGTCAAATTCTTGTATATTAGATCGAGACATTCTCAATCGGATAATACACCAGAATAACTCTTTATTCTTATATTATATAACCATCACTTTGGTTTAGTCAAGACAATAAACTAACAGCTTAATTAAGTCCTTTATGAGTGTGACCTACTGTTTCATTATTTATAAACTTAACTTGAGAGTGCCTAGGTAGGCTAGGTCAGTCCCAAAATACATTTTGAAAACCTATATGTTAGGAAGTCAACCTTGGTATTGACTCTTATGGACACCCTCCGTAGGGAGGATGAAAGCAAAGCCATCACGAGGCGCCACTCGAGTCTCACGGTGTTGAACTAACAATAGAAACTGTGGAATATAATGTCATATATCCCTCCCCCACTCATTATTTATAGTTTAGGGTTATCTATAAACTAAGAGTTTCTAAAACTCTATATTTCTAGTCTTTACTTAGATTTTACGACTAATATAAAATCTAAGTTTACTAGTTTTTATAAATTATTCAATTTTAACACTTAAAATATAATTTTTATGCAATTTCTAATTTACATAAACTATTTAAATAAACTAGAAATTATATGTGAAATTACTAAATTTTAACTATTAAAGCTAAATTACATTATTTGATCCAATTATATCTTTGAAGTTTAATCAAATTAAACCTAACATTTAAATAGACCTAACTAATCTAATTAAACACTTTAATATATTATTAATGAGATTTACCAAGTTTTTACTCCTAAAAACTAATCTTATTCTTCAGTTCTTTTTAATTAAGTAATTAATCTAATTAATCTTAATTAATGATAAGAACCTAACTAATCTTTTAATTAAACTCTTTAATATGTTGATTAGTCAATTAATGAATATTACCAAGTTTTTACACCTAAAAACTAAATTCATTATTTAATTGTCAATTATGAAATTGCTTGCCATTTTAATCACATTAAAATAAAATAATACATTATGACAATTATGCATGACATATTATTTATGTATGTGTAGCCACACCTAATTTAGATGACATTCATATGTATGACAATGATTTAACATCCTTATTATCATCACATGGAAAATAAATAAAGCATACGTAATTGACCGAGTGACATGGGTTATCTAACTTAAACAACTCTAATTACAATTGTATTTCGAAGGCATTCCTTGGTCTTCAAGTGTTCTTCTTCAAGTTGAATTCTTCTTGTCCTTGGTCTCCAATCAAGTCAAAATTGATTTCTGAAAAAAGTCAACATCTTTTCCAGAGGTCCACTTGTTACCTTAACACGCATACTAGGTCAAGATGAAACCCTAAACAACCCTAACGCATGCGAAAGTGTGGCTGCCAGCAGCGTAGCCCCGCGCTCGCAAGGTGCGTGCAGCCCTCACGCGAGCCACGCTTTCACGCTTGTTCATGGGTCGTTTTGCCCACAATTTTTCGCTCCAATTTTCTGCACTTTTTCCAAAAAATATTTGACAATATTTTTCCAGAAAAAACGTTTATGAAAAAACCATGGCAACTGCAGTGCGCTCGGGCGTCGCCTCTTTGCTTTTTTTTTTTCTTCTTCTTCTTCACATCATCTGCATCAACAACTCCTCGTACATCATATTGATTACAAGAACAATATAAAAAAAATACAGCAGAAATAAAAAAAATTTTGCTATAATCAATTTTCCCAGAAATAAAAAATCAATCTTATAACCCATTCACCGTACAATTAACGATTAAATACGCTTTTATAGTCATACAATCAAATCATATAATCAATTAAACAAATCATATAACCTAGATTTGTGCCTACACAATAATATATCATGGATCAAGAATCAACAAGAAAAAATAAAAAAAAACAAGAAAAATGTAGTTTCATTTCTTTTTCTTTTGCGTATACACAAACTTAGCACTAGTCTCTGATACCAATTGAAAGGAAAACTAAAAAAAATTGATTATCTTATAACATGCGGAAAGGGGTTTCAAAAATTTTCTTCTAATGTTGAAAACCTTTTTTCAATCAAAAACGAATTCCTGTGCATACGCAAAAAAAAAAAAAAAAAAAAAAAAAAAAAAAAACTGAGTAACTACATACTTTTTTCTTGATTTTGTTTTTTCGATTCTTCAATCTACCACCAGATCTTCCGAGCTATGACCCGCGGTCTGACAACTTGTGTGTAGGCAAGTCACGGCAAGAGATGGAGGTCACGTGAAAAGAATGGACGGAGAATCTCTTCTCCCTAGGGCCGGCCGAATCCTGCAAGAAAAGGGAAGTCAGAAAACAAAAAAAACTTTTTTCTTTTCTTCTCTCTTTTGGTGGCCAAACTCTCTTTCTTTTTCACTTGTGGGTTAGGTCAATTTTTCTAGTATAATAATAACTCTTATATACTAGGTCTTTAGGATTTAAGTTTGACCAGGTCAAATAGGATTCTAAATCTTTTTTTATTTTGGTATCCCTAAAGACTTGAACCTGTGACCTGTGGGACTATTAAAATAATTCTATTATTTTAATTCTTTTGTCCCTATCACAGTTTGATTCTGTAACCTCCTATTTAATAAATAGAATTAATAATTCACAATTATTAATATTCTATTATTTTATTAAATATTTAATTAATTAAATAATCACATTATTTAATTATACTCTTTTAATTAAATCGTATTACTTTCGTAACACTATTAATTGGACTATTCAATTAATCTACTGTGACCCTCGTTATCGACAACCATAAGGGCTAGTAAGGAAACCTAATGGACCTACAATTTTGAGCTCCAATAATACTTAGTAATATTAATTAAACTCTTTAATTAATATTTCATTATTATTAACCTCGGAGTTATTCTACTAAAAACTCGAGGCTGTAATCTCAGAACTGTAGATGTATTTATACAATCCAAAGTCTCAGTGTCCATTGATATAGCTATTTTCATATAGTGTGATCATCCACAAGTAGTTCATAGCTAGAGTTGTGTCATAATGTCCGTTATACCCCTCTAGTTATATCTATTCCTTTAAGCACCGTTGATTCTATAATGAGCAATTAAATCTTGTCTTCCTCACGGAAGAAGGAGAGACCTCATAATTGTCCAAGCCCTGAATCGACCCTTAAGGGAACTACTTATCTACTTCAATCAAGAAGGAATGGATTCCACTATTGTGTCCATACATTCCCAGCCACAAGCCAAACCGCAACTCCAAGATACGGAGGTATTGGTCGGGATACACATCGACCTCACTCATGGTAAATCAAAAGCCCCGATCCAACCTGAATGAGTCAATAAGATACTCATGATTAAGATCACCTGTAAATAGCCATCGTTTATCAATATATACTCATCTACTATCGGATCTTGGTAAGAGATTCATATAAATCGTGGCCCAGTCCTATATGATCTTATTATATAAGGTGCCTCCATTCTCATGTCAACTATATGAGCGGTCTAGGATAAGACCACTGTACATTACAGAATGGACCGCAATAGTAGATCAATCACAAATAAAGTACCCAGCCTTGTTTGCTATCTACGGACTCTTTAGATTGCATGTCTCAAAATGAATCATCTCGTATATGACCTTCATATACTCATTCTGATATTACATCTTACAATCTAGGATGTTCTTGCACAATATGAATGTATTACTGAATAATTGTTATTAAGTCTTTAACCGTTTATAAATACAAGGTTTAGGGTATAAATCTCAACAGATGTTACAACAGCTAGTGCTAATTTTGTGGCTAGAAATCAGCAAAATAAGCAAGTACAAAGATAAGGTTTTTATAACAACAGAGGATGAAATAATAGGGGTCGAAGTAGAGGAAGAAATAGTGGTAGGTGGAACAATAATTCCAGACCACCATGTCAGATTTGTAGCAGGAGTGGGCACTCTGCACCTTACTGTTATAGCAGATTTGACAGGTCTTATCAATGGTTTCAAGGTGGAAATAGTCAGAACTCTGGTGGTAACAACTTTGGTAATTTTCAGCAAGGTCAGATGAGGTTAGATGCAGGCCTTCAAGCACCTCAACATCAGGCTCATGTTCACCAATCCACTGCATATTTTGCTACCCCTGAAAGTGTATGCTGATAGTGGAGCGACAAACCACATGACTTCAAAATTCAACAACCTCATTGTCCAGTCTGAGTATAGAGAAAATGAGAGCTTGATTGTTGGAAATGAGCAGCAGCTGCACATCTCCCACGTTGGTAACATACTCATTTTCTGATTCTAGGTCTATAACTCTTAAAAATATGTTGTGTGTGCCATTTATTGCTAAGAACCTATTGAGTGTGTCAAAATTTACTCTTGATAATGATGTCTATGTTGAATTTTTAAAAAATTGTTATGTGTTAAAGACTAGACTACCAAGAAGGTGTTGCTCACATGGGTCCTTAGTTATGGTCTTTACAAGCTTGACCTTACTTGTGTCAAAAGTCCTTCATTCACTAATCATTCATCGTCTCTGTGTACTGTTTGTCTGTCCAAAGTTTTTTATTCTAGCAAATGTAATAAAACCCGTCAGCTTAGTTCTTCATACTATGTAAATACTTCCAAGTCTGACAGCTTGCGTAATAAACAATGCTCTCAAAGCAATGAGCAATGTGGCATGTGAAACTTAGGCACCCAGCCTCTTTAGTGCTTAAAAATGTTATGCAAAAACTTCATATCAATTGTTCTTAATATGGTTTATCTTTTTGTGATGCTTGCAAACTAGGAAAGTTACATCAACTTCCCTTTAAAATGTCTTCCTACAAAGCCAAACAACTCCTAGAAATAGTTTACACTGATGTATGAAGACCAGTCCCTATGTCCTCCACAGAAGAGTTCAAATATTATCTCATTTTTATGGATTCTTACTCTAGGTTTTCCTGGATATATTCCATTAAAATTAAATCTGAAGTATCATCTTTTTTTCTGTCCATCTAAAGACTTGTTGAAAACCAACTTGAGTATAAGATAAAATGTTTGCAAGCTGATTTAGGTACTGAATTCAAACCTTTTATCCCACATCTCAAGTTTTTTGGCATCTATTTTAGAACATCTTGTGCTTACACTCATCAACAAAATGACACTGTTGAAAGGAAGCACAAGCATGTTGTAGAAATCGGGTTAACCTTGTTAGTACACTTATATATGCCATTAAAATTTTGGTCTTATACTTTTGTCACAGCCATATTGCTTATAAATAATCTTCCAACTGTTCTAAACATGAAATTCCCTTTTGAGGTCTTATTTCATCGTCTTCCAGGTTACACTGTTTTCAAAGTGTTTGAATGTAGTTATTTTCCCTATCTTAGGTCATACAACAAACACAAACTTGATTTCCATTCCTCTAAGTGCATCTTTATTGGTTATAGTTTGAATCAAAAGGGTCACATTTACCTACATCCCTCAGGCAGAATATATGTGTCTCACAATGTTATTTTCAATGAAAATGAGTTTCCCTATCAGTTGTTATTTCTTGCTCACTCTCATGACAGTCATTCTACATCTACTTTACCAGTTTCAGTCCTTAGTTTAGCTGATCAACCTCACCTTACTTCTACACACATTTTCAGTCCACAGCAATCCTTTCCTAGGTCTCCTGTCATCAGTCATACTCCTAGTCCCTCTGTGTCTTCTGTGCCAGTCCCTGTACAGCAGCAACTTGCTCCTAGTGTTCCTTATCACACAATGGTAACCCAATCTAAAACTAGAATTTATGAACCCAAAGTTTACTCTTCACTTTGTCAATCTCCAAAGGCTGTTTTAGCCACAACAGTTGAACCTAAGTCTGTTAAAGAAGCCATTTCCCAACCTCAATGGTACAAGGCTATGGATGTTAAGTATCAAGCACTACTTAGGAACAATACTTGGTCATTGGTTCCATTTGATGCTTCAATGAATTTAGTGGGGTGCAAGTGGGTAGTTTGGGTTAAGTACAATCAAGATGGGTCTATTCTTAAACACAAAGCTTGGTTAGTTGCTAAAAGGTATCACCAAACTGCTGGGATCGATTTCTTTGACACTTTTAGTCTAGTGGTTAAGGCTTCAACAATTAGGGTGATTTTTACCTTAAATGTCTCCTATGGGTGGGGCATTCAATAAGTTGATGTTGATAATGCCTTTCTACATGGTGATCTAAAGAAGTTGGTCTACATGGAGCAACCAGCTAGTTTTGTCCATCCTAGCTTCCCTACCCATGTTTGCAAGCTAAACAAGGCCCTTTATGGTCTTAAACAAGCCCCAAGGGCCTGGTTCTTCAAGTTGAAAACAACCCTATTTCAGTTGGGTTTTGTCAACTCAAAATCAAATTTTTCACTCTTTATCTAGCACTCAAAATCAAATGTGTTATATCTCCTAGTCTATGTAGACGACATTCTCATAACTGGCAGCAGTCCCTCACTGGTCCAACACCATTATGTTGTAATCCAAGTTCTCTATTAAAATACTTGGCCCGATTAGCTATTTTCTCGGACTTGAAGCAACTAGGACAGCTGCTGGGATTTCTCTACCGATCTAACTATGTGGTTGATCTCTTGTATAAAACAAATATGCAGAACTGCAAGCCCTGCTCTACTCTTCTTTGCCCAAGCACAAAACTTACCAAGCTGACTGGTGTTCCCTTCAAAAATCCATTTCTTTATTGCAGCACCATAGGTGCCCTTTAGTAGTTGACAAACATTCGGCCTGATATATCCCTTTTGGTTAACAAACTCAGTCAGTTTTTATCATCTCCAACTGAAGATCATTGGTTGGCTTGTAAGAGGATTTTGAGATATCTTAAGGAGACTCCTTCTCTTAGTTTACAGTTCTCTCCAGCTTCTGAATTACATGTCCAAGTTTATAATGATACTGATTGGGCTTCTTCGGTTGATGACGCCGTTCCACTAGCAGTTGTTGTGTGTTTCTCGGTGACAACCTTATCTCTTGGAGTTTCAAAAAGTAGTGTTGTAGCACGATCCAACACTGAAGCTGAATACCGAGCCCATGCTAATGCTGCTGCTGAAATTCTTTAGGTTCAATCTCTTTTTGTTGAACTTGGTCTTAAATTGCCTCATTGTCCTATACTCTAGTGTGACAACAGTAGCACTACTGCTCTTGCTCAAAACCCGGTCTACCATGCTCACACGAAGCACATCGGGATAGATGTCAATTTTGTTCGTGAAAAAGTTGCACCAAAACTCCTCTCAATTCAATATGTGCCTACTGATCTACAAAAGGCTGATATTCAAACTAAAGCATTATCTCATCTTAGGTTTCAGTTTCTATGTAACAAACTGAACTCATGTGGTGTTCCCAAGCTCAGTTTGAGGGAGGATATTGAAGATAATGCTTCCTCAAGCTCAGCTCATATGACTATCAGCTTGCTTGGAGTCAAGAGCTACACTACTATGTTGGCATTTCCAACAAGTTATAGTACAGTAGCAAATCAGAGTCTACAAAATGATAGAGCTACTGATGAGAGGTTCTCAGCTGGATAGAAGAAGTGTATTCAGTGTAGAGAAGTTAGTTAGTTACACTTATGCTGATATGGCAAAAGTTAGTTAGAAATGGTTGGTTCTCTACAAATTGTGGAGATTATGTTACTTAGTTAAAGCTGACATCAGCATAATTGATTGTGTATATAACATGCATTATGTAATCAAGTTATTTTGTGAAGTAATATGATGATAAGAGCATGAGTTTCGTGTCTTATTTTCTCTGAGTTTTCTTCTAGTTCTTCAATGGTATTTGTAGTCTCTTAGTGACCTTTCAACAAACACTTGTAGCAGTCTTTTTTACAAAGCTCAACAGAGCATATATCTTTGAGCTTTTACGGATGCTTTTTTGCCGGCTCAAAAGTTGAATCTTAGAGCAACCATTTGCGAAAGGTTGCATTCCATTGAATTGTATTGCAACACCACAGTTGTATCTTCTGGCTTGGGCTCTATAAATTGACAGACTTATAGAGGTCGGGATAGGATCCTAGTTTCAACCGATTCTACCCAAACCCAGACCCAACTAGGCCAAACTCAAAACTTTTTGAACTTGCTATTTTACACAACTATGTAGGGGTGAGCACGGTTCAAATTGGTACGGTTTTGGGAGAAATCAAACCAACTCTAAATTTATATGGTTTTTGAAAAATTGAAACTGAACCAATCCAAATCGAATGTGTAAACCGAACCAAACCGAAGTAATACCATTCGATTCGGTTCAATACGGTTTTGAACCTAATGGGCATTTTTCATGTTTTTAAATTTTAATAGGTTTTACTACTAGTTTTACTACTAAATTTTAAATCTCCATAATTGAACCAATCCAAATTCAATATTATTAAAAGTAAAACAGTCACCTACTCATAAAAGTTAATTGAACCACTCCATAATTATTAACTTAAAAGTAAAAGTAAAATAGTCTAGAATTGAACAATATTATTAACTTAAAACAATCCATAATATTATTAACTTAAGTCCAAATTCAATAAAAGTTAAAACAGTTACATGCTCATAAAACATAATTCAATAAAACCGTCCAAAATTTAACTTATTAAAACAGTCCAGCAGCTAAAACAAATAAAACAGTCCAATTTCCAAAAAATAAATAAAATAGTCCAGCAGCTAAAATAAATAAAACAGTCCAAAATTTGCTCCTGCTCCTTTGATGTAGCCATATACACTCCAAAAAATAAAACAAATAAAACAGTAAGCTTTGAAAAGAATAAAAACCATCATAGTTGTCCTCCTCTAATAAAGAAATAAAACACGCAAATAAAAAAGGGTCACATTTGAGGTTCCTCTTGAAGCCGTTGAGTTGCAGCAGTACAAGCAACTAGATATGATCATGTGAATAATACAATATGAACATTAATGTTACAACACAACACAAATAAACAATAGTGTATGATATGTAACTCAACAAATAATAGCTGCCCTTTACAAGTGTAACATCCAAGATATATGTGGAAGATCATACTTTATAATCAAGCATTTTCATTTATTATCAAACCAAACACAAACAACCCATACAAACACAAACAGTTTCAATAATAAGCTGCCCTTTAAAACTGATAGAAAATTGCAAAATCAAGAATAAACTGGTGAACCTCAGATCAAACACAAACATCCAAACAAACTAATTTATTATCAAACCAAGCAAACAGAAAACAGTTTCAATTAACATATTCTTATCCACCAAAAAGAACAAACAGGAAAAAGATCAAAAATGATTCACCTCAATTTTCTCAGCAAACTAACAAATCGTACAAATGACCCACCAATTTAGAGCTGGAAAATCAACACAAAATGAATAAAAACTGGAAAATAAACAAAATGAAACTGAAAAATAAAAAAAAATTGAAAAAAATGAAATACCTGTAAGGAGAAAGGCGTAGGCAAAGCAAGGAGATCAGTGGAGAGGAAGCAAGGAGAGAAGCGGCGGGGATGATCGGCTGAGGGCAAAGAGTGGCAACGTGTGTGTGTGGGTTAGGCAAAGAGCGGTGGCACTGCTAGGTGAAGAGCAACGGCGTGTGTGGGGGGGTTAGGCAAAGAGCAACAACACTGCTAGAGCGGCGACACTGCTGGGCGAAGAGCGACGGCTGTTAGCTCCATTTCTTGATCAAAAATAGGCCTCCATCTTTACCTATCCTTTCCTAATTTTGTTTCGTTTTCGGGTAATTATCAGTTGTTTTTAATATTTTTTATCTAGTGTGCAGGTAATAAAGTTTTGAACTGAATTGAAGAGTTTCGGTGGATTAAGTTGAATAGTTGAAGATTTACTAGTGCAGACCTGTCATGTTTCAGAGGCCGAACTAAATTCCACAAGACAAACTGCCTTTCATTTCTGGAAAGGTCTAGATGTCTACTTTTTGGTAAATTTTACAATTCGTGATTCCGAATTTTCTAGAGAACGTTATGCTCATTTTTGCGCAGTTCCGCGACTTGTGCAAGTAGCGGCAATATAATTCTAGAAAAAAGCCGAGGCACTTGCTACTCGTGCAGCGACTTGCGCAAGTCGCGGCAGTGTATTTCAGATTCAGACAGAAGCACTCGCGACTTAGCTAGCTACTTGACCCGCGACTTGTGCAAGTAGCGGGTGGACGAAAAATTACCCTATTCTGCTCGCTATAAAAAGAAAAGGAAGAGGAAACAAAATTGAGTTCGGCTGGGACTTAGAGAACTTGACCAAGAGGAAAACAAGAGAGAAAAGGAGAGGCAAAGAGGGAGAAGAAGATCATCTTGAAGACAAGAGGGTGCAGATTCGATCCTTGAGTCATCTTCTCAACACCAAGCTTGGATTTGGGAGAAAGTGGAAAGCTAGAAGAAATCACAATTGCAAGAGAACGAGAGTTCATACGTTCCAGAAGTTCTTTTATCCCTTCCTTTCTTCGATTTTCATTCTTATATCTCTCTTTTATCATTATTAAACATGTTTAGTTGTAATTTCTTGATTATGACTTAAACTTGTAAGTTAGGGTTTTGATGGATCCTTTTTCTTGATATTTAAATGAATTGATAGGTTGATTTATTGATATGAATTATTGTTTGTTGAGTGGTATTATTGATTTTCATGCTTCTAAGTGTAATGGCCATGCATTTAGTTGATTTTATGGTTGTGTGTTATGGACCGAGAGGTGACGCCCACAACGTGCTCGATGTAATGTCCACCATAAGTAGAATTAGATAGAGATATGTTAATTTACTTGTGTGATTATTATATGTGTTTATGATGCTTAATAAATTGTTATGCATGTGATAATCATCGAGAGATAGATATTGATGTATAATAATAACTCCGGCATAATGCGAGAGAATATGTTGGTTAACTTAGATAAACACGATCATCAACAATAATAATTAAATCTCAATAATGTGCTTTTATGAAATTCAATTAAATGGATTAGGTGAAATCAAATACCCTAACTAATCTCTCATATTGGTTCGTGTTATCTCGTATTTGCGTGAATTTATATTTCTGTTATTTTCTTCATTTAAACATTTCGATTTTCCAAATAGATATAGGCTTAGCTAATTTTAGTATTCAATACCTAAATATCCCTGTGTAGACGATAATTTACTCTCATTGTATTATTTGTGCCGGCCCCGTATACTTGTGGGTACAAAAAGGCTTAATAACGGAATTGTGCTAGGCGAAGAGCAGCTTGTGAGTTGTGTGTGTGGATTAGGGTTTTTTTTTTTTTTTTTTTTGAAATCTGATGAAATATGAAAAATGAAATAGAAGCACTGCTAGGGTTTTTTTTTTTTTTTCTTTATATATGACAGGTCAACAAGTCAAACCGAATTTGGGCCCCCCAAAACTGAACCGAACCGTTTTTACACTTTTTTTTTTTTTTAAATCGAAACTGAACCAAAACAAACTCAAACCCAAAACCGACTCAAACTACAAAATATATTTCGAATACGGTTCGAATCGGTTTTTGTGTCCACCCCTATAACTATGTATAGGAATGAAATGGAAGTATAACTTGAGACAAGAGTGTTACCTTGCATTAATTGCATCATTGAAGACCATCAAGAACGAATATTTTTACGGGAAACACTTCAAAAAAATGCCTGAAACAAGACCCATTAAGTTCACCAAATAACCAATTCATGTTTTTATTTGAAAACTGAGAACTGAAACACAAGTTCTATGTACACCAATTCATGTTTTTATTTGAAAACTCAGAACTGAAACACAAGTTCGATGTACATATAAGGGCAACAAAAACGATCAAATCAATAAACAATTACAATTACTTGCAAATATAAACCTCGGTACAATGGTTTTGACAGTTCCGTTTGGCAACTAATTTAGCCGAAATTGCCGAAACTTGAGTTCACATAAAAATAGTTATTATATGTAGTTCTCGGCTGGCATGTCAGACAAAGGCGTAGTCCCTTGTAAGCTTGTCTGGGCTGTAGCCCAGCCAAGTTTTTGAATTTTTTTTATTATAAACAAATATATTTTATTTTAAAGATATAGAGCAATTATCATTTTGGTCTCTAACTTTTGGGAATCATTATTATTTTAATACAGTTTTGTTTATTGGTACGTTTAGGCCCTAACTTTCAGAAAATATATCAATTTGGTCCCTCTGATAAACTGACGTTAATTAACTTTAATGGAGATAGGGTTATTTGCATCTTTTTGAGTCTGTTGATGTAGCATGACGACACGTGTATATTAATTAAATATAAATTAAATATATAAAATAAATTTTAAATTTAAAAAAGGGAGAACTTCAATTTAGTCTCTACTTGTTTTTAAAACCTCACTTTTTAACTCACGTTTCACCTTTTGGTTCTTATGGTCCCTAACGTTTAAAAAACCAATCAAAATGGTCTTTCTAACCAATTTTCAGTTAGTCAACTGCGACAGAATTGTTAAGAAGTCAATTTTACCCCTCAATTATCAAAAAGACAGATTTACCCTTTAAATAAGTAAAATTTTACAAATTTACACCATATATTAAATGTCCTAAATACTCTCTTTTAAAATAAAAATTTACAAATAAATTAACTTTTTCAATTTGCCATATTTAACAACTGTAAATATAAAAATTATTTTTTTTTGACAAATTTATAGAAAAATAAATTTTCATTAAACTTAAAACTAAGTAAATAAATTTAAAAAAAAACAATAAACAAAGTTTATAAAATTTACCAAAATAAATAGAAATATCAGTTTTTACCAAATTTTATACTTCGTAAATTAACTTAAATTCCATAAATTTTTTCCCCGATTTTCCATCATCTAATTTTCATTGAATATTCAAATTATTTAAATTGTCTTTTCTTCCATTAAGCAAACCATCAAGAATAAAAAAAAATTTCAAGCATTAATATATAACAGTATGAATACCAATTAAAAATATTAAAATTATCCTATATACATCACAAACACCAAACTGGAACAGTAATCCATTGCATTAATGTATGGCAGTATGAATGCCCATTTACATTTGATCAACACAAAAATTCTTCAACACCTTTAATTCATATGTCAATAGAAAATGCCCATACAGCACAACACCACAAAAATCAAACTACTGCTACCAACCCTAAACTTTTGATGCATCACAACTCCACAAAAAATCCATCAAAAAAACATAACTGACAACCCCACAAAAAAATTATGTCAACCATAATTGGCGTACACAATCATCAATGTCAAATGTGATAGTACAAAAGAAGTTCTAAAATACGAAATTAACTAATATTAATATAGTGTAATACTAAAGTCCCAACTAGTGAGGAGTGTTCAAACTTCTGCCTCCTCCATGACTTTTTGTGATGTTAGAACTCCCATGTTCAAATGTACTGTTGCAAGTAAAATTGTTAGAAAAACAAAATAAAAAAACAAAACAAAAACAATACTCATCAACCACATTGAGAATGATAATCTAAAGTTGTTGCAGAGACAAAGGGAGAGGATATACAGACTTCAAACTACATATATGGTCTAACAAGCTTTTCTGTAAGTTCTTTTTTTACCCTCTGGATCATAACATTTTTTTTTTTTTACCCTCATGTTCATTTTTCTTCTCAGATTTGTAATCCAAAACAAGGCATAGAATAAATTTCAAAAAATTGAATGAATGAATATTATTATATCATCTCAACAGGTTCTCAAAAATGCAATAAAGAGCAAGTCTGGAGAAGCTAAGATAAACATACTTAAAAGATATCGATGACATGAAATAAATTGTAACACTAAACCAAGCAAAACAGATAACAACAGGCATGAAATTGCAACACCAACCTGGGTTGCTTTGTAGTTTAAGTTGATTTCCTTTGACTTGTACCAGCTATGTTACCTTTTCCTTGAAAAAAACAAAACAAAACAAACTTGGATTAATTCGTTTACTGATTCAAACAATTATTTTAAAAAAAAACAAAGTATTAAACTAAAAATTAACCTTTGCAGTTGGTTGTTGCTGAGTACATGTTCTCTTATTGTGTCCTAATCCACCACAGTTGCGACACTTGGCAGAAAATTTTTTTGATGGAGCGGGTCCCTCATCAGCTTCTCTTCTCCAATTTTGTTTTGGTCTTCCTATTTTTCGGTGCTTGATAGGGGGCTCAATATTTTCATTTTCCATAAAAGCAGGCCATGGACACTTTCATGGCCACCGTATGTCAACTTCAATGCCTCATTGGAGTAGTACCAATGGACACTTTCATGGGCAAATTGCCTATTAAAGCTAAATACCGCTAATGCATGCTCGCAAGGGATCTCACTGATTTTCCAAAGTCTACAGTTGCATGTCTTCTCTTTCAAGTTAACTAGCATTTTTTTGTTGAATGTATCGATCGTCTCATGGTATCCACCCCTACCATGAATGACATGAAGCTTCCTATCTTCTTTGTCGTTATCATTTATCCTCTCTCTTGCGTATGGTGAGATGCCATCTTCAAACTTCTCAACTTCTTCCCACTTTTTGTGAAACCTCACCATGACCTTTCTCCTCAAAGACTCTATGAGTGTCAAGATGGGCTTGTCTCTGTCGTCCTTGATCCAGTTATTAAAGCATTCAGACATGTTGTTAGTGTTATGATCAGACTTGATTCGGGGATCATATAACATCCGTAACTTTTATTAATTATGAAAAGTGCCTAAAAGTATTGTTAATTATGTTAAAATAACGTAATGGGTTTATTTGGATTAATTTTTAGGTATACAAGTGGACCAGGCGGAGCGGTTCAGAATGAATGCATGAAGAAAAAGGAAAAAATTGGCAGTGAGTACCGCGACCAGGGATCGCGATGAGCAGCTCGTGGTGAAAATGTTGATTTTGGGCAGTGAGCAACGCGACCAACATCGCTACCAGACACCGCGATGGTTGATCGCGATGAAAGTGATGAAAACATTCCAGTGAGCAACGCGATCAGGTGGCGCGACCGCAGGTCACGAGGAGCGGTCGCGATGGCCAAAGTTTTATAAAAAAATATATGGCGGTGGAAGCTTCACGAAGAAGCAAGAGAAAACAGAAAATAGAGAGAGATCAGGAGAAGAGAAAGAAAAAGAAAAAGAAAGAGAAAGAAAGAAGAAGAAGAAGAGAGAGAAAGGAAGAAGAAAGAAGAAGGAAAGAAGACGAAGAAGAAGAAAGAAAGAAGAAAGGAGAAAGAGAAGGAGAAAGAAAAAGGAGGAAAAAGAGAAATCCAGAAAAGAAACTGGTATCCAGGTTGGTGTATACATATTTCTGAGAATCTTATAAATTTCTTTACATAATTTGATTTGAATTTCTATATTTTTAATTAAATGAATTGAGAATTTATTATTGATTTGGAAAATTTATAATGGATTTATGATATCGTATGTTTTTTAACATGTTTTACGAATATTGTTTTATGGTTATTGTTGTTGTTGAATTGATGGAATTTTTGTAAAATAAAGTGGTTGATTTCAAAATAAATAAAATGAATTGATAGGAAAATTGGAAAATTTTATATTGATACGGCCCTAGGATACTTGAACATAGAAAACGGATATAGGAGGTTGGTATACCAGCTGGATTATTTTCAGCAGTACTACACCGTTATTATTAGTGACTGTTGGACTTCGTAGGGCAAATCTGGCATAGACCAGTTTAGGCGAATCCCAAAGGTAGACGTCACACCGATATTGATATTATGTACCTCCCTAAGGATGGTTCAGGCCCCCAGTGCCGATCCTAGGGTAGGGAGTTATTTCAGCCCATATTCCAGTCCAAAAAAAATTATGTTGAATATACCAAAGGGACAGGATTGAAATGTATGGAATAAAATGTTTATAAAGGAATTGAAAAGTTAAATTCTTATGATTTATTAATTTAATTGAGTTGTTTTAATAAGTTACTTATTGATAATATTTTTTGAATTTAATATGACATTTTACTTGAAAGGTTATTTTATGAATTTTGAAATTATTTATTTAGTGTACACCCACTAAGCTATATGCTTAGCGCCTTGATTTTTATCACGCGTAGGTAACAGAGATACAGAGGGAGAAAAAAACTAGAGAGGAGGTAGCTGCAGATTGAAGACTCAGAGTCACCATACTTTTTGGGTAGCTATATATACATGTATTTTTGTTATATATATCATTTAGTTATGCATGTATACATAGGAATTTGTAAATTTGTTATAAAAATATGTTTTGTAAATATTTGTTTAATGGTTTACATTTCAAAGGTTGTAAATATTAATTATGAATGATTTTATTTGAAAATGTTTGGAAAGTCGCACTATACGGTAGAGTGCGCATTTTTTTTAAAATGAATTTTGAAGTGTTGATTTTTTTTATATATTGTTTGAGTTTTTGACGTAAATATGATTTTTGGAAAATCAGAAAAATAGAGGAAACTCTAGCAAAATTTTTCAAAATAGTTTTGGATGGGCTGACTATAGAAAGGATTTTAAATTATAACTTATTTGGTTTTCAATGACTTTTTCAATTATAAAGTGAGTCAAGTCAAGTTTTGAAATCAGGTAGCGCTCCTTGGGTTGATCCAGATGGATCGGGTCAGGGGGTGTTACAGATCAAATGTATGACGTGCTCATTTATCAGGTCTTGCCTTCATCAAGTAGTCATATGCCTTCACTGAATCATCCTAGATAGACTCCATCATTTCTTTAAACCCTGCTGCATACCCAACTCTAGAGGCAGTCCACAACTTTCCTATCATGTTGAAATTTTTTAATATAGCACTGAAGTTTGCAACGATGTGTCTGAAACAATATCGGCTCCCAGCCCGTGGCCATGTCTGTTCCAAGGCTGATACTAGGCCTTTTATATCTGTCACTGATAAAGCAAACAGGCCTATTATCATCTCATCCTAGCGTATCATGCAGCAACTCCAAAAACCAAACCCAAGTATCCCTTTTTTCCACCTCATATATTGCAAATGCTAGTGGAAATATTGCACTATCTGCATCTAAAGCTATGGCAGACAACATCACCCCCTCAAACTGCCCACTCAAGTAACAACCATCAATCCTTATAACGGTCTACATCCTCGTGTGAACCCTATTTGCATAACATGATAACTAAGAAAAAACCGCTGAAATTTGGGGTTTAACCCAAAACTCTGATCCACCATCACTTTTGCTACCATGCCGTGGTTCATCAAATATACGACATTGGCATATTGCCTAATCTTCGCATATTAGTTCACATGATCAACTTTTAAATTCTTTAAAACCCTCTTCTTAGCTCTGTATATCGTTTGACTATCACACTTGATGGCATACTTCTCTTGCAGCTCAATTTTCAACACTTTTGGTAAAATATTTGGGTTTGCCATTATAGCAATCCCCACCACTTCTGATACCCACTTGGAATTTGCCTCCATATTGCTTGTTGTCCTGAGACAAAAAGAATGTCCTCCCTGAACACTCCGAATCATGAAAGTCAGTCCATCAGGCAGACAGGATGCATGGAACCTCCAGTCACACGTCTCATTTTTGCATTTAACAATGTACCTACTTTTGTCATTCTTGATCTTCGTTAACATGAACCCTACTTGAATAGCATACTGCTTGACAGCCTTTCTCACCAATTTGGCATTCCCAAATATTTGTCCTTCTTTAAAGTCAATGGACCCATTTAGGTTAGAAGTCCATTGATTTTCATGACAATATTTAGCGATTGCGATAGCTTCGTCTCCTTCATCATTTAAAAGCTGTAACTCCATGTCATCACCATCTAGATCACAAAAACCTGCACTGGGATGCATCGTATTTTCTTCGTTTTCAACTTCATCCACTAGACTGACATTGGATGACACAAATATGCAAAACGGAAGCATTTCTACAACATCAACAAAACCAACACATATCAATCATAACAATCATACTCACAGTACACAACAAAGCACTTTGATAGGCATGCTGTATGTGCAAAATTTGGAGGTGGGGACGATATTCGTGTATGTGTAGTTTCGAACCCAGCAACTCGAAATCCAACCCAAAACCAGACATATTTCAATAAAAACTAGCTAGCAAATATGAAACCAGCAACCACATATTGAAAAATAAACAAACACAAGCGAAGAGAGACAAAGATATTTAAACGAAACAAATACGTTCATCAAACAAATAATCCCAAAAAAAAAACCCTAAATCCAAAAAATAGAAACACATAATGAAAACAAAAAATTTATATGTTATATGTAAAATTTTCAAAATAAACAAACTTCCCATGCAAAACCCATAAACTTATTGCTTAAAAACATACAAATATCAAACTCGAAATCCATAAAAACTCACACGAGTGAAACCGAGACTTACTTGTTCGTAGACGAACGTCGAAGTACCTTGCTGCCGTCCGGATTTGTAAGTATTCCACTGCGTGAACGGTTCATCTTCTTCGTCGAGAGAGAGAATGTCGGGAGTGGGGTCTGGTGTGGTAGGGTCTGATCACGAGTGAAACGATTCTTCATCGAGAGGGAACCTTGTCTAGATTACCGTCGAAGGACAAGAAAAGAGATCGAAGATAGGAAGTATTCGGGTCAAAGACTTCGTCTTCTTCGTTAAAGATGGGTGACGATTTTTTTATTTTTAACAAAAAGGGGTAGACTCTGTAATCTGTATTGCGTGATTATTCTACTGAGTAATGATGCCTTTAGAAAATTCTAGGCTCAGTAAAGTGATACACTGTCTCTGTTTTTTTTTTTTATTATTCATTTTTTTATTATTATCTTTAAAAAATTAGTGTCTGTACACGGGCAGCTTTTCGCCTTTTACAAATTTTTTTGTTTTTTGTTTTTTCATTTTTTTTATTATTATTTGTTTACTTTTTTTTACACCTGTCACAGCCCTTAGATAAAGACAAATATGCCCTTAATTAACAATTTTTACTAACGTTTTTTTTAACAGAAGGACCATTTTGATTGGTTTTTCAAACGTTAGGGACCATGAGAACCAAAAAGTGAAACGTAAGTAAAAAAGTGAGGTTTTAAAAACAAGTAGGGACTAAATTGAAGTTCCCCCTTTAAAAAAAATGTGTAAGGATGAATTTGCCCTTAATCTTTAATCCCTAAAAGATTAGAGTCGGTTCATTTGGTCCCCACAAACCAAAGCCACCCCACACCCACCCAAGCTTTGACTCTGTTCGCTCCAACATTCAACCGTTCGCCTTCCACCGTCAACCCTTCGTCTTCCATTGTCATAGCAACAAAAACCGTTCGTCTTCCATCGTCGTAGCAATGAAAACCGTTCGTCTTCCACCATCGTTGAACAAGTGTCGCAAAGCCACTCTACCCCACCTAAGCCTTTGACTCTTTTTGCTCCAACCAAAACCGTTCGTCTTCCACCATCGACCGTTCCTCTAACCACCATCAAAATCGTAGTGACGAAAAGGATGACGATTTCATCACCGGCGTTGAACAAGCGTAGCAAAGAGGTAATTTTTTCTTCCCTCTTTTTTTTTTTTTTTTGTTCGGTTTTGGTTCAATGGGTTTTTTTGGTGAGTTTTTTTTTTTTTTTTTTTTTTTGGGTTTTGCATAGAGTGTACTCCTTAGTTGTTTGTAACTAGTTTTTTGAAAGAAAAAAAAAATTCCAATTTCTTGAAAAATATGATGGAGTGGTCCGTACAACGAGGGTTTTGCTTCAATGGTTTTTTTTTTTTTTTATGGGTATTTTTTTAGGGTTTTACATGGACAGTGTTCATGATAGCTTTGTTAGTGTTTTTTTTCAAAAAATATATATATATAATTCCTGAAAAACTTATTAGAGTTCATCTGTCTGTTTCGATTTTGTTTTTTGTTTTGATTTTTTCCATCCGTGTGTTTTTTGTTTTCAGTATACGAAGTGTATTTTGTGAGTATTTTTTTGGGGGTTTTACATAGGTATACAGTGGTTTTGCCCTAATTTTTTTATACGGTTTATGTCGATATTTTTGGTTTTATTAATCATGTTGTTTATATTGTTAATCAATTGGTTGTTGAATATTGTGCTTGTTATCTATATCTTTTACTGTGATGCTGACATGTTTTGTTTCATTTGTGACAGTACGATGTTACCGTTTCGCATTATTGTGAGGTACAACAGCGAAATTGTTGACCTGAGCTTCTTGGAATCTGGCGATTGCAGTGTTGTTGGCATTATAAATGATGCTAGGAAGGAGATGAATGGGCTATGAGTGAAACAATTCAACAATTGGAAGCTGTCTGTGACATTTCCGTAAAACGGGCAACGACACACAATTATTTCGGATGATAAGCTAATGATTGTCTTTGAAACATTTGACAGTCATTCGAAGGACATCGTCGAGTTCGAAATCAGCCTCGAACCAGTTGTTGTTGAGTATCCTAAAGAGCTTCACTTTTAACAATGAAGCACCTCCAGCAAGCCCAAACAATGAAGCACCTCCAACAACAGTCGAAGAATCTGACAACAATGAAGATGATTCATATGAGGATGATGAAAAGACTGGGGAGGACAATGAAGTCAGTTTGGATGAAGAATTTGATGAAGAAGGGGCAGATTTGTACCGTTGCAGTCCCGATGGTGATGACATATTTTCTCAAGGGTCATCGAACGATGATAATAGGCTGACTAGAATGGCCAAGTACTGCACAAAACATCAATGGGCACCAAAACCCAAATGGTACCATTAAATTAAAAGAGGGAAAAATATTTGGCAATGTAAAATTGAGTGAATGGCAGTTGATGTTGGCTGATAAGTTATTAAGTTAGTTGGAAGATGAGTGAATGTGTAAGGGATATATTAGTTTATGGATTGTTGACAGGGAAATGTTTATGGATTGTTAACAGGAAAATGTTTGTTGTTTATTGAAATTAATGTTGGTTGTAATATTACTTTATTGGTGGTCTATATTATAGTGGCAGTGTAATGAAACTACAACCTTATGCTTGTTTTTTTTTTTTTTTTTAGTTTATGAACTGGTGTACATTGCAATATAGTGACAGTAATGACTACTTCATGTTTAATTCAACAAAATTGTTATTGTTTTTCTAGAAATTGGCCTTATATATGACAAAACATTTTTTAAGGGTAAAATTGTAATTCCATATGCATATCCCATGACAAAACATTTTTTAAGGGTAAAATTATAGTTTCATGCGCAGAACCAAATAATTTAGAATCATGTTTAAGGGTAAAATTGGAATCTTGAATATACATATCAATTTATTTAGTTAACACAATGTGAGGGTAAAATGGTAATTGCAATATTTTCCTAGCACATGTTTTTTAAGAGGCAAAACAATTATTTTAAGTCATCAAACAGAATACAGGAGTAAAACAGTCCTTTTACCAATTATGTTAGGTTTGACCGTCGGAAATTTGGTCAGAGGGACCGGGAATTGATACATTTTTTGAAAGTTTGAGCCTAAGCGTACCAATAAACGAAACTACAATAAAAATTGATGATTTTTCAAATGTTAGGAACCAAAATGATAATTGTCCAAAAAAATAATCAAATATTTTTATATCTAAATTTTAAAATAAAACACCTATCAATATATTTATATTTAAACTAAAAATACAATTTATCACTACCCTATCCAATGTATTTCACTAACAGGGCGTTTGATAATATCCTAAGTTCAAGTCGCTTCCACCGTAGGTGGGATATAAAAAAAATATATTTTATTTATACACGTCTCGCTAATAATTTATTTAACAATATATATATTTTACTAAAAATAAGTCATGAAAATTAATTGATTTTAGAAAAATTACTCATTTTAATTCTATTATCATTCTTATTATTTTTTAAATCAAATCTCACATCCCTTTTATATTATACTATTATATATATATATATATATATATATATCATATTTTATATAGTTTTACTTATTATTATTTTCGTAACGAAGTAGTATATATATAGCTTTGTTTTTTTTTTCTTTTTTTATAATTTTTTTATAAATATTCTCTCAACCCATAATTCAGGTGTGTGTATATCTTATTAATAAAATTTTGCTCATATTATTGTGATTCATCATTCAAATTTTTTTTTACTTAGTGTCACATGGAAAATAGTATTTTTAATAGAAAATAAAAATGAGTTTAACCCACCCTAAAATAAATTTCTTACTACGCCTCTGATGTCAGGTCAGAGCGTTGTCAGAAAGATTAATGACTCACTTTACGCCAAGAAAAATCACTCGTAAAACCTTCCTTGAAAACCCAATATAACTTGAAAACCCAATATTGATTGCATCTCACAATTTGTGGCGAGAGGACAAATAAATGCCACGACAAGATAGTCGCGAGTAGGATCATTGGGCTCCTCTGCAAGAGAAACCGCAACTAGATGTAACTGTATCCCATCAACATTAATTAGGCTTACAATCTGTAATTAATACAGATGTCATCGCAATAAATGCGGACACACAAAAATAAATGTTGATGCCCCCGGGCCACCTAATCTCTGACATAATATCCGTAAATTCCTTAATTTACTTAATAATAGCGAAAATTTGACGTGAAAGGTGTGGCCGAATAATGATATTATTCAACCGACTACATCAGTGGTGACATAAGTCATCCAACTGGATATCCTCCTAGCTACGCATTCATCCATCTCTATAAAATATAACGAAGTTCCAAAAATAAGGCACGACACTTTTACTATCAATAACTCTATATCTCTCACTCTAGACTTTTTCTTTTTAAAATTGTTTACCAACTTAACTCCACTATAAACAGCGGTCACCAATTGGCGCTCCTAATAGACTTTTCTTTATTTTCAGAATAACAACTGATCTAAAAAGACAAAGTGAGTGACAACCATCATCATCAGAGAGAGCTCTCGCAGCAGCAATGAACCTCTCAGTGACTTAAACGCCCACATCAGTACAAACTTTTCAACGCATTTGCACTAGAGGAATGACAACCACCTTCCTTTCAAAACTTTCCTTTTTTTCTTGAGAACTATCACTGATCGTTCATATAATTCACAAAACTACATTCAATTATACAACTTCAGCATTTAAATTTATTTATATATATATATATATATATATATATAACGTTAATCACAAAAAAAAAAAAAAAAAATAGCGTGCGCCCCCTCACCTATCAAATTCCCATCGGAAGATCATATATTTTACAAATCCATATCATAAATTTCTGCAATTCAATCAATTGGCCCAAAATAGTTTGGTCTCAATCTCAACCCAACCCACTTCTCACTTATGTTTAAATGTTCCAAGGAACCCAACAAGCAGACGGGACGAAAGAGAAAAAAAAAAAAGAAAAAAAACCCACTTTCATATATTATTATTGTTTCATATTTTGTATATTTTTTAATTTTTTATTTATTTTAATTGCGATTCACAGTCGGAGGCCTGAGCTCTCTTCGAACTGAGAACAAAAATCTTTTCGACCTAATATCCATAGCCGAAGCCGGAAAACGACTCTGTGTCTTCGCGTTGTTTGAGCTGGATTGAACTCAAATTTTAGTTGGCGACGAAATTTCAGTCTTTGGTCTCTCCACAAATTTTGTTGAATTGCGATTTCGTTCGTTCATTTGCGGGGGTTGAAAAAAAAAAAAAAAAGGTATTGTTTGCGCTCAAAGCTGGCTATGGACTACGAACCATACGATAGCAGTGGTGAGTTCACTCTCAAAGATCAAATCTTTATTCAGATTCTTTTGTCATTAATTGTGGGGTTTTGTTAAGTGAATTTATTACTTCTTTTTATCTGGGATTGTTTTTGTTCTTGTTAGCATTTTATCAGTTCTGGGGTTTTCTTAATTTTGTTGCTATTTTGATTAGTTTTTAGCTGTTTAAGAGAAAAAAGATTTGACCCTTCGAGCTGCAATTTGAGATTGGTAATGGGCGGTGGACAGTATTTAGAATTAGTGCATTTAGGGTTTTGAGCTTTCGTTAATTTGCGATAGTTGAAGAATAATTGTATATTTAGGGTTATTTTTTATTTATTTATTAATATGTTGAAAGTTTGAATTTTTATTCTATATAATGTGTTTGAATCAAGCTTTAGAATATAAAGGAATCCAAGTACTTAACATGACAACTGGTACTATTCAAGATACCAAAATTTAGGTTTTAAGCTGTAATACTTCCAGGTTTTGATTTTAAGTTTTTAAGCTGTAGTTAGCTTATTGAGATAGTAGTAGTATTTTGATTGCTTATGACTATTTTAACAGTAAAAAGTTATATATCTTTAGTCTATACTGTTGAGTTTGAAGCAGGTTTTTGGATAAAGAGGGCTTAAAAAACTTAACTTATTGAGCTTATGTTACGAAGTATGTATTGGATTTTTTTTAATACGTTGCCATAAAAAGTATGGATATAACATTAGAAGTTTACTTTTTTACCTGCCTTTTCTATAGAAGCAGTCAACTGAGTGCTGAGCTCCACTTCGCTCTTTGCAACCTCATCACTTCAATTTAAGCGCACCACTTTTGTAAGCAAAAGTCAATTATATCCACATTGTTGCCACGTCGGTCTTTCAAAGCCACCTATCGCTCACCTTTATTAGTCAATGGAGCTAGGTTTATTAATTTGCATCAAGATGTGTAATCAAGGTGAAAATGAGAGAACCTGTGCTGGCTTTGTGAGATCACTCTCATGAAAGCTTTTTCCTACTGTAAACCATTAAAAGTCAAAAGGGCCAATAATAGCTGCCATATCTTTCTGCTGTGCTGAAATATTTCACAGTCAAACTCTAGATTTTCCAATAGTTTAATCTCGAACTTAGGTGATTCTTTATTTTTCTTTTTTCTTTCTGGTCGATTCCATTGATCAAAATCTTTTTTTCTATTTGTATAGTGACTTTGATCAGCCATATATGAATCTTAAAATGCATATAGCTCAATGCAAAATGGGGATGAAAAGCATCGAGCCACTCTCTTGTGTCTCTTCTTACTCTGAGTTGTACTCTTAATTGTTTATGTGGTGGATTTCGCAGCATGTGAATGTGTAATGGATGATTACTTTCATGTCAATGTCTAATGAATGATCACTTTCATGTCAATGTCAACGTCTTAGATGTAAAAACATTATCATCATCCTTTCAACTGAGCCATCAGACATTAGCATCATGGATTCAAAGTGCTGTCTGCATATGCAAGGGGCTATTGTTGGTTGATATGCTCATGATGATTGAATTAGTTATTTTCACTCTTATTTTGTCATCCTTAGGCAACCAGAAATTTGTTTCCTTGGCATTATTGTAAATTTTGGTGAAGTTCCAATCCTCATCTCATGGACTTTCAATGATGTGGTATTTACTTTGAAATTGTTGCAGGAACCGATGATGATCTTCCTCCATCACATCAAAACAGAATCCCTAGAGGGGGACGTGTTGCAGGAAATGGAAGACCTCCTGTAGGTGCTGTCCCATACCCTAGAATGTATGGTGACACTGATATGGAGACTCAAATTCACCAACTTGAGCAAGAAGCATACAGTTCAGTTCTTAGAGCCTTTAAAGCGCAAGCTGATGCCATTACTTGGGTACTTTTGTCTTTCCTTTTGAATGAATCCAATATCTTAAATTTCTTTGATCAGGTTTAAGTGACTGCTACATGAATGAATTTTCTTCAGGAGAAGGAAAGTTTAATAACAGAACTTAGAAAAGAGTTGAGATTATCAAATGAGGAACACCGAGAACTTCTAGGTCGGGTCAATGCTGATGACATGATACGAAGGATAAGGTCTGTTAGAGTTGAGAATCAATTTTGTTTATTTAACAAATTGTTTGACAGAATTTTGCAAGCTTTGGTCTCATCTGTCTTTTGATGGGTTCTGTGTTGGGGAATGCCAATAGGGAGTGGAGACAGGCAGGTGGGCTTCAATCTGGCATGCACAGCATTAATCAAGCTGTTCATGATCCAATACCCAGTCCTAGTGTCTCAGCATCTCACAAAAGACAAAAAGTAAACCAATCGACACCTTCTCAATCCTTTGGTGGCCCGTCACCACCGTTTCCCTCACAACCAGTGGCCGCATCTCACCAGCCATCTTCATCAGCTGCTAAACGAGGACCTGTAACTGGATCCAAGGGCAAGAAGCATAAACCTGTGAGTTAAAACCATTATCAACTGTGGAGCAAAACATGAGGATTTCGGTACTTTATGATCATTTATATTGTTGTTTTATGTATTCTATTCTATTTCAATAGGGCTTGCCTGGTGTATCTTCAATGAAGTCCATGCAATACCCTTCCTCAGGTCCAACTGGAAGGGGTCAAGTTGCTAATAGGACATCTTCGGGTGCTGCCCGTGTTAGTGAGCCCGCTGAAGGAGCAACATTTGATCCATTGATTGGGAAGAGAGTTAGGACTAGATGGCCTGATGACAATAACTTCTATGAAGCTGTTATAACTGACTACAACCCAGTTGAGGTTTGTATTTCTCTCGATCACATAAGAAATTATGTTGCTTTTATTGCTAATTTTCATATTTCCTTATATTTTTTAGGGACGACATGCATTGGTGTACGATATTGGTACTAATCAGGAGACATGGGAATGGGTTAATCTCTCAGAGGTATATTTGGCGCTTTGTTCCCCTGGCTAGAATGCCTTTTCTTTTCAAATTTTCAATGTGTTTTATGCCTACTATGCTGCCAAATATGACCTTTTAGACTGTGTCTGCAAGAAGCTATAATCGGTGGCCAAATGTGCCTTTATGGAAACATGTTGGGAAAAGATATACATATGCATCCTAATTCCTAAGTTCTAAGGAGGCGCTTGCTTAGATCTGCTGTTAAGAGTTTAAATTTGAGAATAAAATTTGAATTATTTATATGCATCTTTCATGATACGTCTACTGTAGGTCTATATTTGTTCTAAGGAGTCATAATAGTGATTCATTGGGACTCCAGTTGTACATGTTGGACTGATCCTGTTGAAATGAGCATCTTCTGACTTTCTAGCTTAGTAACCCAATAAAGTCTAGAACTTAGAATATAATGCCAAATACTTCTCATATATATATAATGTATACGACTTGAACAATCTTTATCAATAAAATCTGGTTGACATTCTTCTGCAAGCTTTCTTGATTTAATAAAGTTATGTTTTCAATCTGGAAATAACATTTTTGCTTTTTGATTATTCCATTCTGAAACTATTGGTGTCCTCTTCTATTGTAGATTTCTCCTGAGGATATACAATGGGAAGGCGAGGACCCTGGAATCTCTCGTCGAGGAGGTTATGGTGGACCACTTCACGGGAATAGATCTGTAGGCCGTGATAGTGTTCCTAGCACTGGAAGAGGTAGAGGTGTTCCAAAGAGTCAATCTAGAAAAGATTTTCTTCAGTCACAGAATGGCATTGGAAAGAGGGCCTCAGATGATATACAAATTCGTCATACTGCTAGTCTAATTAAGGAGGTGAATAAAAATCAGGTTATCTATACGAGGAATTTGTTGATTTTCTTGTTTATATTGTTATATTCTTTTGAATTTGAACAGGTGGAGAAAGTTTTTGGTGGAAATCATCCTGATCCAGCTGAGATTGAGAAAGCTAAGAAAGTGTTGAAGGTTAGAAGAGTCACTATGTCCTTTAGTTGTTCTTGTATAAATATCTTAACATATATATCTTGTGTGATTTCTAATTTCACTTCTCAGGAACAAGAACAAGCCCTTACTGATGCAATTACCCGGCTTGCTGATATTTCTGATGGTGAAAGCGGTACTTCCCATTCCTTTTTGTATCATAGAGATTAACTTGCCTATCTGTGGGAATATCTAATAACTTGTTAAATATTTATGGCCGACTTTGTTTGCTGTAGTATTTGATGGAAAATGTTTGTTCCTATAGTGGAGCTGATGTTTGTGTGATTGGAAACTCAAGTAGCTGCTAATCACGGTAACTTTTTTATTGAAAGAACCCGAAGGGGTGGGTTGAGTAGTAAAAGATCTCATCTTCAATCAAGAGGTCATGGGTTCATATTCCTTGGGGCCACCAGCTGAGGATGTAAATTGTAATGAGTTTCATGGTGGTCCCCAGTAGAGCCCAAGTGAACAAAGAAAGTTTGAAGGATTTGTGGGTGTATCATAAAATAAAATGAAGACTATCCACTTGGCATCGATTATATTTGCAGACATAATCAACTATTTCACCTACTGTGTTTTGCACATTATTCTTCATTCAATTGCAATGTCTTAAGAATGTAAAAGGTACCATGATTGCAGAAGGCTTCAACAAAAAAACTGAAGCATAACTTAACATTAGTATCTAATATGTAGAGAAAACTAAAACTTGAGGAATTTATGTAGTAGTTTAGGAGAAATTCCAGTGCTTCTGTCAAAAGATTATAACAGTAGTTGGGAAATTACATTACACCAAGTCATGCCTCTCTTATTTTTTAAGTTAATGATTTTAAAATGGTGTGCTTTTACCAACGTCTTTCTTGAAATTTCTCATGTAACTTTCACCATTCTGGAAACCACTGAGGGTGGTATTTATATAATTTAGTAGCTAATTGTTCTCTTTTTGTACAGAAGATTTTACATTGGCTGAGATCAGAAAACAACCAGTTTATTTTAACTATTATATTATCTGATCTAGTGTTGGTCCTTTGCCGCAAAACAGATGAGGGTGGCCATCAGTTCTCCCGTGGACAATCAATGGGTGAATGATGGAAGATTGATTCTGGTAGGAAGCAGCATAGCTTTATACTTGGGATGATGCAATGATTGGAGGAGAATAATTAGGGTGGCAATAATATGGATAGCAAGATACTTGAGATGTTGAAGAGAGATGTATCTGATTTGAAGACCAGTTTCTTGTAGGATTCAGTTTTCTAGTATACTTCCGCTCACATTGGGAATCTGTGGGCTTGTGGATTATGATAGGTATAACTGTAAGATGGGAGTTATTAATGGTAGCTGATGCTAATTACTTTGTTAATGATCAATTATTTTACTTTTAGAAAGGCTGATGCTTGTGTAACATTATATGATTAGTGATTGATTTGTTGTGATGATGTATAAAATTTTGTTTTATTGTTGCATTTATGTGTTGCAACATGTAGTTTCCCTCCTTACCTCTCTCTCTCTCTCTCTCTCTCTCTCTCTCTCTCTCTCTCTCTCTCTATATATATATATATATATATATATATATATGAACTTATGGAAGGTCTTATATTTTTCAAGCCAAGTTGCCATGTTCATTTTCTGCTGTTGACTTGAAAGTTGGAATAAGAAACTCAGAACAAGAAAGTGTTGTCTACCAGCCTTTAAAAGCAAACAGAAGTTCATTTTAGAGAGGTTATTTCAGGGTTCCAACCTGTGAGAGGAGAGGAAGCTATCTTCATAGTGTGGGGTGAAACAAAAAGGACTTCATTGTATTTGTGGAGACAGACTGCCTCACCATGATAAAAATCCCGCTCATCCACAGTTCTTTTAAAACAACACACTGAAAATAATGCAATGGTGAAAAAGTTGTGAACTTTACACAAGAATTATTGCAAGGCCTAACTCACTACTATAGATAGAAGGTGACCCAACTCATCTGTCGCTTTTCCCAAGCATTGTCTGCTTTCTGCCACTTTTCGGTACACTAATTGAACAAGTCAGCAATTGTAGTACGCTGCTCAACCTCATTGGTTGCCTCCACTTGTGATGGTGAACCTCATCTCATCAATCAGGGAAAAATCAACTCTAAGATGCATGTTCCATTTTCCACATTGACATTTGGTGAAATCCAAGTGGAAGATGCGCCATGCATCCAATGCATGGTAACTATACAGAACCATCTAATTTCAAGTGCATACAAAATATAGTAACAATAACAGAAGTACTTGGTAAAAGCTAAAAGAACCCAAAAAGTTTAAAGGAAAGTTTGACGGTATAAATGGGATTTTATTTACCATTCTCAGAACAACAGGATTAAAGCATGAGTGATTGGAAAAGATAGTGTTTGCTAAAGGAGTCATTGTTTTTCCTCTTAGAAATGATGATGTTTTACTTCACTACAAATAGTTTACTCATGATACAAACAAACAAATATTACAGTTGTTCCCCACCTCCTTAATTTCCATCTTTCTAGGATTATAGACCAAACTACATCAAAAAGAGATTTGTGTAAGGATGGTGTCTCTTCAAAGCCATAGCAGCATTAGAATTACAGCACTTGACTTGAGAAGATCAAAAACGTTGTGTGCGGTAAGATGTAAAGATCCAAGTTCAAATGAAGAGAAAGGTGATGAAAAGAAGCAGAGGATACTGATAGCGGGTGGAGGAATTGGAGGGCTGGTTTTGGGGTTGGCTGCGAAGAACAGAGGGTATGGTGTAAAGGTGTTTGAGAGAGATTTGAGTGCAGTGAGAGGAGAGGGTAGACACCGTGGCCCTATTCAACTATCAAGCAGTGCCTTGGCTGTCTTACAAGCTATCGATGAAAACGTTGCCAAGCAGATTGTGGAAGCAGGTTGTGTTACTGGTGACAGAATCAATGGCCTTGCTGATGGCATCTCTGGTGAATGGTATGCTGGTCTCTTCATTTAATTCTGGTAAATTAGTGATTGTGTTCAACATGTTTTGTATTAAATGTGTTTGTTCTTGTAAATTTAGGTTCACCAAGTTTGATCTTCTGACTCCAGCTCTGAAGAGGGGCCTCCCCATTACTCAAACAATATGTAGGATGGAACTACAAAACATTCTAGTTAATTCAATTGGTTTTGACATATTGACTAACAATTCTAAAGTTGTCGACTTCATGCAAGACTCTCACAAGGTTATTTCAACTTTTATCTTAACTTGTTATTTCATTCAACTTTTCCTCTTATAAAATGTTTGAAAATTCGAATGAGACGACCACCTCAAAGCGTAATAGGTTGCTTATAATCTTACTTTTAAATATAATATAATTTATTTATTTTTTCCAATGTAATAAAAGGTGATTGTGATCCTTGAAGATGGACGGCAGTACGAAGGCGATATATTGGTTGGAGCGGATGGAATGTGGTCTGAAGTAAGGTCAATACATCCCTTGTCGAGAATGATTTAGTTTGTGCTAAGCTAACTTCTTACTACTTCCAACCATGATTTTCATAGGTGCGTACAAAACTATTTGGACAGCAAGAAGCAAAATATTCAGGCTATACTTGCTACAGTGGAATAACAAATTTTGTGCCACCATATATTGATACTGTTGGGTATGTTTGCTACTACAACAATGACATGGCTGCTGCTCATATTTTGTTAGCTTGATTTGATTTGCTTGCTCTATTTGTATTGTAGGTATCGAGTGTTTATAGGATTCAAGCAGTGCTTTGTTGCTTCAGATGTTGGTAATGGGAAGATGCAATGGTATGCCTTTAATAATCAGCCACCTATGACTACCGATCCTCCTGGAGGCATGTCTCTGATCTTGTGCACTACTTGTGATAATGTCTACTTGCTAAATTGAATTGTAACTTTCAATTAGCACAAAAATGATGCAGGTAAAAAGCAAAGGCTTGTTGAATTATTTGGGCACTGGTGCGGTGAAGTAATCAGTTTAATATCAAAAACACGAGAGGATATGATTTTAAGGAGAGATGTGTACGATAGAGACATGATGGATGAATGCTGGGGCATCGGACGTGTGACTTTGCTTGGTGATGCTGCTCATCCAATGCAGCCAAATTTGGGGCAAGGGGGTTGCATGGCAATTGAGGTGTGTTCATGTGTGTAAAATTGATAAAATGTTTGATTATAGTAACATAACTCTGTTAGCAATTGATATATGCAGGATTGCTATCAACTAATAGTTGAGGTTGATAAGGCTGTTAAAAGAGGGTCTGATGAAATTGTTACAGCACTTAGAAGGTAAATATGAATGTGATGAAGATGTATATATGGAGTTGAATAAACAAGTGTTGTTGTGATTTTGTAATGTCTTATGGGTTGATTGTGAGTAGTTACGAGAAGAAGAGAAGGTTTCGAGTTAGTACAGTGCATGCAGCCAGTAGAATGGCGTCGAAAATGCTTGGCAGTTACCAACCTTATATACAAGTTGGATCTGTAAGTATGCTAAGCTGTTTTTCCATTCTTTAAAAAAGCTCTCAAATTATCATCACTGAATTCAAGTTTTGTTGATTGATGATGAGAAGCAGTATTTATCAGCTCCAAGGATCATCAAAGCACCTACGGTTCATGTAGCGCGGGCAATTTTGCAAATTTGTTTGCCTCTCTTCATGACTTGGATAATGGCTGACCTATCCTTCATGGGTAAGAAGAGTTGACTTCAAAAACTAAGCGATTCATATGCTAAATTAACACGCTTCATATTCATTTTCATGATTTTCTTTCTTTGGGCAGGTTGGGGTGAAAAGAGAACGAGGAAGACAAGCATTTTTAACTAATGTGTAGATTATGAATCAATCATATTCATGTACCAAGTGAAACACAAAATATTATTGAAAACAGAATTATATAAGAATAAAAAATTTCAATACAATACAGTACAATTCAATTAAATATAATACAACAGGGCGGCAAGCATTTATCTCCTGGAGCGTTTACTTTGCCGCTTGACGACCACCACCTCCCTTGGACGTTTTCCGGTAACTGGAGTAGTCTCCGCCGCCGCCTTCTTTGGTGGCCTTCCAACATTTTTCTTGGGGGGACTAGTATCCTTCCTCAGTTTTCTCTCACCACTACTTTGCCTTTCTTTCCCTTTTCTATCTTTCTTTCCACTACTGACGTTATTGTTGCTATTACTATTATTATTATTGTTATTATTACTACTACTACTTTTTAGCTCTTCACTGACTCCTGCTTTATTATTATTGTTATTCTTCTTCGTCGTCTGCACCGGGGAGTTTTTCTTGATTCTTTTCAAGAAATCCACCACGCTCTTCTTCTTATCCGATGCTGCTGCTGATGATGATGCTTCTGTCTTCTTCTTATTATCCGTTTCCCAAGTTTCTTGCTTGTCGACAGAAGCAGACCCAGCTTTTGAACCCGAGGCTGTGCCTGTGCTTTGTTTCTTGTTACTACTACTAGGAGTAGGAGGAGGAGGAGGAGTATTAGTAGTATTCGTTGGATTCTTGTTGCTGTTTCTTCTTGAGCTTCTCGTCCCAGTTATAACCGCGGCCTTTTCTTGTGTTTTCAACTTCAATAAGCTCATGCTCCGTTCAACGGAAGGCTTTATATCATAAGTAGCTGGCTTCTTGTCATCCGATTGTTGTTTTTGATCAGCTTTTTGTGCAAAAGTTAAAGATGGTTTAGCAGAGATGGAACTGCGTTTACGACAGACTATAATGGGAGCTGATGGTTTTTGTTTATCAACCAATTGGGGTTTTGGTTGGGTTGTTGGTTCTTGTGAATAATCTGGTTTCTGGGTTTGGGTCTCCTTGTTGATTTCGGTAGTGACGATGCGTCGAAGTTCATGAGCCGTGGAGGATTCAAGAGAGGATTTGGGGAAGAAAACAATGGCGTTGTTGAAGAGAAGCAACAGGTCTCTGTAGAAAGTGAGGTTGCTCGAAGAATATATGCCTTCTTCTATTCTTGTTTGTATGGTCACCAAATCCACATGCTGCCTCACAATCTCTTTGTACTTGCTCGAATCCTGCATGCATAGAATTCCAGTCAAATTTGGTTCTATTCATTCATTTGACTGACCAAAAATTATGATAAATTGTATTATACAAAAGAATATATAATATTTCAAATCAAATAAAAACAAAATTTACATATTTCTAAATCTTGAGGGAAAAAAAAAATAATAATTGTATGACCTCCGAGGAGAGAAGGGGAGGTTTGTCAACTAACTTTATCGTTTATTAACAAACATCTTTCATGCCGTTAGTAAAATTTGATCAAATGTAACAATTGATCAGGAGAGGTCTTTATAAAAAAAAAATAAAAAGTTTGGCTAAAAATTGACTCCATCTATAATTGAACAAAACCAAAAGAGTGAAGTCTTTATCAATAAATTCAAAAGTTAATTTTAAGGAAGATAGACGTTATTTACTTTTAAAAAAAAAATTAATTGATTTGAAATTTTTAAATGGGTTAACAGTATCCTAAAATAGTGGCATGAAATGAAACAAACCCATTCAAAATGGGCTCAGAAATAATACAAAACACGAGTACGGGCCAAGTGGGCCTTTGGTCACATATCCTACACCATTTGTAACGTGTAAAAGTTGACATCAGACAAGCCAGTATTAATTGACTTTTATCTTTCAATTTTCAACAATAATAATATATTTTTTATTTTTACATTAAGAGTTGAATTAAAGTAATAAAATAAATTATTTCATTAACAAACTGGTGTTAGATTATATCTCTAAGGTTGAAATTTGACATGCGAAAGTGGTTCGACCATTGCATGTGTGTCCCATGTTTCTTATCCTAATTTTTTTGTGAATGTCAAGGAACAAGCCTATTTCTATATAAACAAGTAAACAACAGAAAACAACTAGCTTTTTTTTATGTAAAATTTGCATTACAACTTCCAAAAAGTGAAATCAAATTCGAATCTTTTCATAATTCTGTTCATGCATATTATCAAACTAGGTTTTTATTTTATTTTTTATTTTTTTAATTAATGTATCAGTTCAAGAATTCCTATTAGGAGTGTGATCTAAGAAAGTTGACAAATTTTATTTTTATAGAAAATAATAATAATAAAAAAGGAGGTGGTCCCAAATTATTGGATTTGGACCTTCGTTAAAGCTTGACCAATTGATGGCTTATAGTATGGATAAATGAAAAAAAAAAAAAAAAAAACTAGAGAATTAGACATCATATTCATGTTATAAATTATGATTTCTAAATTCAATCTGCCGAAACGCTTTTCAGAATTTTATTTCCTCATATTCTTGCACAATAAAAGAGGAATCGATTCCATAATATAAATAAATAAAAATTTACTAAATTGCAATCTTTATAAGATTATCAATAAAGTGTCAAGGGTACTTTGAAATGCAATTTTAATTAATATCAAAATGCAATGCTAGAAATAAACTAATAAATATGTGTTCTAGTTCACCATTCTCATCTTCTTACTATTATTGTTCATTTTTACCTATTTTCTCTAAATACAAAACCCGTGTTATCCATCTCACATCTCCATATTTTCTATTTTATCGTTGCTTTTAATTACTTTTCAGAAAAATATAAAAAAATTATTTTGCAAATTTCAAGTGGCCCCACTAGGTTAAGACTAAATTTTAATTTAAAATTTTTAAATATGTGCTTTTTTTTTTTTTTTTATTGAAAATTATTTATCTTGTTATGAGAAATAATGGTATCTTTATTCAAAATCTATTTTAGGTGATTAAAAAAAATCAGATTAATTGAAATTGTGACAACTATAAATTTTAAAAACCTTTTTTTCTAAACTATGTAATACTAATACTAATGTTTCCAATTGAATTTCTATTCTTCATCCCTCCTATTTTTTATACACAAATTTCTAACACTCTCTACACGCATTAATAAGATTATTAGTAAAGTAATTACTTTCAAATTTCACGAAAAATAATAAATAAATTTATAATATTTTAAAAATATAAAAAAATTTCAAAATTTAAATATAAATAGAAAAATACCTGGGCTTTGAGCCGACGCTCAAACAAAGATGCATGTCTGTGGGTCCTAATGACGTCCAACAACCCGATCAACGGTTCTGATTTTGCATCACCACCGGAATCCAATTTTCTCTTTTTCCTTCCGTAACTCGCCGAGCTCTGCACGTCGCTACTCAACTGAGTCACGGAGTCACCCAACTCCTCCGACTCCTCCGCCTTCGTCGTCCCTCTCTGACCTTGACCCTGACCCGCACCATCCTCACCCAACCCAGGTCGACCCGGCTCCGCTTCACTCCTAACCAACTCTCCTCCTCCTCGGCGGCCGACCTTTTCGCTCAAGCCGGTCGAATTGGACTCGTTAACAGAACGATTGTCTCTGTCAGATTCCTCGCCGGAAACCAACCGCGCACATGTCTTGTCCGGTTCGTCGGATTGTCCAGGCTGTTTGTTGTTGTCTTTTAGTGATGTATTCGGTTGGTTGAGATCTGGTTGCGGATCGGTACTTGTATTGTTATTATCTAAACACCGGTCTCGCTCCTCTTCCAATCTCTTCACTTTCAGCTGTAAACAACTGCTCAAAAAAACCACTCTTTCTCAGATCTAATCATATTATATATTATTATTATTATTATTACTACTATATAATAATAATAATAATATATTTTTTACAATTAAAAAAAAAAGAGAGAGAGAAAAAAAAGAGAGAAGAGAATTAACTGGATGGAGAGATCGTAACGTTGGAGGTCTTGTTTCAACTCATCGACGCGAACTTTTCTCAAGAGTTCGAGCCATGGAATATTATTGTTGTTGTTGTCTGGTTCGTGTTGTTGGTCGTCGTCTTTGAATCTGCGTTTGAGGTCCATGTATTTTTGCTTACAGAATTGAGCGGTGGTAAGGAGGTGAGGAAGAGACGTTTTGGTCTGGAGTTCCATGGCCACCAAGTCCCAGTTCTTGAGGCCATGGCGCTTCACGGCGCATGCTAGCAGCAGCTCCTCCCACGTCCCCCACGAAGACAACGACGACGTTTTACGGGCGGTCTCGTCTACTTGGTTGCTCGTCATGAGAAACACGATGATTACTGCTGCTGTTGTTGTCTTTTTTTTTTTTTTTTTCCTTGGTTTCGTTAGGGGATTTTCGTTGTAGTTTTATAGTTATTATTATTAATAATATTGTCGTCCCTCCATCACTATTTGGTTTTCAAATTACAAAAGACGCTTCCCCCATGGCTATAGGAATAGGGCATGTATTTATTTTTGTTTTCTAGATTACAACCATGTAACATTATATATATATACACACACACATTAACACGCTACTAGGGTTTTTGTTTTCTTGTTTATAATAAATAATCGATTTTGCTATATTTGTTTTAAAATTTTATGTGTTTGCGTATGATGCGATTATGAGGAGAGATGGATATTACAATTGTATCCCTGGCTTTGGATTGTGAAATGTGTCACGCATGGTCCCGGTTGGAAAAGGTTTGGTGAAGTAAGCTAAAATAGGTGGAGTCATGCATTGACTGGGTCCTGTTGGGGTTTGGACTAAGATACCAGCCCATATATTATAAGCCCAAGCCTTGACTCATGGATCAGAACTATAACATTTCAGTTTTGGAATGGGCAGCCCGATATCATATATAAATAGGATTTCTTGAAGGACAAATTACAGCCCACGTTTTTTGATGGGTTGGTGCTGGTCTGGAACGCTAGATTTAGGAGAGTCCTATTGAATCTGATTCCATGGCCACGGTAAAGCTCCTCCTCTTTAAGTACACCGATATTAATCACCCTTTATAGCCTTATTCACAATTAGGGGTGGTCGCGGTTAGAATCGACACACACTTTTAGGTGAACTCAAACCGATTCGAAATTTACTCAATTTTTAAAAAAACTGAAACTAAACCAAACCGAATTAAAGGTATAAACTAAACTAAACTAAATCGAAATAATACGGTTCGATTGGATTCAGTTTAATACGGTATTAAACCTATTATTGGGCCGTTTTCACATTTTCAAATTTTAATATATTTTACTACTAAAATTTAATAGGTTTTATACCTGTGCTTATAATATGAAATCTTAAAAGTTAAAACTGCCCAGAATTAATAACTGTCCAAATTTGCTCCCCAAAAGACCAAAACTGTCCAGAATTTTCATTCCCCAAAACTGTCCAGAATTATTGAAACTATCCAGAATTTTAACTCCCCAAAAAACTGTTTAGAATTTTCAATAAAACAGTCCAGAATTATTAAAACAATCCAGCTAAAAAAAAATAAAACAGTCCAGAATTTTCAATATTCCAAATTCAATAAAAGTTAAAACAGTCACCTGCTAATAAAACAGTCCAAAGTTTAACTTATTAAAACAATCCAGCTAAAACAAATAAAACAGTCCAGTGGCTAGAACAAATAAAACATTCCAAAATTTGCTCCTGCTCCTTTGATGTATCCCTCTACAGTCCAGAAAAATAAAACAAATAGAACATTAAACTTTGAATAAAAACCATCACAATTGTCCTCCTTCAATAAAGAAATAAACACAACAAAAATAATTACTATTGCTTAAATAACTGAGTTGATATTCATTCTTTATTGGGTGACAACTTGTCCAGCGCTTCAATCAGTTGGGTTTGCCCTCAAATTAGACCATTCCAATATGTTTAAACATCAAACATTTGGAAAGCTGATTCTATCAAGACAAACATAGGGGCAATTGTACGTTGGGAATGGAATATTAATTGTTTTCGGGGACAAAACCAAAGGTTTCTCGTACTGCATATGAAATTAAGTAAACTTGATATTTCAAGTGTCAAGCACAAACTACTTCATTAGTACACTCAATACTAATGAACTAGAAAGAAGAGAATATATATGTGTATGTGTGTGTGTGTATATATATATATATATGTATTACTTGGCGCTCTAAGTGTCACATAACATTAAATTGCATCGTGTCCAATAAATGGGTGGACAATGAAAAGCGGGGAAGCTGTTCACATCAGTTTACTTCCACACAGTAGTTAAGTGTCTGGATAAACAACAAAGTAGTTTATGTGCTAATCTAAAAATTTTAACATTACTGTTCATTTATACAATAATACAAAGCTTGATACTTTAATATAGCTATACTCGATCAAACTTTTGACTCGTACAGTCTATGCAACTAAATGTAAATGAAAAATATATTTTGTTAAGTAATAAACAAAGTAAATTAGACAAAAAGGGACATACCAAATACACAGAGCACCAAGAATAAACTAAATCTATTACACTTCAAAACTAGAATCAGAAAATTTAAGATAAGTGGACATGTATATCGACTATAAGTTCCTCAAATCCCATGCTTAACCAAAATCACTAGCACTTTCTGTTTCTGATGTACTAGCACCATATATCATGCTTCATTTGTCAACAAAAGACATCAATAATATAGGACATAGAGTCCAAAATCAAATAGAACATTTACAATTAAAGAACTAGTCCAACTAATGAATCTAGATAGACGGATGACAAAATATATTAGCAGTGTGAATGAGAAAGCACATTCATTGCCTACAACAAGGCAGCCTTTTTCTCTCCAGCAGTGGCAAGGCCAAATTGCAACCAGAAACGTAAGTGTGGAAGGATCTCTACATAAAATAAAAGAGAAATGCACCATGCAAATCACTTAACATCTACCTTTCCAGCCAAATACTACTCATCTGGCATTGTTATCAAACCAACATCCGAAAAACGCATCACCCATTTCAACACCTTCGATATTGTTCAACTACTACTTGTCATATAACTAAGGAAAATCAAATTATTCTCTACAAAAATTTCCATTGATATTAAGTACTACAGAAATGTTAACAATTATTTTTTAGTTTCAGATTCAAAATATGAACAGAGGCAAACGTATGCACACGGCACACGTGATATATTACCAAGATTAGTCTATTGTTATCCTATCAAGTGAAATCATATCAATTAGACTAGATTTCTCGACACACAGAAACCCCAAACAAAAACCAAACTCAAAGAAAAGGGCCAAAATGACAATAATAGCATTAATAAATCAAAAACAGATAGCATGGGCATTAATATAATATATATATAGAGAGAGAGAGAGAGGAAACTAAATAAAAAAAAAACCTGTGAACAAACTGACAAATCTTAGTGTGCTTAGGAATCATGAAATCGACATCAAAAACCAGAAGAAAAAAGATTTTACCGTACTGGGCGAGGAAGAGTGATGGTGCGGGGTGGCAGCACTGCTAGGCGAGGAAGAGCGGCGGAAGAGGGCTGGTGCTAAGCAAAGATAAACGGAAGAGCTAGTTGCTAGGCGAACCCTCGTGCGGAAGAGCGGCCGGTGCTAGGCGAACAACGGCGGACGAGCGGTGGAAGAGCAGCACTGGTGCAGTGGTGCTAAACGAAGAGCGACGCAAGGGCGGCGGAAGAGCGGCCGAGGGCACGAGTGCAGTGGTGCGAGGCGATGAGCGGCGAGAAAGGTGAGGTCTGATGAGCGGCGAGAGAGAGAGGTGGGTTAGGGTTTTTTGTTTTGAAAACTGATGAGGAAATGAAAGAAAAGTTTTAGGTTTTTTTTTTTTTTTCATTATATATGACGGGTCAACGGGTCAAACTGGTTTTGGACCCCAAAACTGAGGCGAACAGTTTTTTTACGGTTTTTTTTTAAATTAAAACTGAACTGAACTGAACCAAATCCAAACCCAAAACCGACTCAAACTATGAAACACGATTCGAATACGGATCGAATACGTTCGAATCGGTTTTTATGCCCACCCCTATTCACAATTGTAAGAAGATCATCTCTACTCATTGGAGTTGTATTAGGTCTCATGTGTATTGAGAAGGCAATAGGATGACTGATGGTTTAGCTAGGATGGGGCATGATTTGGAGATCGGGTGCTTGTTTTTTGTTGAGCCTCCTCTTGCTCTGATTCCTCTGTTTGAGGATGATGTTAGAGGGCTGGTGTGCTCTAGGAATGTGTCCTCTATTTCTTAGTCTCTTAGTTCTGTTTTCTGGGTTTCCAAACCCTTCTATTTACCCAAAAAAAAAAAAAATTTTACAGGCAACCTTATTGAGGTATATTAATTACATAAAAGAAATTAAAAAATAAATTAATTTAAATTTAATATCTCCACTGGGTCTATCTATAAGATGAACGGTGGAGATTTATCTAAAAAAAAAAATTTTAGAAAAAAATTTAAGGATCCGGTGACCATGGAAAGGGAAGGCTAACCTAGTTGTTCGCGAACTCAGGTTCACAAACTTGGTTTGCGAACCCAGCTTCTCACAAGATTCGCGAACCCATCACGATTTATGGTGAATCCACCATGGATCTCTACCTTCTCTCTCCCTTTTTCTTTTCTTTTCCTCTTTTTTTCAAAAATAAATCTCCATTGTTTGTCCATCTCTGAATGAACGGTCGAGATTTTAAGTTTCTTTTTTTTAAAAAAAAAAAAAAAATTTTAAATAAATCTTCACCTTCCATCTCATATGATATGGACATATGAATGAACAGTAAATATCTTTTTTTTTTTTTCTTCTACATTTTTAAATTAAATCTCCACCTGAAATGGACGGTCGAAATGACCAATATACCCTTAACATCGTTGACTTTGACTAACATTGACTCAAGTTGACTAACAGTAAGGGGTTTGCTATCAATTTCTCTAAAAATTAATTCCATCTTTAATTAGGAATACATCAGGTAGGTGGACTGTAATTTATCCACTCTTAAAAGCTACTTACATTGCATTTAGTTTGATCAAATTTATTTTATATTTCACTAAGATTGTAGTCATTAGATCATCTAAACAAGCTCACTTCAACTGCAAGTGCAACCAACAAACTGATACTGTAAACACACAGTCTACTACTTCAAACGATAATCAGCACCTTTTCCAGCCTCCATCAGCAGTCCTCTCGAAAACACGAGCCTGTTTCTTATGAAAGGTTTCCCTCCAATCTGGTTGCTTAATCAAGTAGTTCCACTGCCTGCAACCAAATAAAAAACAACTTGTACATTCAAATGCACGATGCAAGTATTCACACAATGACAGATCGAGCACTCAAAAAATTTCCAGCATTAACTATCTAACTCCTACTTGTGTCTATGATAAACTAAATAAAGACAGTAGATCATGAAATAAGAGTATTAATTTTTTACGTTACATCATCCTGATTATCACACCAGTCACAAGCTATCCTATTGTCCTGTATCTTGACATCCAAATCCATACTGATCAATAACTGTCTGATAATCCTAGATCTCCATGGCTAGATGAACACGATGATAAAATGTTTTGGCAAGTTGAATCAATGTGTACTTTTAAAATAGAGATACCTTCTTAAAGTTTCCACAAAATCCGAAGCCTCAGCAGAAGGTGAAGTAGAACATGTAAGAAGGATTTCTGCATCTGAAAGATGCTGCAATGTCATTATGATACGTAACTGGTGCAGGGACCTACATAATTAACAAAACGAGCATAAAGTATCAACATAGCTTTAGGGTAACATGAGCATTTCTATTTAACTTAGGGAAGTAAAATAAATAATAATAATTATTATTATATTTATACTTTGTAGGATCATGGATAACAAAAGACCAGCATTGGGAGGCATGAGCTATACTAATAGCTCTGCTCACTGTTTTGAGAGTGCTATAATGATTATATTTACTAAATATAAGAAACTGTAAGCTAAAGGAGTGAAACATTTACCAACTGCAGGGGGCGATTACAAATCGATCCGTTTGAGTGTCATATGTCTCCAGTAACTTGCCATTCCAACTGGCATCTTCATAGCATGAAGTGACTCTAATTCTCCTGACAATTTCATCCGGACATCTTGAAGTTCTATCAAAACTAGCAGGGATGAGGGATCCTGTTGAAGTTTCCACCTGAAAAGGTGAGAAAGACACTGTATTTAATATTCTTAATACTGTCAGAAGCTTCTTCTATCTTTTATTTTCTATGCTACTGGCAACTAACTGCAAAAATCACTGCAAGAAGCATGGTCCAAGTTTTCAAAGGCAGGAAACAGCATGATACACGAGAAGTTGCATACACATAATCTTCCATCGTTGCTCGTAAAGTACCGTGATCTGATTATAACATGGATCCTCTTAACATTAAGACAACGGAGTTTGTGTGAAGTTAGTTCCATTCTACTACTGACATTAAGAGTCTTTCAAAACGTGTCCTTTTAAGATTTACAAAAGGTTCCTTTAGTGTTTGGCAGGATATAATGATGAAAAATAAAAGACTGGACAAACTCATACCAAACTCAATTTATATCAGTTCCTTACATAACCTTACTTGTCCTAATCATGTCAACAGGAACAGTATAAAAGAAAATAACGTAAAACTGACCAGGAAACCAGTGAAAATAGGGTATGCATTTCCTTGTGAGTCCCTTTTAGTGTTATGCCCAAGAACAAAAAGAGTTTGAATGTGAAACTTTTCCTGTCTCCTCTGCAATGTATTGAGTATTTTGGCACATAAAGGAAACGAATAACCATCCAATTTCGCATGGCTTTGCGATATAGTGCTACCATTAGCATGCTGCATACAAAGGTCAATTCATCTAAATCATTCTGCCCCTGACAGGGTAATTTACATCTCTTGAAAATTTATATGACAAAGTAGGAGATCTGGGACCAGACATTGAGCGTAACATCATCAAAACCACCAATCAGATGCACCTGCATAGTGAGAACAATCATAGATTTAGTACACACAAAATGAATTCAACACCAACAAACTGAATAACACGAAAAAAAGCATTGAATTTAAATGGAAGCAGAGAAGAATACATCCAATTCAGCATCAAAACCGTGATCAACAACTAGCGACAGCATCTGGGTGAGGCCAATATCCACAATGGTTGGAGAATCCATATGGGCAACAGATGTCCTGCAGTTCACATATCAACAATAGAAAAATGCAACATCCCAAACAATGTTATTCCATCTAAGAAATTGGATTCCTTACATTCCATTTCTCCGGTTTCGAATTACAAGCCCCACGCAAGTTGTTGCTTCATCAGTGCCAACATACTTCCCATGAAGCAGGATAAAGAGAATTCATAGATGTTCAGCAAGAGTAACAAAGATATAATAATGAATTGGATGATGAAAATGTGATCAAGGAAGTAAATATCAAATGTATCGAAACCAATATGTACTTCCTTGAATGTGAAATAACACCACTAGAAGACAAAAATGTAAATCAATATCATTTATAAAGCATACATGGACAATTGCAGGGTCAACAGTTGCATATTCTCTCTGGAAAATATAAACGTATTTTGAAGCAGAATCGTCGAAAGCTGAAACTTTCCTCTCTTGCATACACTTGAATGACCGTGAAGCAGACACCAGAATTGGGTGTTCGATCAAACCAAACAGGGTATCACTCTCACTACTCTGTTCATGACCGAAGTTTTCAGATTTATCAACTATTCGTTAATAAAACAAAAATCTGGGAAGTGGGTATCCTGAAAAACTAGTATAATTTAAAGAAAATATAAAAATTGAGGCGAGGAGCAAAAGAAAGTCGCAAACTTTATATTGAGAATACAAGAACAATATGTTTACCAGTTTTTCTTTTTTGGTTTTTTCTTAGCAACCAAACAGAAAAGGAGAAGGATAAAGTGTAGTGAGTACCTGAGATGATGAAGAAGATGGTGAATCAGTCGAAAACGGGAGTCCACCAACAACGATCATGATTTCATGTGCTACTGAGATAGAGACAGAGTCTACCAAGTACCAATGGAAGCTGCCCTGCGTTTTGAGTATCAGAGCATCTGTACTGGTGTTGACTGTCAATATTTAATAATTTTATAAAAATAAAAAATAAGACATTAGTCATGGCGGTTCCGGTACTGCCAGTTCCGGTTCCTTTTTTTGTCTAACCGGAACCAGCACTGGGGAGGTCCAGGTCCCGATTCCGGTTGGAACCGGGGGGGAACCGACGGTTACAGTTCCTCCCCAATTTTTTTGAAACCGCCGGTTCCACACCAGTCCGGAACCGGAAAAATAAAAAAATTAATAAAAAATTAATAAAAAATTTAAATATATAAATAACGATAATAATATATATAAATAAAGTGGGTACTGGATTGCAATAAAATAACAATAAAATAAAAATAAAATTATGATAATATTATAAAATTATAAAATTAAATAAATAAATAATGCTTGCACTTAATTTTACCTCAATTAAGCTACTTATGTATCCTTTAGGAGGAATCAAAGTCCACATAGTTCTTTTACCTGTTATGTTTCGGATGTGATCAATCGTCACTTGTTCCTTCGGTTGCCGTTGTATCCTCGTTGGTGTCGAAAAAGTCATTATCGTCGGACACCAGATCCAATTCCTGCTGCCGGTGTGAGGCCTTAGTCCAGTCGTCAACACAGACCTCGATCTGTATTGAGTCAGGACTGAGCAATGCTCGTCTCTCGTCCACCTGCACTGAATTCCTGTTCAACGGCGACGGTCGAGATAGGGGTTCCAAAAATTTGTTTGGCAATAATGGCCAAAATTGGAAAGTTAGTTTCATGCTCCCTCCACCAATATAGGACGTTAAAGTCTGGGGTGTCCAAAAACTCAAAGAAGGTGTTTATGTAAACATCAACCTCTAAAACATAGGTTGATGAAGACGAACTCTCTGACGTCCTTATTTTTTTGGTAAGCACGCTTACCCCTAACTTCCTTAATGTGGAGGAAAAGCGCAAATGACCAGCACTACCGCTTCTGCTTGATTCCGGTTGCTGAACAATAATGTTCAGCGTGAAGGGAATTTTAGAAAAGATTTTGATTATTGTATAATATGCGAAATTGGGTTTCAAAAAATTTTTCTTATATTGAAAACCTTTTTTCAATCAGGAACGAGTTCCTGAATTTACGCAGAAAAAGACTTTAGAAACTACATACTTTTTTCATGATTTTCTTTTTTCTGATTCCTCGATCTCCAGATCTTCCGACCTATGACCCGCGGTCTAACAACGTATGTGTGAGCACGTCATGGCAAGAGATGGAGGTCACGTGAAAAGAACGTCGGCCGAATCCTGCAAAAGAGGGGAGAGTAAAAAAAAACTTTCTTTTTTTTTTCTTTTCTTCTCTCTTTGGTGGCCGAATTCTATTTCTTTTTCTCGTGTGCTAGGTCAGGTTTTTCCTAGTCATATAACACTTATATAGTAGTCCTTTAGGGTTTTAGTTTGACCAAGTCAAAATAGGATTCTAAATCCTATTTGTTTTTAGTCTCCCTAAAGACTTGAACCTGTGACCTTTTGGACAATTAAAATAATCTAATTATTTTAATTCTTTTGTCCTAGTCATTATTTAATCACATGACCTCATATTTAATAAATAGAATTAATAATTATTAATTATTAATTTCTATTATTTTATTAAATATTTAATTAATTAAATAATCACATTATTTAATTATTCTCTTTTATTTAAATCGCATTACTTTCGTAACACTATTAATTGGACCATCCAATTAATCTACCGTGATCCTCGTTACCAACAACCATAAGGGCTAGCAAGGGGACCTAATGGACCCACAGTTTTAAGCTCCAATAATACTTAGTAATATTAATTAAAACTCTTTAATTAATATTTCACAATTATTAACTTCGGAGTTATTCCACTAAAAACCCGAGGCTGCACTCTCATAACTGTAGATGTGTTTATACAATCTTAAGTCTCAGTGTCCATTGATATAACTAATTGCATATAGTGTGATCCTCCACAAATAGTTCATAACTAGAGTTGGGTCATAAAGTCCGTTATACCCCTCTAGAAATATCTTTTCCTTTAAGTACCATTGATTCTCTAATGAACAATTAAATCCTGTCTTCCTCACGGAAGAAGGAGAGTGCTCATAATCGTTCAAGCCCCGAATCAACCCTTAAGGGAACTACTCATCTACTTCAATCAAGAAGGAGTGGATTTCACTATTGTGTTCAAACCTTCCCAGCCACAAGCCAAACCGTAACTCCAATATAAGGAGGTATTGGTCGAGATTCTCATCCACCTCATTCATGGTAAATCAAAAGTCATAATCCAACCTGAAGGAGTCGATAAAACACTCAGGATTAAGATCACCTATAAATAGCCATCGTTTATCGATTATATATTAATCTCATTTACTAACGGATCTTGGTGAGAGATTCATATAAATCGTGGCCAGTCCTATATGATCTCATCATATAAAGTGCCTCCATTCTCATGTCAACTACATGAGCGGTCTAGGATAAGACCACCGTACAGAATGGACCGCAGCAGTAGATCAATCACAAATAAAGTACCCAGCTTTGTTCGCTCTCTACGGACTCTTTAGATTGCACGTCTCAAAATGAATCTTCTCTGTATATGACCATCATATACTCATTATGAGATTACATCTTGCAATCTAGGATGTTCTTGCACAATACGAATGTATTACTGAATATAATACATTTATAAACTTGAATGATAATCTGAATAATTCTTATTATTGTCTTTAACCATTTACAATTACAAGCTTTAGGGTATAAATCCCAACAATTTCCCACTTGCACTAAAGCAGATGGGACATGTCTCGTAATCCTAGACCCTCTAGGTGACCTTCTAACACTTTAGCCGTCAAGGTCTTTGTAAATGGATCAGTCAGGTTATCTTGTGATGCAACCTTTGTCACGACCACGTCTCCTCGCTGCACTATCTTTCTAATGAGATGATATTTCCTCTCTATATGCTTCCCTCTTTTGTAGCTTCTTGGTTCTTTGAATTTGGCCACAGCTCCACTATTATCACAATAAAGTGTCATGGGCCTATCCATATCTGAAACAACTTCCAGATCACTTTAGAACTTTCAGAGCCAAACAGCCTCCTTAGCTGCTTCACAAGCTGCTACATACTCGGCTTACATGGTGGAATTAGCAATGCAAGATTGCTTGATACTCCTCCAAATTATGGCTCCACCACCAAGGGTGAATGCTGACCCAGACGTGGATTTTCTTGAATCCTTGTCTGACTGAAAGTCAGAATCTGTATATCCCAATGGAATCAAATTCGGATGGGAATAAACAAGCATATAGTTTCTCGTTCTTCGAAGATACTTGAGAATATGCTTAACAGCAACCCATTGATCCAATCCTTGGTTGGACTGATATCTACTGGGTACTCCCACTGCGAAGCAGATGTCGGGTCTTGTGCATAACATAGCATACATAAGATCGTCTACTGTAAACGCATAGGGAATCCATCTCATATCCTCAATTTCTTGAGGTGTCTTAGGACATTGTTCCTTAGACAAGTGAACTCCATGTCTTAAAGGTAAACTACCTTTCTTGGAGTTCTGCATGGAGAATCGCACAAGTATCTTGTCAATATACGATGCTTGAGACAACGCTAACAGTTTGTTCTTACGATCCCTTATCAATTGAATCCCAAGAACATAACTTGCCTCTCCCAAATCTTTCATTTGGAATTGGTTAGCAAGCCAACCCTTTACCTCCCACAATGTTCCTATTTCATTCCCAATGAGTAGGATATCATCTACGTAAAGGACCAGGAAAACTACTTTCTTGTCAATGATGCGCTTGTATACACAAGGCTCATCAACGCTCTACTCAAAGCCATAGGTTTTGATCGCAATATCAAACCTAATGTTCCAAGATCTAGACGCTTGCTTAAGTCCATAAATAGACCTTTGCAGTTTGCAAACCTTTTGCTCTTGGTCTTGGAATACGAATCCCTCTGGTTGCATCATATAGATGCTTTCATCTAGATTGCCATTCAAGAATGCAGTCTTGACGTCCATTTGCCAGATTTCGAAATCGAAATAGGCAGCTATGGATAAGAGTATCCTAATAGACTTAAACATAGCTACTGGCGAGAAGGTTTCATCATAATCAATACCTTCCTTCTGGGTGTAACCCTTAGCCACTAGCCTTGCCTTGAAGGTCTCTACCTTCCTATCTACTTCTCTCTTACGCTTGTAGATCCACTTACATCCTATAGGTTTTATCCCATCTGATAAGTCTACAAGTTCCCAAACTGAGTTGGAGTACATGGACTCCATCTCGAGATTCATGGCTTTAAGCCATTCCTATTTGTCAGAATCTTCCATTGCATGTCTAAATATCAATGGATAATCCACAATTATCATTAGAAACGACACCTTGTGCCTCTCCAATGCCTAAGTAGTGATCAGGTTGTCGAACAACCCTTCCACTACGCCTCGGTGGTAGTGTATCCTGACTAGGAATCATCTGACTATCAGATGTTTGTAGAATTATAACATCGTCTACAACTCTTGTAGACTGAGCACTGGTCGTACCAGGTTCTTACTCCTTTAACACAATCTTACTACGAGGTTTATGATTACTCATATAATCCTCCTCAAAAAACGTTGCATTTGTCGATACAAACACTTTGTTTTCTTGTGGATTATAAAAGAATCCACCTCGTGTTTCCTTTGGGTACCCTACAAATAAACATACTTGTGAACGACGTTCCAGCTTTCCACTCCTATTCTTCAATACATGTACTGGACATCCCCATATGCGAAAATGTCGTAAACTAGCTTTACGATCATTCCACAACTCTAGGGGAGTCTTAGGAACAGATTTGGATGGAATTACATTCAGTGTGTAAGTCGCTGTTTATAATGTATATCCCCAAAAAGAATATGGTAATGATGAGAAACTAATCATAGATCTCACCATTTCCATCAAGGTCCTATTTCTCCTCTCCACAACACCATTCTGCTGTGGTGTACCTGAAGCTGTGAGTTGGGATACTATCACATGCTCAACCATGTAGTCTTCAAACTCTTGGTGGAGATACTCATCCCCACGATCCGATCGTAGTGATTTGATTGTTTTGCCTAATGGATTTTCAACTTCAGTCGGAATTCTTTGAACCTTTCAAAAGTTTCCGACTTACGTTGCATTAGGTAAACATACGCGTATCTAGAGTAGTCGTCAATCAATGTGACATAATACTCATAACCACTTCTAGCTCTAACATTTATTGGTCCACAGACGTCTGAATATATAGGCTCAAGTGGTTGCGTGGCTCTAATCCCTTTTCCTGTAAAAGGTCTCTTGGTCATCTTATCCTTCAGACAAGATTCACAGACAGGTAGGGTACCGATCTCTAACTGACTTAAAGATCCGTTTTTTACTAGTCTGTTTATCTTATCAAGGTTTATATGTCCAAGTCTTAGATGCCACAGATACGTGTCCTCAACTGGAGAAATCTTTTTGTCGCTTTGTTTTAAGTTTTTCAACTTTAAACAATTTAGTATTAAGCAGTGATGTATGAATTAACGGTCTTAAAACATACGAATTATTTTCTATCATACCAGAACAAATATTCATTCCATTTCTCAAAATGATAACTGATTTATCATTAAAAGAAACCTTAAGAAACTGTTTCAAGTAATTTGGATATAGAAATCAAATTCCTTATAAATCCAAAAATGAAATTGACATTGTTCAATGATAGAAAACAATTATTAAATTGTAGTTTAACTACTCCCACTGCTTATACTGAAACAACATCCTCTGTTCCAATGTGCATAGTGAAGGACCCTCCTCCAGCTTTTGCCAATAATTATTCCAATGTAAAGAAGAACAAAATTAGTTAGTGGCCCTTGAATCTACTATTCAAGGTGAAGAATAATCTTCCACTAAACAAAATTTAATGATAAGTAAATCTGATTTACTTTTCACTTTCTTCTTATTGGAGAGCTCCTCGAGGTATTGAAGACAACTCCTCTTTCAATGACCAACCTCTTTGCAATAGAAACATTTTTCCTTTTGCTTAGTCAGTCGTGGTGCTCTTTATTTTTGGCTTAGCCTTTACTTTACCAGTAGACCTTTTCGTCTTCTTGAAACCAGAAGAAGATAGCTTACAACATTTGCTTTGCCGGTCTTACCCTTGGTAATTCGTCCTGCGTTGGTTACAGGCTCTGGAGGATATTCCTCTGTAAGCACAAATTTAAGATCTATGTAGACCATGATTGCGTTCACGTTGTGTTCCACTTAATATAGTTATCCCGATTAATGTTTCGTTTGCGAGGAAATAATAATACAGAAGATAACGCTGATATTTAAAGACATAAATCTAAATTAATATCATTCATTCATACATTCATACATTCATATCAAATGCTATAGTTCGGCATAAAATTAAACATGATGCATGAGCATATTTTTAATGAACTAAAAAAAACCTTAAAATTAGTTGCTATGCCACGATAATCCAACATCCCACAAGTAAGTGCCTAGGTAGGCTAGGTCAAATCCCTGCATGTTCGATCAAGACATTCTCAATCTGATAATACACCAGAATAACTCTTTATTCTTATATTATCCAATCATCGCTTTGATTTAGTCAGGACAATAAATTAACAACTTAATTAAGTCCTTTATAAGTGTGACCCATTATTTCAGAATTCATGAACTTAACTTAAGAGTGCCTAGATAGGCTAGGTCAGTCCCAAAATACATTTCGAAAACCTATCCGTTAGGAAGTCAACCTTGGTATTGACTCTTGTGAACACCCTCCGTAGGGAGGACAAAAGCAAAGTCGTCACGAGGCGCCACTCAAGCCTCACGGTGTTGAACTAACAATGGAGACTGCGGGATATAATGTCATATATCCCTCTCCCACTCACTATTTGTAATTTAGGATTTTCTTTAAACTAAGAGTTTCTAAAACTCTATGTTTCTAGTCTTTACTTAAATTCTACGGCTAATATAAAATCTAAGTTCACTAGTTATAATAAATTATTCAATTTTAACTCTTAAAACATAATTTATTATTTCAATTTCTAATTTATATAAACTATTTAAATAAACTAGAAATTAAATGTGAAATTACCAAGTTTTAACTATTAAAACTAAATCACATTATTTGGTCCAATTATGTCATTAATGTTTAATCAAATTAAATCTAACATTAAATGGACCTAACTAATCTAATTAAACACTTTAATATATAGATTAGTTATTAATGAGACTTACCAAGCTTTTACTCATAAAAACTAATCTCATTATTTGGTTCTTTTTAATTAAGCAATTAATCTTATTAATCTTAATTAACGTAAAAACCAAACTAATCAATTTAATTAAACTCTTTAATTGGTTGATTAGTCATTAATGAGATTTACCAAGTTTTTACTCTTAAAAACTAATTTCATTATTCGATTCTTTTTAATCAAGTAATTAATCTAATTAATCTTAATTAATACAAAGAATCTAACTAATCACTTTAATTAAACACTTTAATATAGATTAGTTATTAATGAGATTTACCAAGTTTTTACTCCTAAAAACTAATCTCATTATTTAGTTCTTTTTAATTAAGTAATTAATCTTATTAATCTTAGTTAATGTAAGAACCAAACTAATCAATTTAATTAAACTCTTTAATTGGTTGATTAGTCATTAATGAGATTTACCAAGTTTTTACTCTTAAAAACTAATCTCATTATTCGATTTTTTTAATCAAATAATTAATCTAATTAATCTTAATTAATACAAAGAATCTAACTAATCACTTTAATTAAACACTTTAAAATAAATTAGTTATTAATGAGATTTACCAAGTTTTTACTCCTAAAAACTAATCTCATTATTTGGTTCTTTTTAATTAACTAATTAATCCAACTAATTTTAATTAATGATAAGAACCTAACTAATCTTTTCAATTAAACTCTTTAATTTGTTGATTAGTTAATTAATTGATACATTTATATGTATGACAATGCTTTAACATCCATATAATCATCACATGAAAATAAATAAAGTATACGCAATTGACCGAGTGACATGGGTTATCTAACTTAAACAACTCTAATTACAATTGTATTCTCAAGGCATTCCTTGGTCTTCAAGAGTTATTCTTCGAGTTAAATTCTTCTTATCTTCGTTTTCCTAATCAAGTCAAACTTGATTTTTGTCACAAGTCAACATCTTTTCCAGAGGTCCACGTGTTACCTTAACACGCACCCTATGTAACATCCCTAATTTCAAATAAATATGAAAAGTATGATTGGATTACTTTTGAGTATGTGAATATGATATTTATGATTTGAGGGGTGAAAAATGTAATTAAATGTATGTATATTTTTAAGGTTTTCAGGTGGATCAGGTGGAGCGGTCCAAAAAGAATACATGAAAGAGAAGGAAAAATGAGACAGTGAGTACCGCGACCAGGGATCGCGATGAGCAGCTCGCGGTGAAAATGATGATTTAGGGCAGTGAGTACCGCGACCAGTCACCGCGACCATTGATCGCGCTCAGCAGCTCGGGGTGAAAATGTTGATTTTAGGCAGTGAGCAACGCGACCAACATCGCGACCAGACACCGTGATGGCTGATCGCGATGAAGGCGGTAAAATCACTCCAGTGAGCAACGGGATCGGGTGGCGCGACCATAGGTCGCGAGGAGCGGTCGCGATGACCGAATTTTTATAAAAAAAATAAGAGGCGGTGAGAAACTTCAAGAAAAAGCCAGAGAGAAAAAGGAGAGAAAGAGAGACCGGGGGAAAAAGAAAAGAGAGAGAGAAAGGAAGAAGAAGAAGAAGAAGAAGAAGAAGAGAAGAAGAAGAGAAGAGGAAGAAGAAGAAAGGAAGAAGAAAGGAGAAAGAAAAAGGAAAAGAGAAGGAGAAAGAGAAAGAAAAAAGGAGGAGAAAAAGAGAAAAACCCAGAAGAGAAAATGTGGAAAATCGGTATCCAGATTGATGTACACTTTGATTTGAAGTGTTAATTTTTGAATTCAAACTGATTAGTTGAATTTTAATAATTCGTAAGTTTTTAATTGAATTGATTTGTGAATAAATTTTTGAAAATGATTTTGAAATGTTATATATGTGGATTTTGTTGATTTTGATAATTTCAGTTTTCAGAATATATTGTTATAAGAGCTAATTGCACTCACACCCCCTGAGGTTTGGCCAACTACAGGTAAAATCAACTTTATCGTTTATTAACAATGACACCCCCTTGACTTTAGTCAAAGTGAACAGTATCAGGGGTATTTTCGTCTTTTTCAATTTTTAATTTTATTTTATTAAATCATAAATCAAAAAATTAAAATAAAATAATAAAATTATTTAAAAATTAATAAAAAATAAAAAATTAATTAATTTAAATCCATTTTCCAGATCGAATCTCAACCGTCCATCAAGATTAATGAAGGGTTGAGATTCAAACTGAAAATGGATCAAAAAAAAAAAAAAATATTTTTTGGGATCTTCGAAGAACCCAGATTGGGTTCTTCGAAGAACCCATCGAAGAACCCAGAGAGGGTTCTTCGATCTCTGGGTTCAGATCGAAGAACCCTTCTGGGTTCTTCGAAGAACCCAGAAAACTGGGTTCTTCGAACGAAGAACCATCGAACCATGGTTCTTCGTTCGAAGAACCCAGAGGGTTTTTCGATAGAACCCATCTGGGTTCGATCGAAGAACCCAGTTTTCTGGGTTCTTCGAAGAACCCAGAAACTGGGTTCTTCGAAGAACCCAGTTGGGTTCTTCGATCTGAACCCAGAGGGTTCTTCGATCGAACCCAGTTGGGTTCTTCGATCGAACCCAGTTGGGTTCGATCGAAGAACCCTCTGGGTTCAGATCGAAGAACCCTTGTGGGTTCTTCGATCGAACCCAACTGGGTTCGATCGAAGAACCCAGAAAACTGGGTTCTTCGATCGAACCCAGATGGGTTCGATCGAAGAACCCTCTGGGTTCTTCGAACGAAGAACCATGGTTCGATGGTTCTTCGTTCGAAGAACCCAGTTTTCTGGGTTCTTCGAAGAACCCAGAAGGGTTCTTCGATCTGAACCCAGAGATCGAAGAACCCTCTCTGGGTTCTTCGATGGGTTCTTCGAAGAACCCAATCTGGGTTCTTCGAAGATCCCAAAAAAAATTTTTTTTTTTTTTTTTTTGATCCATTTTCAGATTGAATCTCAACCCTTCATTAATCTTGATGGACGGTTGAGATTCGATCTGGAAAATGGATTTAAATTAATTAATTTTTTATTTTTTATTAATTTTTAAATAATTTTATTATTTTATTTTAATTTTTTGATTTATTATTTAATAAAATAAAATTAAAAATTGAAAAAGACGAAAATACCCCTGATACTGTTCACTTTGACTAAAGTCAAGGGGGTGTCATTGTTAATAAACGATAAAGTTGATTTTAACTGTAGTTGGTCAAACCTCAGGGGGTGTGAGTGCAATTAGCTCTTGTTATAATTAACTTCCGGTTTCTATATATGTATATTTGTGTTTTGAATATTTTGGTTTCTAAATGGTTGCTTGATATTGATTTCGGAAGCATTGAGAGGATTTCTGTTTTATGAAATTTATTTGATGATTTTTAATTTTCGTAATATATATTGACACAATTAAATTTCTATTTTCAAATATATTTTGAATATTATATTTTTCAGTTATTGATCGATAGTGATTTTGGATTTCGACGTTACGATTATTAAATTACGAAATATATATATATATATATATATATATATATATATATATATATATATATATATGATTATGATTTTTAGATTCATTGAAATTGATAAATGATGGAAATAATGATTTTGGTAACTGAGTTGAATAATAATTGTGAATTATGTTATTGTACATGTGTTTATATGAAATTATATTGTTGAGCTTAATTCAGATTTGAGCATTACAGTTGTTGATTTCGAAAGAGATTAAATATTTTGACATGAATTTTATGAATTGTGAAAATGAATGGAAACGACCCTAGGATACTTAGACATAGAAAACGGATATAGGATGTTGGTATACCAGCTGGGTTATTTTAGCAGTACTGCACATTGCACCGATATTGATCTTAATGCTGATATATGTACCTCCCCAATGATACGTCCTGGGGTAGAAAGCTATGTACCTTCCTAAGGATTCGTCCTGAGAAAGGGAGATATATACCTCTCTAGGATACCGAACACTCGGTCCTAGGGTAGGGAGTTATATGTACCACCCTAAGGATTCGTCCTAAGGTTGGGAGTTATGTTCGACTGACAGCCACTGAGAGGTCGAACGACCCATATTCCAGTCCTAAAATTATGTTGAGTATACCAAAGGGCCAGAATTGAAAGAAATGAATGGAGTTTATAGAAAAGAATTTCGAATACTTTTATAAGATTTACCGAAATTAGTTGAATATTATAGGATTTTGATATATAGTTTATCTGAAATTGTTCTTATGAAAATATATATTGATTCCTGTTGATATTTAAATTTGAATAGTTTATTTATTGTTCTTATTGGATAGAGTATTACTGATTTTATATGAGAAAGGTTTTGTTTAATTATACGTTTTGTTAATATGATTATTTGATTTGTATTGAAAGATATATTTGATATACTATAATTTGTATTTGTTTATATACATTATAAATGAAATTATGTGAAATTTGTAAATTCGATTAGTGTACACCCACTAAGCATTATTGCTTAGCACGTTGATTTTATCACGCGTACGTTGAAGAGATTCCAATGAATAAAGAACTGAGGAGTTGAGAGCTGCAGAAGAAGATTCAGAGTCACATTACTTGGGTAGTCTTATTTAAACTTTGTTTGTAAATTAGTTACTTAAGCATGTATATACAGAAGTTTGTAAAATGAGAATATTTAAGTTTTGTAAATATTTGTATAATAGTTTATGTTTTATAAAGTTTGTAAATATATATATATATATATATATATATATATATATATATATATATATATATTGTATGGTTTTATTAAAAATGTTTAGAAAAGTCGCACTATACGGCAGAGTGCGCAATTGAGTGAGAAAAGAAATTTGAAGTGTTGAATATATATATTGTTTAAGATTTTGATGTAAACAGTTTTCTTTTGGGAAAATCAGAAAAACAGAGTAAACTCTGTCGAAATTTTTAAAATGGATTTGATAGGCTCACTATAAAAAGGATTTTATATTATACATTATTTAATTTTCAAATTATAAACAGAGTTAAGAAAAGTTTTGAAAACCCGGTAGTGCTCCCTGGGTCGATCCAGTCGGGTCGGGTCAGGGGGTGTTACACCCTAGGTCAAGACGAAACCCTAAACATCCCTAACGCGTGGGAAAGTGCGGCTGCCAGCAGCGTAGCCGCACGCACGCAAGGTGCACGCAGCCCTCGCGCGAGTCGCGCTTTCGTGCGCGTTCGTGGGTCGTTTCGCCCACGATTTTTCACTCCGATTTTCTGGGTTAATATTCACCAATATTTTCCAAAAAATACACAGCAAAATCGTTCGCAAAAAATCCACAAGAACAGCCCCAAAACCTGCCATGATAGTCCCTTGCGCACAAGTACACTGCCCTATTTCGGGTCTGCCGCACAGCCGGCTTGTGGAGGAAGGTGAGAGCGCGTCCGGGATGATTTGTCGATGCCGTTTGCGCGGTTGTCTTCGTCCGGATCTCTTCTTTCCACGATTTTTGAATCGCCTTAATCGGACACCGTTTGCTATGGTTTCGCATCAGTTAATTACAAGGTGTACGAAATAGCCAATAACAGATTCGGTTTTAACCAAAAAAAAAAACGAAAATCGAAACCTAGAACCCATAACACCATATAATTAACGATCAATTACGCTTTTATAATCATACAATCAAATCATATAACAATAAAACAAATCATACATTCTAGATTTGTGCCTATATAATAATATATCAATAGATCAAGAATCAATAAGAAAAAAAAATGTAGTTTTTTTTTTCTTTTTCTTTTGCGTATATACATGAACTTAGAACCTGGCTCTGATACCAATTGAAGGGAATATTAGAAAAGATTTTGATTATCGTATAACATGCGGAATTGAGTTTCAAAATTTTTTTCTTATATTGAAAACCTTTTTCAATCAGGAACGAGTTCCTGTATATACGCAGAAAAAGACTTTAGAAACTACATACCTTTTTCTTGATTTTCTTTTTTCTGATTCCTTGATCTCCAGATCTTCCGAGCTATGACCCGCGGTCTAACAACATGTGTATTGGCACGTCACGGCAAGAGATGGAGGTCACGTGAAAAGAACGTCGGCCGAATCCTGCAAAAGAGGGGAGAGTCAAAAAAAACTTTTTTTTTTTCTTTTCTTCTCTCTTTGGTGGCCGAATTCTATTTCCTTTTCTCTTGTGTGCTAGGTCAGGTTTTTACTAGTTATATAACACTTATATAGTAGTCCTTTAGGGTTTTAGTTTGACCAAGTCAAAATAGGATTCTAAATCCTATTTGTTTTTAGTCTCCCTAAAGACTTGAACCTGTGACCTTTTGGACAATTAAAATAATCTAATTATTTTAATTCTTTTGTCCTAGTCATTATTTAATCACATGACCTCATATTTAATAAATAGAATTAATAATTATTAATTATTAATTTCTATTATTTTATTAAATATTTAATTAATTAAATAATCACATTATTTAATTATTCTCTTTTATTTAAATCGCATTACTTTCGTAACACTATTAATTGGACCATCCAATTAATCTACCGTGATCCTCGTTACCAACAACCATAAGGGCTAGCAAGGGGACCTAATGGACTCACAGTTTTGAGCTCTAATAATACTTAGTAATATTAATTAAAACTCTTTAATTAATATTTCACAATTATTAACTTCGGAGTTATTCCACTAAAAACCCGAGGCTGCACTCTCAGAACTGTAGATGTGTTTATACAATCTGAAGTCTCAGTGTCCATTGATATAGCTAATTGCATATAGTGTGATCCTCCACAAATAGTTCATAACTAGAGTTGGGTCATAAAGTCCTTTATACCCCTCTAGAAATATCTTTTCCTTTAAGTACCATTGATTCTCTAATGAACAATTAAATCCTGTCTTCCTCACGGAAGAAGGAGAGTGCTCATAATCGTTCAAGCCCCGAATCAACCCTTAAGGGAACTACTCATCTACTTCAATCAAGAAGGAGTGGATTTCACTATTGTGTTCAAACCTTCTCAGCCACAAGCCAAACCGTAACTCCAAGATACGGAGGTATTGGTAGAGATTCTCATCAACCTCACTCATGGTAAATCAAAAGCCACGATCCAACCTGAAGGAGTCGATAAGACACTCAGGATTAAGATCACCTATAAATAGCCATCGTTTATCGATTATATATTAATCTTATCTACTAACGGATCTTGGTGAGAGATTCATATAAATCGTGGCCAGTCCTATATGATCTCATCATATAAGGTGCCTCCATTCTCATGTCAACTACATGAGCGGTCTAGGATAAGACCACCGTACTTTATAGAATGGACCGCAGCAGTAGATCAATTACAAACAAAGTGCCCAGCTTTGTTCGCTCTCTACGGACTCTTTAGATTGCACGTCTCAAAATGAATCTTCTCTGTATATGACCATCATATACTCATTATGAGATTACATCTTGCAATCTAGGATATTCTTGCACAATACGAATGTATTACTGAATATAATACATTTATAAACTTGAATGATAATATAAATAATTCTTATTATTGTCATTAACCATTTACAATTACAAGCTTTAGGACATAAATCCCAACACAGCGATGGACCGTAAACAGAACGATGTTCGTCATACATTGAATAAAATAAATTCCTAACATTATTATATAAACCACTAATATCTATGTCCGTTATCCCTAGAAATTGGTAATAAAGTGTAAAAAAAATTCATATAAACTATTTAATTTATTCCTAGGGTCAAAAACTGATGCAATAGTATAAATTACAGGAATGTCCCTATAATAGTTTATCCATCTTTCTCGCATTGCATAAATACACGGAACTAATTCATTTATTTGTGCACATTCATTAAGTGCACCTACAATATTAAGGACTTCAAATAAAAATAAATGTGAAGTTAGATAATATATACCGGATAAAGAATGTGTTGCATCATGAAAAACGTTTAAAAGCATGCAAATTTTTGTACAAACATCCCAATAATATTCATATAAGTTAACATTATGCTGCATAAATCTAACTAATAATTCTCTATACTCGTACCTTTCACAAAGCAATTTATAAGTTGGAACATCACGGGAAAACCTAATTGGATGTTTTCCGTTAGCTTTACAATACCTAGCCCATTGTTTCATAGTGCTACGATGTTTCCACAAATAGTATAGAGCATCCCTAATTGGTGTAATCCACTCTTGTAGTGTTTGCAAGCCATGTTGTACACATATATTTAAAACATGGCAAACACATCTTTGATGAAAAAAATCTATCGCCAAAATAGGGTTGACACAATTGAATTAATTGTGGAATGGCGGCAGTCTTATTTGCAGCATTATCAAAACCAATTGTAAAAATTTTACTTTCAATACAATATTCTTCAAAAATAATTTTCATTAATTTATAAATATTGTCAGCAGTATGTGTGTCGTAAAAAACTCTAAATGCCAATATTCATTTTTGCAAATCCCATGATTGATCAACAAAATGGCAAGTGAGTCCTAAGTATGAATGTTTTTGCCAATTATCACTCCATGATATCGGCACAAACAAACATACGACCCGTATAATTTTGAAAATATTTTACTAAACCTTTTTTTTCTTTTTTATAAATATCACACATAGTACGTTTTAATGTGGTCCTAGGTACTCTACATGCAGATGGATTTAAAGCATTATGACAATATTTTAAAAAAATCAGTTTTTTCCCCAAAACTGAAGGGAAAATGTTCGGTCGCTACCATTCTTGCTAATTGGTCCATATTATTTTGATCAGTATATTTAAATAAAGGATGGTTAGGGGATGTGTACCTTGCAATTTGGTGTTGTCCTTGCTGATGGTGAGCTTCGGCTGGATGCTTACTGTTGATATGCTTCAAATATGTCTCGTACCCTCCGGATTTGTTCCATTTAAAATCTTTGGAACAATAGTTGCAAACCACCATAACTAACTCATCCTTCTCTACCCTCTTCATATGAACTTTAAAAAGTTCAGATTTATACTTTGACAAATCTGGCTGCGCCTGCGGCATTTGTACGATTTCACTTGGGGTTGGGAGGGTTAGAGCAGAGGGACCAACGCCAGCAGAGGGATGAGAATAATGAAGATTAAAATTAAGAGGAGTTGTATTACCAAAAATTACCTCATCATATTCTCTTTGTTGTAGGTATTCAGCAAAATTTTGATCGTTGTTATATTATGGGAAATGGCGACTTTGCACTTCTTGAACATTTAAATCCGGTCGCTGCTCATTGTGCTCAGCATCTCTGCTGGAAACGGACCTTCTGGAATTGGAAACAGATTTTCGACCTCCGAAAATAGATGGTTTTAAGGATGATGCCATTATAAATTTATAAAATAAAGTATTTAAAAAAATAATAAAAATAATTGTAGTAGTGAAAAACAATAATAAGATTGAGAAAATGAGAGAATTAGAGAAAGATTTAGATAATTAGAGATGAGAGAAATATTGAGAGAATGAGAGAATTTGTATGAATGAATTGAAGAATTGATGGGGTTTATATAGTTTTTTTGGATTGAGAAAAAATTAATATTTTTTTAAAATTTAGGGGATTAAATTATAATTTTTAGGGGGCATTTTGGTAATTTTTTAAGGAACGGCTCCTTCTGACTGCTGCCAGCTGCCAGACCTGGCACCTGGCAGTAGGTGGCCGTTGGCCACAATGGCCAACGGCCACAATTTTAAAAAGATTTTAAAATTTTTTTTTAAAAAAAAAAAACCGGTTACAAATCGTTCGGGCGGTTCCATGAACCGCCGATTCCTAACTGGCAGTTCCAGTTTTTTTAAGGCCAACTGGAATCGAGACCGGCTGTCCCGATTCTGGTGATCGGTTCCGAAATTAGTTTTGAACCGGAACCTTACCGCCGGTTCGATTCGAATCGCCCGATTTGAACCGAACCGGGGCCATCCCTAGAAGACATGCTGCATGTGAATATCACTTTTAAATTTAATTTTTGGAAAAACTTCAATTTAGTCCATATTTTTTTAATAAAACATCACTTTTTAACTTACATTTTTTTTTGTTTGCGTGGTCCCTAACATTTTCTAAATAGATTAAATTGATTATTCTGACTAACTTTTTGATGGTCGACTATTATAAAATTACTAAAAGATAATTTTTCTGTTAAAGAATTTAATTAATAGAATTACAATTTTACCTTCTAATTAATAATTAAATAGAAAAAATTAATAAAATAATATTAAAAAATATAAAAACAAATAATATATAAAACCTATTAAAAAATTAAAATTAAGTTATTTTATTAGAAAAAATAATATTTAAAAAAATTAATAAAAATTCAAACTAAATCAATAAAAATTAAAGAATAAAATTTAATTCTCAATTTAATTTTTTATCTTATTTTTAGTAATTTTTAATTTTTTTAAATGTTAATTTTATAACATAATTAAATTAAATATTTTTTTAATAGGTTTTATATTTTCAAATTTTTATAATTTAATTTAATATTATTTTATTTATTTTTATTATATTTTAATTTAAAGGTAAAATTATAATTCTATTAATTTTTTTAAGGGCAAAACTGTTAAATAGTAATAGTTGACCATCAAATAGTTGGTTAAATAATCAATTTGATTTATTTAGGAAACATGAACGACCACGCGAAAAAAAAAGGTAAATAAAAAAGTGATGTTTCATCAAACATTAGGGATTAAATTGAAGTTTCCCCTTAATTTTTTAACTATAAAAGCGAATTTGAGTACACCTTTATTTTGATTTCAAAACAGAAGGATCCGAAAAGGAAAAAAAAACCCAAAATCCCCCGCCACTGAAATCACCACCATGTCCGCCACCACTACTCACTCTTTTTCAACGACAACAACTTCCCCACCGCCACCGACCCAGAAACAACAGCAACAGATGTACCAAAACCTAAGACCTCCAGCCACTACCCTAACTCCATCACAGGGAATCATATACCCAGTAGCATCGTCTGGACGCGGGTTCATACCAAAGCCATCGCGACCCAATTCAAATTCATCTTCAGATCAGACGGTGACCGTGGCCAATCCTGGCAGTGGTGGGTACCCACCCCGCCCCACCCATCTAGTGTCCTCGTATCCTCCTCCTCCTCCTCGGCCTCAGTTGGATGGCAATCACCACCACCACATCTTCAGGTCTTCTCTCAACCAGCACCACCCTCACATTCCTCCTCCCGTTAAAGGAATTCCGGTTTCTTCTGCCCACCCCCCAAAGGTTCCTTTTTTTTTTTTTTTGTGATTAGTTGGTTTAATTTGTTGGTATCTCAATTGGGTTGTGATTTTATATTTTATTTGCTGGTTAGAGATATATGCTACCAAATTTCATGTCTTTGTGGTCAAATGGGAAGTAGGTTGTTTTGTTTTTTATTGGATTGCAACTAGAAAATTTTTAACTTGCAAAGATTTTCTGGGCTCTTTAGTGAAAGAGGACTACATTACTTGCTGAAGTAAATGGCTTTGATTCATGTTTTTGTTTTCTCTGTTAGGTAAGGTTTTGTATTCACAGTTCTGATAATTTGGTTCATGCAAAATGGTAGGACTTAACTCTTATAGGCTTTCAATATATATGGATGAGATTCTTTTTGTTCCCACATAGGTAGAGTGTGGTATTAGAAACATTTGTTTATATCTTGGAACCTGAGCTTGTATTAATAATTGGATAAAAATTTCACCTTTGAGCTATATAATGAGCTCTTGAAACACAAGATGAGCTGCGCATCTATGACATTTTGATGCTTTCCTTTTCATATGATTTTGATATAGTTAGAAAGTATTTGATATTGCATGTTATGTATAAAGTTGAGATTTGAGATATGAATTTATCCTCCTTCAATTTAGAAGGAAAAACTAAAAAGTGTATAATTTACCCACAGACGGATTACATATTTTCATCATAGGTGTGAATTTTATGCTTGATGCAGTATATGTGAAGTATAAAATGACCAAGTTATGGTAAATATGATATTTTGCTAAAAGTTCATTCTCTTTGTACATGTTTAGATGCCATATCAAATTTGAATTGTTGCTCTATTCTGTCAATGGGGTTGTGGGAAATTATTATGAATGGGACAGTTTAAATATTTGATCATGCATCTTTGTTTGGACGCTGCACATGCATTCAATTTCTCTGTGTGCAATTGATGTTCTGTTCACAAAACCTTAAGCCTTTTTTTGAATCTAGATTATCAGCTTTATTGAGCCCGAATATATTATCTGGTTCTCTTTTTTTTTTATTTCTAATTTCTTTTACCTCAGTCAGTAAATTTATGATTTTTACTTGTTTTCAGGTTGCGCCATCTCCATCTTCCATTTCTGACAGTAATGGGCATAAAGCTTTGAGGTAATATTGTATTTGCATGATACACATTAGATGCAACAACTAATCTTTTTTTGCATGCTAGATCTTTTTTTGCATTTCCCCCAGTTATATACATATGAATATCTAACATTATAGTTCTCACACTGTGGTTTCTGTAGGGATAAAAAAGAAGAAACTGTCGTTATCATTAAAGATCGAAAAGTAAGCACACTCTTTTGTTCCCATTTTGATTGGTCTATCCTTTCCAAACATGGTGTGATATGCATAATGTATTCTTTCTTTGTCTTGAAAGGTCATGCCATTCAAATTATCTTGTTAATATTGGGTTAAGTATGGTAAATAATATTCTTTTTGACATTTAAAGTGGGCAAAATGAAAATATCTAACACACACTGGTTTTCATGATATTTTTCTTTCCTTTTCCATTTTATTTTTCTTCTTTGAGGATGGAACGAGTGGTGTATATAGCACACAACTTTCAATGCTACCATGATATGTTACATGTCACTCTTTCCATGTCTCTTTGTGTGTGTTAGAGTGAGAGAGTCGAAGTCTGGGGCAGGGTGGGATGGAGGAAGAGAGATGTGATTTCAATTGTCTACTTTAGGTTATGTAGGTTTAGTTGCCATCTTCTAACAATGAGAAAATTGAGCATCTGCTTTCTGTTTTTTGAGTCAGGATTTACTTATGCTTTCTTTTTCTCCTATTCCCTCTCTTTTATATATTTCATTTGTCTGATTAGTTGTCCATTTAGTGCAAACTGTCTCCACCCCAGTTTCTTATTATCAAAAAAGGTGATAAAATTTATAGAAGCTCCATTATGTTACTGCAGTAATATGGAGCATGTATATTTTTAGAAAATCATTTAGCTTATTCCGTTATTAAACTTAGGCAACGAGTTTAATAAGTTCCTTGGTTGTGATTCTTGTTTCTATGTTGGTTGCCTTTGGTTTATATTTGTAGGTCAGAATACCGGATGGGGCTTCTCTTTATGCACTTTGTCGTTCATGGTTGAGTAATGGATTTCCCGAGGAAACTCAGGTTTGCATTGTATTTGATGACAATTCTTTTTAAATTAGGTGGTTTATGTTATTATCTTACATGGTATTGCTCATAGCAGTTTTTTTCTTTAACATATGGGAGGTTGAATTATTTTGTTTGGGAAGATGCTGCTTACTGAGTTTCTAGTTTAGTTTTTGATTGGGAATTTTACTGTTTAAATAATAAATTTCATGCGTTCAGCATTTTCATATTATATGATTTTATTGATATGATATGATATATGGAGATTGGTGGATTGTCATTGGAGATGGTCAACTTAAAACCTTTGGTTAAACCCTTAAATTACTGATGATTGATATTTGATATTGCTTTGTAGGCCATGACCTGCCATTGACTGCTGTAACAGCAAAGTATTGAATCAAGAGTTGGCTAGATTTTTAATTATTGGTCAGCTATTTAGGATTTGCTTAAAAGGAATTTTAATTATTTGTTGCTGGTTGTCAGAATATAATTACAGCTATAGAGTCGAAGATTATTTTTACCAAAAAAAGAACAATTGATGGATATATAAGATAAGACATTGATTTGGGTTGCAGAACTGGTGAAATTTACAATATAGTAGAATACTTCAATTTGACTTTTTTCTTCGTTATTGCCTTCCTTCCGTTTTCTAATGCTTTATGTTTTTACTTTATTGGCAGCCACAATATGGGGATGGGATAAAGTCTTTACCAAGACCTTTGCCTATGCCTGCGACAGATGTAAATATAATGGATAAAAAGGAAGGTGAAGAAGAAGAAGGCAGTGAGAAGGAAGAGGTTAGTTTTGGCGTATGCATTGATGTTAATTTTAGTATTGATTGATATCCAAGTGAGGAAGGGATAGATTGAGAGACTAGAGAGAGAGAGAGAACGATAGCATTTTAGTTGGCACCACAAGTGGGATGGAAAAGGTTTAACTCTGTTAGTGACTTCAAATGAAGACTTGAAGAACACCTTTTTGAACCTTGGATTTGTTTTAGCATTGAATATGTATTTCATTGACTGTCCAGCCACAATCTCAGAGTCTTAAGGTGCATAGGGATTGAAGACCGAGGAAATCTTCTCATGGTATTTATCTGTGTGAAGTAAATATTCTGATTATCTTTTTCCTTTTCTGCTTTCAGGATGAGACCTCTGTTGATCATTTATCCTCACAAGATCTGTTGAAACGGCATGTTAAGCGTGCTAAAAGGGTTCGGGCTCAGTAAGTTTCTGTCCTTACCAATTAGTGCAGTTTTTAATCAATCTCTCAGCAACTACGGACTTTTTTTTTTTTTTTTTTTTTTTTGTAGTTAGGGTAGGCGATCTTGACATTTTTGAATGGTCACTTCCAATTATTTACTGGTTTCGTTGGTTATCTTTTCTCATAAGGTGAATGATGACAAAATCTCAAAAACTTAGAAAACATAAGGTGCTGGTGTTTACCATTGGTGATATGTATTTTGTGATTAAGCAAGTCCTTTATCTTGTAATAATGATATATTGCCAACTTCTGCCACAAAATTTCAACTATACTCGGTATATTTTACCTGAGCATTGCAACCTTACTTTCATAAGTTTAGGTTTTTCTATGAACCAGCATGTCACTTCCAACTTATACAATCTGAACACTATATTAGTTGGCAAAGGATGACACTATATGTACAGCAACATTCCTGATGGTTTCACTTTGGAGCATATTTTCAACTATACCACCAAGGTTGAGTTAGTTATATTTCTTGTTTCACTTTGTAGGTTAAGGGAAGACAGGACAAAACGAATTGAAAGGTTCAAAACTAGACTTGGTCTTCTCCTTCCCCCCCTGGTAGAGCCACCCCGAAATGATGTTGCTGCTGGAAACTGAAACACGGCACTAAGCTTAATCTTCTCTCTCTATCTTGCTCTCTTTGGGGCTAGGATAGAAGTTGGCTTCATGAGACATCAGTCGGTAAATAAGGGTAGTTCTTGTGACTGTGAGTGAGAAAAATCAGAAGCATTCTAATTTTGTAGCAGATTTGTTAGTGATTCAATGTGAAACCTGTTTAGTTGGTCTGTTTATAAATAGATATAGAATGCTGCTGCAACGTTTTTTGCAGCCTTGAAGCAGAATGGAGTTGTTTTACTGCTTATAGAAGGGCAGATTGTAACATAGTTTTACTGGTGTGAAAGGAGGACCAGATTATGGTTGAAATGAAAATTGCCCTTCTTTTTTTTTTCTAATCTTGGTTAGTCATATTCTTTCCTCATAACTTGCTTATACAAATGATTTTCCACCTGTTGAAACTGTGAAATTTGACCTATTCTCTTGTGAGAACACGTGAAAGTTGTTGATCTTGTCAAAAGATCAAGAGAAGACACGCAAAAACTCAAGTCAATTTAATTAATCAATTTAAAGATTAAAAGGTTTAAGTGTTTATTGGACTCTTCTGAACTCAAAATTATTTAATCAAAAATGAAAAGGGAAGGTGATAGAGAATCAAAGTTGGTAGAAAAAAAAAGCAGTGATATCACAACCACCCATCCAATCCAAATGAAACCACAACATCATTATGATTTAATTATATTACTAATCATATATGCCTACAATGACATCCATCAACTGCTACCCATTTTATCTTCATTCTTTTTTATCAGTTTTTTGTCTTTTTTACACTCCAATTCTTGGTTTAATAATAGATTATAATTATTATTATTATTATTTTGTAGAATGAGAGTTTTTTAAAAAAAAAGTCAACAAGAATTGTTTATCTAAAATTTGAACCGCATACCAATCTTATAAATTGCCTTTCAAATTCTCTATCATTGCATTTAGCGTACAAAGCATGCTACCACCACCCCCATCTCATCCTTTCACACCTGCATTTCATTTATTTCCTTCCATTTTCTTTTATATTTTTTTGTGATTCTGTCTATCTGTTTAGGAAGAGAATTGTCATCTATACTCTTCCAACGAATGACGTTATATGCACCAGATTTTTACCGTTTCTAACACATAACCAGGCAGGAATTAATGAGGTGGTCCTTGACCAAGTCTATATATTCCAACAATTCATTAAGTGTTTATGATTTTGTTTGACCTACTATCATAGGGTAATGGTATGAATTTATAGTGATTGAAACAAATTGGAAAAAGTGGAAACCCCATACCCACTAAAATTTCTGAGTGTGTTGATTCAATTTACCACCATAAATCTTAGAAAGTAATCACGTTTGAATTTTGAAAGATCATGGATTGTTCCCATTATAACAAAGTCTTTGGTTAATTGTGTTGTGGGTTTGAAATCATAATTGAGATAGACACAAAATCATTGGTTGACATTTAATAATGGTAGTTGATCTTTCCATTCTCATCACGTACCTCCTTTTTCATCATTATTATTATTTCTCAAAATCCAATACGGAATTCATGCATGGGTGGTCCTATGTGACCTCCCCACATCATGCATGCATGCATCATCATCATCTCTTCATTACTTATAGTATTGTATACGAATACATCAAAACCATGATGATCAAATACAAAATGCAGCAGCAGCAGCATCTGCATATAAAACAATTGATTGATTGATAAGTTGATGATGAAGTCTCTCCTGGTGAGAAAGTCACGTGACATGCAAAAGCATAACATATATAGTAAATAAATTTATATATGTGTGGTGTGTACTCATAATTGGGAGTTGAAAAAGGGTACCCCACTTTAAGGGACATATTAATGAATATGACATTCCTGTCCCAAGAACCATCCACGCTTCTTCTATTCAATGTGGGTTTTGCTACCTTTGAATGGAAATAATTATTAAAGAGGAAAAAAAAAAAAAAAAAAGTGCAGACACAAAGTCCTCCCATGCCTTGAACCACGCCCAAACATACTCCTTTATAATTATTGTTTATCCACCAACCATTCATTCCATTTAATAATACTAAAATATCAACAAAATCCATTCATTTTCTTTCTCTTTTCTTTTCAATACATCAAACATTGGAAAATAATCTACACTGAGAGAGGAGTATTTGATTTCTTTGGTTTTTTTTTTTTTTTCAAAAATAAAATAAATATAATATTTTCTCAAATATCCCTAAATAATCTAATTATCTCTATTCATCATCTTCTTCTTTCTGATTCTATCACCACAAAAACCCAGAAAGAAATCCTTGAATTAACATTACAAAAATCATCCCCATCACCAAAACCTGTTTTCCCGTCACTAGACTTGTCTATGTACAAAAAAAAAAAAAAACCCAACAATTAAAACCAGCACAAGAAGACCAAATAAGTCCTTAGCCACCATTGACCAAAACGCTTCAACTATTTCTCTGCAGTTGAAGTTGTGGACTGGTGACCACGATTCTGGTTGTGAGAAAAGGGATAGAACCTGGGTCTGGTAAGAGGAAACCCGCTGGCTTTGGAGGTAGGGTCGGTGCTATGAGTGGTTGTGGCGGTGGTGGTGGTGGCCACACGCTCACAAGATGGACACATGGTGAGTGTGGTGGCAGGTAATTGCATGTGAAATGGGTTGGAAGTCTTCAAAGCTCTCAATTCTTGAAGCTCCTTGTGTAGTCTTCTGTTCTCTTCGGTCAATGTCTCGCAACATCTCTTTAAGTACTCACAATCAACCTCAGTTTGCTTCAACTTAGTCCTGCAATAAAAACAATTCTTTTACTTTATTCCATTCAATTTGATAATCGAAAATATCACAATCACAATAATCAAGTAAATGTTAATACCTTGCTCTTCTGTTCTGAAACCAAACTTCTACTTGGCGAGGACGAAGATTGAGCTGCTTTGCAAGTGCAAGCTTTTGTTTCTGCATCATCATCAACCATCAGAATATTGTCAAATCACAAACATAACGCATACGACCGAAAAATAGATAAATAAATTTTAAAAATAAAATAAAATAACTTACAGGATTGAGGGTGTTGTGTTCTTTGAAGCTTTCTTCAAGAAAAGCAGACTGCTCTTTTGAGAGTCTGAGTTTCTTTCTGGTACAGCCATTCTCATCCTCATCACTGGCTCTTGAAGAAGCTCTCTCGGCCTCTGAATCGTGAATACCCAAAGCGCTACTATCAAAGTCTCTCTTGTTGTTGTTGTTGTTGTTGTTATTGTGACCACCGCTGTAGATACAAAAATCCATCTGGAACGAAGAGGCAGCACTGTTGTTGGGTGAAGAAGAGGCTGCACCCCCGTCTTGATCATTTTCTTCATCAATCACTAGAGGGAATTTGTTGACGTCAAACCCTCTACCACCACCACCCATTTGACCGGCCGCCTCCATGCCGTTGTCGGAAGAGCTGGCCCAAGGAAAGGCAAGGAGCTGTACTGAAGATGGGTTGCGTGGCACAGGAGTATTGGGTAGCAGATCAAGCTGAACAATAGGTGCTTCTGGTTTATCTGGTGATGTTTGCTTTTTCACTTCATCATCATGGTGATGACAACGATCATCTTCTTGACTCTCTTTGTTGTTACCATTTGGACCGATTGATAAGCCCATGCAAAACCCTAAGCTTTTGTTGGTAACATGATCATGGGACTTCTCCATGAACCCAAACGCCTTTGAAGCATCTCCCAAGCTCAAACCAAGCTCCATCTGATTCTTCGCATAAGATAAGAAAGAGAGAGAGGTGAGGTTATGGTTAACTTTAGGAGGTTTATGGATTGAAATGGAGTGGAAACTAGAAAGAGTCCTTTATAGAGATTCTAATCTAAAATTATTTAATATATATATATATATATAGTGTAAAAGCAGACCCAAACAGTCATTTACTCTTTTTTTTTTTTTTTTTTAACAAATTTATTGTGAGAAAGTGGTTTGACCGACAAACCCAGGTTGACAAACACACGTGAAACCCTAATTCTATAGGAGGAGAGAGTTTCCATAAGATTTTGGGTCCCTCCCATTCCCATACTCCCCTCCGTAGCGCGTGACCGACGGGAAACCACAACTATGAGTCCACTCTTCCCATTGGAACCGCCAGATAAAATCTGTTCCTGAGGCAACCTTTTCCACTCGACTTTTTATTTCTTCCAAAATTTCAATTATTAATTAATGAGTTAATTACACTCAACTCCCTAAGGTTTGGCTAATTACACTCGAAATCAAAGTTTGCATTAATTGACACTAACCTCCCCTCACATTAACTTTGACTGTTAGAATAAATGTTAACTTTTGCCAAATTTATTAAATGACCAAAATACCCCTGTTAATTAATATTATCAATTTTTTTTTACTCTTTATTAAAAAAAAAAATTGATGGTGGAATCCAGATTGAATCTCCACCAAGAACAAAATAAAAAAAATTTTGAAGCTTGAATGTCTGGGTTCATTCGAACCCAGACTTTGAACCCTTTGTGGGTTCGAATCGAACCCACAAGGGTTCGAAGATGTCTTCGAACCTTTGTGGGTTCGATTTCGAACCCAGAAGGGTTCGTTCTGGGTTCGTGGGTTCGAACCCTTCTGGGTTCGAATACGAACCCAGAAGGGTTCGAAGTATTATATATTTTTTTTTTGGTTCGTGGTGGAGATATAGATTGGATCTCCACTGTCTATCAATAATGATGGACGGTGGAGATCCAATCTGGATTCCACCATCAATTTTTTTTTAATAAAGAGTAAAAAAAATTGATAATATTAATTAATAGGGGTATTTTGGTCATTTAATAAATTTGGCAAAAGTCAACGTTTATTCTAATGGTCAAAGTTAACATGAGGGGAGGTTAATATCAATTAATGTAAACTTTAATTCCGAGTGTAATTAGTCAAACCTCAGGGAGGTTGAGTGTAATTAACTCATTAATTAATATAATAATCCATGCTTTGTTTGAATAAAGGGCAAACATCATTTTGGTCCCTAATTTATTACGAAATATCATATTCTGATCACTATTTAATTTTTTAGCTCCTAAAGTCCCTAATTTTTCAAATTCATCAATTTAATCCTTCTGTTAGTCAACAGTTAATCAAATTTAACAGTCACAGGAATATTTTAATCTTTTTATATTAAAAATTAATAAAAACTTATTAAACAAAAATTTAATAAAAAAATTAACAATTAACCAAAAAAAATTGCAACTGGAAAATTGATGGGTTTCATGCTCGAGATGTGGGCACGATAGGCATTGGCACCTTCATTCCCAATTTTCACAATGGGTTTATATATAAGTTAGAATTATACACTTTTTATTTAATAATTTCAAATTATATATTTTTAAACTTTATTTCCAATTTTATTCTTTAACCAAATCAAAATATTATTTACACAAATAATAATAATAATAATAATAAAAATATGGGATGGAGGGGAGGCCTTTTCGGAAAAAGCATCAATTTTAGATTAATATTATTAAATTTTAATCTAAAATATTATTTTAAATTTTTTTTATTTATTGTAATAATTTTTTTAAAGGGTGTTAATTTTAATAAAGGAAAAAAATTGAATTTTCAATTTAATAAATTAAAACTAAAGATAAAATGGTTAAAATACACATTTTGTCATGTTTGACCGACAAAAAATTGGTCAAAATGACTAAATTGATGGATTTTGAAAAGTTAGGGACCAAGAGAGCTAAAAAATGAAACAATGGTCAAAATATAATATTTCGTGATAAGTTAAGGACTAAAATAATTTTTGCCCTAATTTTTAATATAAATTATTATTTTTATATAAAAAGATTAAAATACTCCTGTGACTGTTAAATTTGACTAACTGTTGACTAACAGAATGACTGTTAAATTAACGGATTTTTGAAAAGTTAGTAACTTCGAGAGCTAAAAAATAAAACAGTGATCAAAATATGATATTTTGTGATAAGTTAGGGACCTAAATAATTTTTGCCCTTGAATAAATATAGGTTAACTTTTTTTTTTTTTTTGAAACAAAATATACGTTAACTAAAGGTAATAAAACCATTTCATTTAAAAATGACGATTATTAATTTGGTCCTCAACTTTTAAAACATTATTAATTTTTTAAAGTAGTTTTATTTATTGTTATTTTTAGATCCTAACTTTTTAAAAATATATCAATTTAGTCATTTTGTGAGTGAATTGTTAGTCAAATTTAATTATTCTAGAGGTATTTTTATCTTTCAACCTACCCCTAATTAAAAATTTAAATAAATTAAAAAATTAAATAAATTAATAAAAATCTTCACCATCCAACAAAATTGATGAACGGCGGAGATTATATTAAAAAAAATTTTTAAAAAATAAAAATTGTAAAATTAATTTTTTTTTTCAATTTTAATTTTTTTTGTTTTTGCTTTTCATAAAAAAATTTTGAAAACTTAATGTTCTTGGTAGAGATCCAGATTAAATCTTCATCAAGAACAGCAAAAAAAAAAAATTGAGATTGAAGATCTAGGTTCGTTGAAGAACACCTAGATCTGGGTTCGTCTTCAACAAACCCAGATCTTCAACCTCAATTTTTTTTTTATTGTTCTTTGTTGATGGACGGTGGAGATCCAATTTGGATCTCCACCAAGAACATTTAGTTTTAAAAAAAAAAAATTATGAACAGCAAATAAAAAAATTGAAAATTGATTTTTTTTTCTTGGATTTCCATTAAAAATTTCAGTATGACCTCAACCATCTATTAATGTTGATAGACGGTGAAAAATCCATTTAAAAATATTTTTTAAGGGGCATTTAAAAATGTTTTAAAATTTTAAATTAAAAATTAATATAAAATAACTATACTACCTTTTAATTATTAATAATTTTTTAAAAAAATTTAAAGTTAAAATTATAATTTTAACTTATTAAAATATAAACAATGGTAAATCAGTCTTTTTATCAATCTTGTGAGTTTCAACCATTAAAAAATTAATCTAAAAGATTAAATTAATATATTTTTAAAAAATTAAGATTTAAAATATCAATAAATAACTATTTTAAAAAATTAATAATTCTTTAAAAATTATAAAAAAAAACAAATAATATCATAATTTAAAAATTAGCATGCATCTAAATGAGTGGTCTCGAAGTTGGTTTTCTTTTGCATTGATAAGTGTGCAATGCTCTTGGTGGAAATTAGAATGGACCAACTTGGTATGGCTGCTTTCGAATCTGATGAGATAGGCATTAGAATAGGTTTTCTCTTGATCCATTTTAGGGTAAAGAATATCGGTAAAGTTGTTATCTATATTTTGATACCTTGTCTTAATTGAATAATTGACAATATAAAGTTAATTTAGTAATATATATATATATATATTTAAATCGTGTGATCCTTCTTAAATTATAAATTAATTTTAATAGTTAAATAAATAAAAATTAATTAAATAATTTATGTATTTTCTTTCTTTATTTTTACACTTTAGTTAACTTCCTTCTTTTAATTATTAAATTAATTTTTCTGTTAATTCATAATTAGTAGTTGATTCATAATGTTGGTATATAAGTCTTTAAAGATAAGAGTCAAATTCCACAAAAACCAATTAAATGATTGTCATAATTCAATTATATACACATGAAGACTTATGTGATACAATACCTTATCATTACATGATCTTGACCTAATTAAAATCAAACATGCACCTTTTGTCTTGGTCACCTGTTTGTTGCATCAGTAATTCAAATTGAAGAGTCAAACTAGCCGGCAACTCCTTAATGGAGGTAGCTAGCTATATGTTTTCAGTGTTTGAATATTGTATGCATATATATTATCAATGTAAATGAGGTCTCTCTAGCTATTTCAAATAAATTCTGTTTGATTTTTCTTTCTTTTTTTCAGGGTGTAATTCAAAAGATTTTTCAAGCTTCTTTCAATATGATATGATGCACGCTGTAATTGATTGATTGATATAGTGACAAGCATAATCAATAGTATGAATTATTTCTAAGTATATGGCCATCAACAAATGTTACAAGATTGCTTCTACATTCATTTTTTTTATGGTTTATTAAACATCATTTTAAATCATGGACATATCAATCATTAATGAGCATAATGTTTGCAATTTGTTGCCATAAAAACCTTCATGATTGTGAATTGATGATTGTGACTACTAGTTGACATGCTTTGATGGACCAATAATTATTTCTGATTATACTTATTCTTTAAAATATTTCATGTCACATACAATAATTATTATTTTTTTTTCTTATATATACATATACGTATTAATTATTCACCATGTCATGCGGTTCTAATTAACCTAACTTAATAAAAAAGTTTTGTGATAAATATCAACACAAGATTAATTATATGTATATATTATAAAAAAAAACCTAAGAATGTAATTATTCAAAATGATTAATAAGTTAATTGTAAAAACATATTAATTATAGCGAGGGTGGTGCTGACCCACCAACGAACAGAAGCTAGCAAGAAATAGAAGGTTGACGTTTGAATTAGATGGCATTGGCTAAAGAGGAAACGTGTTTGAAGTTTGAAAACGCTGGTCCTTTGGAAATCAACGGATCATGCAAAAGGATGATTACGCTATATATAATTTAACTCAAAACCCAAAAGACACAAATTTGACCGTAATTATTACTATTATAATTTTTTTTTTTTTTTTTATGGTCAGGCATATGTCAAATCCAATAGATTTTTTCAGCCCGAGATTGCCTTTTTGTATATCCAAGAATTCACTTTTACAGATTTACTTTTTACCTTGGAGGTGCGTTTTGCTCTAGTCTAAGTATTGTTAATATATGTGTGTATGTATAGGGTTGTTTAAGGGTTTTCATGGCTTGGTAATTAGCACGGTTTAAGGCTTTCTCTTATTTCATTTTACAAATTGATGAATCCCCTAATAGCTAGATACAATAGAGAAGAGAGGTAGTAGTAGTAGTAGTGAACCCTAATTCCAGAGAGAGAGAGAGAGAGAGAGAGAGAGAGAGAGAGGTCCCATCCCGAGGCGAAAGAACAGAAAGAAAGACAAGAAAAGAGTGGGACAAGAACAAGTGTCCAGCTTTTGGGGTATCAGCAATAATTGAGACTCTCTTAGGGGGCCTTTTTTTTTGATAAGTTTTTGAAGGATTTATGACCGCCCACTACCTACTACATCATTATCCTTAACATTTGTCATGCTTTTACCATCTTTGCAATTATTGAAAACCATGCAAAAACCCCTCTCTCTTTTACTCATCTCTTTTATTTCTGCTTTTTCATTTCTCTCAGTACGTGAGACGCTCTCTCTCTCTCTCTCTCTCTCTCTCTCTCTCTATCTATATATAACCAAGAAGTAAATATGAATGTAGAGTAGAAAAGTAGGTTAATGTATACGTGGCATGCATGCAGAAAAAATTAATTAATAAGAAGAAAAAAAAAAAAAGGAAAAAGAAGTAATTAGAAGGGTTAACTGTGGTGGGTCTAAGTAGACAACCTAACCACTCTAAAAAGTCTGTAAACATATTTAGACTAATTAAATATATGATATAATATAAGATCATTTAATTTGACAATGCAACAAAGATACTACTGTGACTTGTCAAACTTTATCTAACCTATCAACTCTGACTGCTGCTAATAACAAATATTTATGACTAGAAAACGCGCGCAGAAGAAGATCTTTGGTGCCGGTGCGAATCTATATATGATCTTATTACTTTGATGGAAAAAAGTGCCTTTCAACTTACGCAATTACCCCTAATTACACTCCTTAAAGAGAGGGGTGTTTTTGGTATTTTAAATAAAGGTGGGTGGGGGTGAAGTCAGAGCATGCGTTTTGATGATCATAGATACATACATAACACGGTCGGTCTGTGTTGGAGACGAAGCGCGTGGGGCTTGAGTGGAGGTCACGTGAGGGGTGGAGCCCATTATGAAAAAGTCAAATTGTATGGGTGAGAAAGGAGTCACGTGAAGATGAGGTGGACCAATAAGGAGAAGCCAAGTCAGTTGAAGGAGAGGGTGGGACCCTTGAGCTTGTGTGAAGGAGACAAGTCCCAACACAAGCAATCATTAGTACGGATCTCTTTTGCCTTGCCCTGCCTTGCCTTGCCTTGTTTGTTATCACTTATCAATATATTCATCACTTGAAATGAATTTATTCTTCTTTGTTATTTATTTTGTAATAATAATATTAAAAGAAAATTGGTACAGTACATGATACATATATGTACTGTACGATCAATAATATTATTTGGGTTTGTTTTTCTGATATATATGATGAGAGATGAGATGATTGAGGGGTCCAGGTAATAATTATAGGAGTGATTGAATGGTTTGGACAGCCTCATGTGTCTTTTTCAATCTTGACATATTCTCACTCCTCTCATCATTGCATTTCATGCCCTTCTATCAAAAGCAATAATAATATGTGTATTGTAGTGAAAAGAAAAGACTAGAGAGAGAAGAAGGGCACTGCGCCACTGCCCCAAGTTTAAGGCACTTAATGGGGGTGTGTGTGTGATTTAACACTTGAGAGAGAGAGAGAGAGAGCATATATTCATGTATTTACCTGCGAACTCATAAACGATATTGAATTCAAAATTATGTGAAAAACCCTTTGCAGTTTGCACTGTTGCAGAGGGAAGAGGGATCCCTTGTATAGAAAGTCACATCAACTTCAACAACGCGTGCAGCTCCACACTCAGTCAATCCTCATCATTATATTTTTCTTCTTCCCAAACTCTTTCATTCTTCATCATCACAGTATGGGTTTTGCTTATATCCACCCATCTCCATATACAATATTATATACCATATTATGAGTTTACTTGCACAAAACAAGTATACTCTCTTTCCAATATTATTTATGTTTTAACAAAAAACCTTCGAATAATTAATCCACTCTTTTTGTCATGTGTCTTAATTAAACTACCATAGCCTTTATATCTTCACTAGCCTATATATTTTAAGCATACACATCTAAAATCATGATCAACACATATTGTATCCCAGTCTCCTTAATTTGTACACAATATATACATAAAATATGCAATATTATATCAACTTCGCGTTAAAAGTTGATGGAAATAAATAATATGGGAAAACATGTCAATCACTGGAGCTTTCTAGCTAGCAATTATTTCTCAAAATTTATGCAGAGTCCAAGGGTCCTACTCTTTAAAGACTATTTTGACTGCCATCATATATGTACATGTCCTTCAACTGGCTAGTTCGATTAAAACTTTTGACTCAATGAAAGAATGTTTTGTCTGAGCAATAAAAATCATAGCTTGGAACAATAATTGATATGTTTGATCATGCGCTGTGAATTGTTTTCTTTCAAACATCCATTTGTAGAAGCTTTACCCAAAAATAAAAAATTGAGAAAGAAAAGGAGAGAAAAGCTTGAAATGTAAAGCATCTCTCGTGTGGTTCAATCATAACATTTGTCTGGAGCAATCATGATGGAAAGAGATCAGATGCCCTTTATCATCACTGTCAACCCCATCACCATCACTTTCATAATCATCATCATTATCATGATCATGATCATCATTATCATTTTCATCAGATACCTCCTAATAAGGACCCCACTCCACTCAACCAACACAAGTTGGCTAGACACACATTATTATTCTAATCCAACTAATAATAACGTGGTTCCCTATGTGGCAGTGTTGTAGGGCTCAAGTGTTCGCTGGAATGTTGTTTTCTATGCATCAAACCCTGCACAAATGCAAGCACAAAATTCATAATTACCTTCCTCAATTTCAAACGACAAATTTTCTAAACATATATGCTATAATGTTATTTATCATATGTTTTCTTTTGTCCTGGCTTGCATAGTAACTACCCTTTACAAATCTAATAAGTTTCCTCAGCTTAAAGGGATGCTCTTTGCTTTCCATTGAAATCATGATCAACTTAAATTTATAATAATAGCTAAGAAAGATCAAGATCCACTTTTCCTCTTTTAACATGTTGATTTATATGTAACAGTGTAGCATAAGAAGGCCCATAATAGTTAAACTCTACGATAGACAGACCCAAGTGAATGTTGGACAAGATCATCGAAATCGGTCTACTTTGCTGCCATGGGCTGGTGCACCACTTCCAATCGACAATCCCATCTTCCATTGACAAGATCATTATCTTGCGCACAATTTTTTCTCTGAACTTCGAATGGATGTTGGACAAGGCATTATTTTTCCTTCTCTAATCTCTATTTTTATTTATGCACGCACACATACAAGACAAACACTCTATTGAATGCAATGCCAGTTTCTTGGTTCCAAGTGCATACCATATGTAGAGAGACTCAAAAGTCAAAACTCAAAAGAGGGCGCTTCTTACAGACATTCATGACAAAACGAGATATAGAGTTGCTGTTATGATCCGAAACTTAGACTAACACATTCAGTTAAATCCGTCAAAGCTTGTACATAACACTTGTAAAATGATCCCCCGACTTATTTGAAGCCGTATCAGACTTCATAGATTCAGACATGAGATCACAGAAATGAAAAATATCTCAAAATTAAAACCCAAAAAAAAAAAAAAAAAAACCTGCTAAAGGTACAGTATGTGGACAGGGAACCTTAAACTGATCTTATATCAATTTTCTTTTCAGCTAAGATTATCTCAACCTTCTCCTTCTACGCTCACGGGAAACTCCTCGGTCAGCATCTGAAACTCTTGGAGCTAAGTTGCTTCCGCTGGAAGAAGATGAAGCTGGGGGCATGATTGAATTAACCTCTAGAGCAGTATCTGTTATCTGGTTATCCAAGTGTGCAACATTAGCAGGGATATCAGCTGTGAGAGACCTCAACGAAGAAGAGCGCATTGCAGAATCAATTTCGGCAACAGTATCCAGAGACAGGCTTTCAGGCTGAACAGTAGCAATGATACTAGAAGTTGAATCCCTATCAACATATGAAGATTCTTGTTGGTTTCTTCCAATGTGTCGGTTGTTAATATATGTCTCAAGGTCCTCCACTAATCTTTCAGCAGAATCCATTGCAGAATTCAATGCAGATGAAAGGGAAGAAAAGGAAGCAGCTCCATGTAATAATAATCTTGAAACTTGAAATGAAGGATGGTGCTGGTCGCCCTCTATCTCCGTGGTGGGCAATGCCTGTGAAGTACGGTATCGACCGGACAAAATATTGGTTCTTTCACCTGTGATTTGTGCACCATCCAACTGCTGAGACCGAGTTCGATCTCCCACTGCACTAATTATGTTGTTAACTATCTCAATTGGAGAAGAAAATGCTCTCCGACTAATAAGCTGCTGTCTCACACTCTCAATTCTGGGTGCTTTGGGCCTGGGAGGGAGCTCCAAACAGGGCTCCTTCAACTTTGACTTGCTACTGTTATTGCTCCCATTGCCATATATTGGAATAATGCTTGTATCTGTCACGTCTCCCTTACACACAGGGCATTCCTTCACATTTTCCTGAGCATATGATGACAACTGATAGAAGCATGGCCAACAAAACAAATGACCACAGCAGGTCAATATAGGATCTCTTGCCATGTACAAGCATATGTTACAATCAAAAAAGCCCCCACCTGCTTTCTTAGTTTCCACATCCATCTCCAATGCCTTTGCAACCAAATGGCTACTATCCCTTTTGCCAATTTTTGGATCATCAACTGTCCTTTCTTGGGAATCAATACCAACATTCCCGGCAAACACCCTAGCCTCAACATGAACATTAGCCACACTGGTATCCCTTTCTGAGACATCAGGAGTTAGACTCAGGCTTGATTGTTCCACAAAAATGTTCAATGGTTGAGGACTACTTTGACCTTGCCTCCATCTCTGACGTTGTCTAGCCCTGAACGTGACTGCTTCAAGTTGTCTAATACGTTCTTCAATGCGCCCATGGGCTGTTTCTAATTCATTCAGTAAAGATCCTAACCCCAACATAGAACCACCGGGTGGGTCTAAAGGTTCTAAATTCAAATCAAGATCCATTGTCTCTTCTCTCATATTATTTTCCATCAAAATATTTACACTGACCCGAATCAACAAACTTTCACTGTGTGGCTAAGAACCCAAATCAAGATAGAAAACTAGACTTATTCATAAACCCTGAATTGCAATGGTAACCCAATCTCACCTCTGCCAGTGTCGTATTCAATTCAACAACTTGTTCTACAAAAGCCAAATACGCAAAACATCAAATCCTAATTCTTGAAACATAAAAAGCTAAAATCAATTGACATGGAAACAAGAAACAATCTTAGTTATCAAACATATAGTAATACCCAAAAGCATGATTTGTAACTGAAAGACAATTACTTGATCATTGATTAAAAGAAGAAAACAAAAATCGTGAACTTAACCTAGGAAAAACGAAAAAAAGGTAAAACTTTGGGGGAATTTTCAGTTTCCTGATCATACCAGGTACCGTAAAGTTGCATATTTCGATTCTCTTAACGTTCTGTCATCGCCCCAAACAAAAACAACATCATACTCGATAGAAACAGAAGCAAAAACACTACCTTTCAACTTAGCAAAATCTAATAAAAAGGAAAAAGAAGAAAAAGAAACCTGGGGATTTGAGTGAGGAGTATGGTATTGATTCAGAGCTCCTACTTAGTTATATAAAGAGAACCAGACCAGAGAGGAGGCGCCAACTGTTTTAGAGGTATATAGGGGGAGGGGGAGGGGGAGGCCATAAGCAATTAAGCATTTTTATTTTTATCTAATACGGATAGGTTTTGTTGTATTAGCGTGAAACGACGCCGTACTAAGTTTGGATGAGGTTTGGTTTTGTTGGAAACAACAAAGGTTAATAAAAGGAGAACAATGTGAAATTCAATTAATGTAATGAAATTGAATGAAAATGTTTAATTGAATACTTAAAGCGAACGATTACACGAACATAACTTGAAATTTAATATAATATATATATATATATATATATATATATATATATATATAAAAGACTTTTAAGCAGAAAAAATAAACAAATATAAAGTGTCTTCGACTCAAGTCTTTCTTTTTTATAACAATATGGTGGTGATTGCATGATTATCACCACCTTTCAAATGATTGATCATACTATAACCATTCTTTATCGTATTAATTGGAATAAAAGAAAACAACGGAGATGGAGAATTTTTGCTTAAAACTCTCCTAGTCCTCCAAGATCCATTCCTCCAAATCCTCCACTTAAATCACCATTATTAAATGATGAAAACAAGCTTCCATCACCAACACTACTGTCAACTCCACAGTCAGTCATAGCACTACCATCACCACCAGCATTACCCAACGACTGCCCAAAACCTTGAAAAAGACCCATCATATATTGGTTCAACATAACATTTTGCTGAGGAGGACCTCTCCCAACAGACCTTACAGCACCTAGAGCACCTGGGATATTGTTGTTCTTGAGGGTTGGTGTGTAATTCTGCAAAAGAGGTGTTTGTGAATAATGACTTCCAGGAACCTGGTAGTAAGTAGTAGGAATTGGTGTCGGTGCTTGGAAATGCTGCACCTGAGCTTGTTGAATTGGAGCTTTTGCGTTCTCGGTGGCACAGACTAAATGAGCATCAAATTCGCACAAGTTGCATCTGTAGAGCCACTCATTAGAACCCATATTCTTACATATGTCACAAGAAAAGCCTTTGTCATTATAAGGGGGTGAGAACGTGAGGTTGAGATGGTGAGGGTGAGATTGGTGGGATAAAAGCAATGGTAGAGTAGCACAAATGGTGTGGAGATCAATGTTGCATGTTCCACAATGGTATGAAAAACCATTGCCTTGCTCGCCACATGTATCACAGTTGAAGAAGCCCTGTGAGTATGCGGGCTTTGGGAGAAGAGAGAGGACATGGTTTTGATGGTCAAAAGGGTGAGTTATTTGTTGAGGGAGCTTTGAACATGAGATGTGGACGAAGTAGTTGCAATTTTTGCAAGTATAGTTCCCTCCAGAGGCCTTGACCTTGCAAACTGAACATGAGACTGAATTTGGGGTTTGTTGGGTGTGGTAATTGGAGAGTTGCAAGGGATGTGGGTGACTGAAATGGTGGATTGGAGGTTCAGGTTGGCTAGGTAGCTTTCCCATATCTCCCTTTGGCTAACACTTTCTCTCCTTTAGCAATCTCTGTTTCTTTCAATTTATTCTTGCAGCTTATTCAAGTTATGCTACCAAAACCCTTCATATTCCATCTATAGAATTTGGAGAGTGAGGTCAATGAATAATTAATGTCAAAGATTACCAGGTCAATGTATTAATATTTATTTTAAGTCTCTACAAGGGGTTGGTGCAATCTAAGTAAAATTTTAAGTTTCTTAGCTGGCTAGAAGGTAGTTGAAATTCTGGTTCCAACTTGTTCCATTTCCAAAAGAATATCAATAGCAAAGTCTTATTCTAGTGATCATGGTTTGCAGTACACAAAGATAAGATTCTTTGGCCAGTGTGTGTGTGTGTATATATATATATATATATTACCGTTTGGAGTATGATATTATTGCAATGAGATGACCTTTTCTTTATCATGAAATTTTCAAAGTCAATGCTTATCCTTATGCTGCAGCACATGCAATGCATGTAATGAGAAGAAAAAGGGAAGAATTTCCTTATGCTTGAACATCCACTGACATTTTCATCACAATATCATTCAAAATTATAAATCAACTAAGAATTGCAGAGTTAGTGATCGATCTAAACTCTCTCTGTACAGATCAATTAGCAGCCAATTATATGCACAAAGAAAAGCCAACCTCTTCTCAATATCTACTAGAATCTAGATATTGCAATTTGCATTACAAAACGAGTACTTCTGCTGTCTAAACCAATCTAAAAGGGAGGGCGGGACTCAAAATATGCTCTGGTGTGGCTTTTCTTAATTAACTGGTTATATTCTCAGGACCTAGAATATTGGAACAAGGTAGAAGCAAATTCTCTTCCGAGTTGCTTACCCAAATATAGGATAACAATAATAAGAGATTAGGAATCCACAAAGAAAGAAGCCTTAAATAGGGAAAATGAACTTATTTGGCTTTATCAATCCAAAAATCTACAAGTTTATTTTTGTGAATGATATGACATCATTATAATCTTTATTGGTCCTAGTCCAAAATAAACAAGAATTAATATATCCGCATAAAATCGCTAACAAACTACAGTAAGATGTACAAATCAGTAAATCCATTTCACTGATTTTATATACATTTAAGTAATCTATTATAGATGGCTAGATGCAATTGTTTGGGGGGGGGGGGGGGGGGGGGGGGGGGGGTTGGGGGGGGTGGTGGGGCGGGTGGTGGTGTGTGGGGGTTGGGTGTTAACATTATATATAAATATTCATTTCCTTTTTTTCTTTTCTGCTATATAATTACAACAACATTCGCAAGATGAAGACATTTAAGTCATATGTTATGATGACTGAGCAGGATCTATACAAAGACTAGTATGATATATCTACATTTGGTAGAGATATTTACCATGATGAGAAAAAGGTTGCTTGGGATGAATTTACTCCTTATTTCTGGAGGACCTGTCCTTCTTCTGTCCGCCACCCAGAATACGGGAAATCTGTAGACCTCTGCTGAATGCTTGGTTGAATAGCATTCGTGTTTGGAATTCTGAAACAAATGGGAACCAGGCCAAGAATGCCACAGGGGTGAACAGAAGCAAGCCCATGACTACCTCATAACCACGTGCAAGTGTTCGAACTGATCCCCAAATTCCAGCTTTTTGAATCAGTGGCTTAGCAGCTTGTGCAATCTAAAGTTCAAGAAATTCAACCAAAAAAAGGACAACAAAAACACAAAGAAAGTAAGAATATAAAGAATGATTGCTGCAAACTGCAGTATCAAATGACAAAGAGAATAACAATAAAAGTAAAAGCATTAATCTGGTTTTTTGACTATCAGATTGACTGCTGTCTTATTCTTTTCTGGTGCAACAGAGAACGAAAGCACAATTATGTGATTCAGAGGGCTTTATCCTCTTGGTCTTGTCATCTGCACAGTATAATTTTCTTGCTCCAATTGGTTGTTCTCGGTCTGCTTAGTCTATTTTCCTTTTTTACTTTGGGATAGGCTATGACTATGATCCAAAATCAAGTTGTAAAATAACTGAAAAGGATAAAAGAAGAGGACGGAAATGATTCACTGACCAGTAGCAATCCCCATCCTGTTGGCATGAATGCAAGCACACACACTATGATGTCTTTAAAGGTCATATGAGGAAGTGCTATCAGTGTGATAAAAATAGTAACGAACGACAGGAAAATGAGACCCTTAATCAATCGAAATAAAAGCTGGTAATTTGCACTGAATCGTCGCCTCCCAACAGATACCACCTGTAAATATTGGAAAAGGAATTTTTAATATTTATTTGAATAGAGGCATCCATTTACTTAAGTAGCTTCTTGTCAGTGTGTTAAACTTCTAGATACACCAAATCAAAACTCTGTAAAAATAGAAGCATGCAACTAAGTTTTTTCTGCAACCATACTCATGGTGCCCAAACAAGGTAAACACGAGGCTCTTGAGCTCTAACATTTACTAGAATACAAGGGTTGGTTTTTCCTAAGAAATTTCACTTCTGAACTTAAAAGATTTAAAACAACTGCTAGGTTGATTTTTTGTGTGCAATTAAGGCTAACAAAAGAAAAAAACAATTCTCAACGCCCTTATGAGGTAGTAATAAGTTAAAAAGCATTTAGTAACAACTATAATCCTACTGAAATGCCAGTAGCTATTGTAAGAAATCAGAATCTGAATGTATTTTCCTAAAAACAAAATTAGGCTTTCATGTTTAAGAGGAAATTGATTCAGAAAAACTCCTCATGTTGCAGTCAACTATGTGTAGCATTTCTTAGATTGTTTAACATTATTCGAGAAAGATAAAAGTTCTGGTGAAAGCTTTTCATAGCACTTCCTAGTCTTACGTTAAATCATACATGCATACTATATATGTCAGTGCCTACAGCTGTCAATTTGTTGCGCTTTTTTTGAGGAAAGACTCAGAATCATAAGATAAATCTTTAGATGACCTAATTATCAGTTAACAATCAAAACATACTACCAAGCAGCCTCCTACATGATAATTTCAAAGTACCAAACACTAATGATTTATGTGGACAGGAGAGGAATATTTCCTGAAATTTAATTAGAGACAAAACAGAAACTGAAACATCACTATTGCTTGGATAATAGATAGTAATTTCTATCATATTTCCTCACCTTCATCACTAACAATATGAAAATGATGACAAGCCAAGAAATACCGTAAACCTGCAAACACAAGTAAAGGTTAAAGTAATATTTCAAATGTTTTGTTAAGATTGGAAAAAAAGTTAGTAAAGATAATACCAGAAAGCTTTGGGTATTCTTGGTAAAGGTCAAGTGATAAACAAGCCCATATTGATAGATGAAAAAGCGCAATGCTAAAAGTATCTCAACAATAATACCGCGTTTCCCTGAGTAACGAAGATGCTCTTGTTCCTTTTCCCACCAGGATTCCCAACTCTTTTCCGGAGGCACACCGATTCCTCCACGATTGCTTATCCACTTATTCCAATCTGTCCAGTCATCGACGATCTTTTGCCACTCGAAGCCTGACGGGTTGAAGAGGAAGGGAGCGAACAACCAAGTGCCCACCATGAACCATATTGATATAGTGATCAAGATATATCCAACTACACCATTATATGAACTACCAAGTATTTGATATACAAGAAGTAGAATCATCAGTTCAATTCCCTTGACAAAGTGGCTACGGGAATAAAGCCTATAATTGACAGCAAACTTGGCATGGAACACTACAAAACCACGACCTGTACCTCTGTATTCTGCACCCCCATGAAGCAGTGTTCTTCCATAATAGTGGGTTTTTGTGCCAAGAGAAAATGTGAAAAATACAGGAGCCAACTGTAATTGCATCAATATGAAATCACTTAAAGCATTACGAAAGCCCCTTTCCAAGCCAATTTCCATCATCATAGGTAAGGCCATCAAGAATCCAATTTGCACAAAAGACTGGGAAGCAAGCGCTACTTGAAGAGGCTTATTATCTCTAACAGCTGGCTGAGTTTTCAGACCTTCTTCAAGTCCACTGAGAACAAGATAAAGGCGGCCATAGAGAAATACGTAGACTGTCATTACAGTTAACTGTTAAAGTGATAAAATCACAGTGTCAGAAAGCTATAAAGAATTATGCATCATACAGAGTTAAAAGGGTATCATAAATTACTTACCAAAGTACTGAAATAGAAACCAACTGTAGTGAAATAACATGACAACATTCGGAAAAAATCAAATCGATGCCCAAGCCTATATATGTCGCGGCTCAATGTCTGCTCGCCATTCCCATTAGCTATCTTTGCCTCAAATAACGATATTTGGTTAAGACCAACATCTCTCCCCTTACCAACTTGTATATATTCATGATGAGTGACATTGCCTTCACGTAATGTGGAATTGAATCCTGCAAACCCACATATATGATGAAGTCTAAGCCATTTTTTATCTTTTAGAAATCTAAAAATGTGAAAGTACCTGCAAATATGTCCTCGCTTAAATTGATAACAAGGGAAGCTTTGCTTACACCTCCCCTGGTAAGGTGAAACAGTCTATCAAACACATCGGGATGACCATAATGGAACCGGACTCTGAATAAGCACCAACAGTATTGATTTAGCACATAACATTATGCAAACAAGAAGACTTTGGATTACAACTGAAAATCATGTCAATGTGCACTGGCAATAAGATATCTTTTCATGAAATGTGTTTCCTAAAAACAGCAAAACCATATTGCTGTTCCTTATGTCGCACAGTCTATGTATTACAAATGTAATGTGTTGCTACCACATGCTTACAGTGAGATACCTTTTCAAATCAAAGCTAAGGTAATTGCTTATGTGTCCCTCAAGTAACAAGAGTAGATAACTTACTTCAAAGGGTGAGCCAACAATCTCTGGCCAATAGTTACAAAACTAGTCTCCTGATTTGACATAAACCATGCAAGGGATGAAACACTGCATAAATCAACAAATAGAGATTGATGAATTTGATATAAAATGTTCTAATTACCAGCAGAAATGCACCCATAATCCAGATTTGAAAATGAAGAAAAAAAGTACCTGCCAGTGAATATATGCTCCCTAAATCCGAGAATTGTTGGATATCTTACACCGTCATGTTTTTTTAGAAATTCTTGAAGCAAGTTCCTCATTTTGAAAGCTTCTTCCATATAGTTATCCTATATTTAATATTAAAAAACATGAGTTTAAGGGACTGAGTTTCACATAAATTCTAAGCGGTAATATCTAACAAATACCTGGTTCATATCTATGGTTTGCAAGCCTTCTCCGCGTGTGAAAATAATGGCATGGTTTTGATTTTCTGGTTTCCCCTCTCCCAATATTGCAGGTCCTGGAAGCTTTATTCGATAAATAACCTGCACAAGAATATCCAAAAATAAACAGTTGAGAAATTCATGCTTAATCTTGACTACCCAATGCAATATCCATAAACTCTCAAGACTTGTACTTGGTCTAAAGATTGAACTGGTTCAGAAGAATCTATAGATTTAGTGGGCGCAGCAGCCTTCACAAGAGCAGAATAATAAGCTTTCTGGACTGGCTTCCTTAATTTATCTTTACTAGTTTCTTCAACCTCATCAATATAAGCCACGCGAAGAGATGAGTACCTGTCAAAAGGGGAGTAAGGGAATGCAACCAGCAACTTCTCATAGAAGCTGGAATAGACCACAAGAATTGAGTTGGAAGACATACGTGGTCATAAGCTTTAGGATATCTTTGGCACGAGTATCACCAGATCGTTTGTGAATGCCATACTTCTGGCATGACACCACATACGTGAACTTCATGTCAGCTACTGCTTGACATTGTGTCCATAGTGATCTTTCACTCCTTGTGTTAGGAAATTAGAGCACAATTTCCCTATAACCAGATTTGTGAGAAAGCGAAATAAAAGCGGAAATAAAACACACACACAATTTGATAACGGAGTTCGGCCAATTGTGCCTACGTCTCCGGACCCGCTGCAGATCGTTTTACTAAAGGGAGAAAATATACAAAGTGTTTACAACACTTACAACTCACAACCACTCACAAACTACAACCCACTCCCAATTATGCCCAAGAATTTTTCTCACAAAATTCTTTCACAAGCTTTTCTCTCAAACTCTCTCTTATTCTCTAATTTTGGGATATCTAACAAATGAGAGCTAAAGGGTTTATATAGGCTTCAAAAGAGATGGGTTGGTGGAATTAGGCAAGAAGTTAGGCACCTCCATTTGACATTTGCACAAGTTAGGCACCTCCATTTGACATTTGCTCAAGTTAGGCAAGAAGTTAGGCACCTCCATTTGATATTTGCTCAAGTTAGGCAAGAAGTTAGGCACCTCCATTTGACATTTTACAATTGTCTTGACAATCTCCCACTTGAAGACTGATTTCAATCTGTCTTCACACCTCGATCTATGCAGCAGCTCTTTCACGGTCTTGTTACTATTGCAGGCCAACTGAAGCTGAACACAGCTTCAGTTTGTCAGTCGTCACCGTCTTTGTCAACATGTCTGCTGGATTTTGAGCTCCACTAATCTTTTCAAGTTTCAAAATCCCATCTTCCAGAAGTGACCGGATAAAATGATACCGCAACTGTATGTGCTTCGTTCTGGAATGAAAAGACGGATTCTTTGCTAGATGGATAGCACTTTGACTGTCACAATACAAGACATTGTCTTCTTGTTTCTTTCCCAGTTCCTCTAAGAAACTTTGTAGCCAAACCATTTCTTTGCTGGCTTCCGTGACAGCAACATATTCTGCTTCAGTTGTGGAGAGAGCAACTATCTTCTGTAACTGAGACACCCAACTCACTGCGGTACCTCCTAGAGTATAGACATACCCTGTAGTGCTCTTTCTGATGTCAACATTTCCGGCTAAGTCAGCATCCACATAGCCTGTTAGTGTCGTATCTCCACCTTTGAAACAAAGTGTCTTGTTTGTGGTACCTCGTAAATACCTGAGGATCCATTTGACTGCTTCCCAGTGTATCTTACCTGGATTGTTCATGTACCTGCTAACAGCTCCCACTGCTTGGGCAATATCTGGTCTGGTACAAACCATGGCAAACATCAGACTTCCAATTGCTGAGGCGTACGAAACCTTTGCCATATGTGTACGCTCTTCCTCTGTCTTCGGTGACTGTTCCTTGGAGAGTCTGAAATGAATACCCAAAGGTGTACTCACTGGTTTAGCATCTTGCATGTTGAACCTTGAGAGTACTTTCTTGATGTACTCAGCTTGTGATAACAACAAAGTCCCCGACTTAGTGTCTCTCTTGATCCTCATTCCAAGAATCTGCTTTGCAGCACCTAAGTCTTTCATTGCGAACTGCTTCGACAATTCCCGCTTCAAATTCATAATCTCTTGCATATCTGAACCTGCAACGAGCATATCATCAACGTACAACAATAAGATAATGAAGCTGTTGTCGAACCTTTTGATGTAGCAACAATGATCTGCTTGGCATCTTGTGAAACCGCTGCTGCTCATAAAACTATCAAACTTCTTGTACCACTGCCTGGGAGCTTGTTTTAAGCCATACAAGCTCTTCTTTAACCTACATACTAGGTTTTCCTTGCCTGCTTCTTTGAAACCTTCCGGTTGCCTCATATAGATTTCTTCCTCCAAGTCACCATGAAGGAAAGCTGTTTTTACATCTAACTGCTCAAGATGTAAATTTTCTGCAGCTACAATTTTCAACACCAGTCTGATTGTAGTCAGCTTCACGACTGGAGAGAAAATTTCATTGTAGTCAATACCTTCTTTTTGCTGAAAGCCTTTGACAACCATTCTAGCTTTGTAGCGCTTGTTTCCATTGTGTTCTTCTTTAATCCTGAAGACCCATTTGTTATGAAGAGCTTTCTTGCCTGGTGGTAATTCAGCTAATTCCCATGTCTGATTTGACATAAGCGAGTCCATCTCATCTCTCATGGCAGACTCCCACTTGACTGAATCCTCCACTTGCATTGCTTCATCATAGCACTCTGGTTCACCACTATCAGTTAGCAACAAGTAGTGTAAAGAAGGCGAATAACGCTGGATTGGCTTAGGAACTCTGGAGGAGCGTCTCAATTCTGGTGCGCTTGGTTCTTCTTGAACTGTTTCAGGACTAATCTGAACATCACTTCCAGAAATCTCCTCAAACTCAGCAAATTCCTTTGTTTCAGCTTCAGTAGTGGAGCTACTTAATTCTGCGATTGATCTGTCTTTGTACATCAAATTCTCATTGAATATGACATCTCTACTTCTGACGATTTTTCGATTTTCATAATCCCAAAACCGGTAACCAAACTCATCACCACCATAACCAACAAAGACACATTTATTGGACTTGGCATCAAGTTTACTTCTTTCGGCAGAATCTATATGTACGTAAGAGATACAACCAAACACTCTTAAATGCGAAATGTTTACCTCTTTTCCGCTCCAAACTTCCTCTGGTATTCCACCATCTAAGGGAACTGAGGGCCCACGGTTGATCAAGTAGGCTGCAGTGTTGACAGCTTCAGCCCATAGCATTTTGGGCAAACCGGCATGTAACCTCATGCTTCTGGCACGTTCATTCAGAGTTCTGTTCATGCGCTCTGCTACGCCATTTTGCTGTGGTGTCATGGGAACTGTTTTCTCCATCTTGATCCCACTGTTTGCGCAAAATTCTCTGAATCTACTATCTTTGTACTCTCCTCCATTGTCAGACCTCAACCGCTTGATTTTTAAACCAGTCTCATTTTCCACCATGGCCTTCCATTTTCTGAAGGTATCAAAGACTTCTGATTTCTTCTTCAGAAAATAAACCCACACCTTCCTTGTAGAGTCATCGATGAAGGTGACATAATACAGTGAGCCTGAAAGAGATGAAACTGGAGATGGTCCCCACACATCGGTATGAACCAACTCTAACTTTTCTGCCTTGGGTATCTTGCCAATCTTTGCAAAACTGACTTTCTTCTGTTTACCAAAGATGCAATCCTCGCATAGTCCGACATCTACAGCCTTGAGATCCGGAAGCTTCCCTTTTGACAGAAGTGTCTTCATCCCTTTCTCGCTCATATGGCCAAGCCTTTGGTGCCATAGGTTTGACTTTCCATCAGAATCTGCTACTGCAACAATATTCTCTAAGTTTGAGGTTACATAGAGAGTACCACACTTCTTACCACGAGCAACGACGAGTGCTCCTTTGGTAATCTTCCATTCACATCCTGAAAAAGTTGTACAATATCCTTCTCCATCAAGTTGTCCTATCGAAATCAAATTTCTTTTGAGGCCAGGAATATGTCTCACTCCTTGCAGCTTCCAGGTACTCCCGTTTGGCAACTTTAATCGGATGTCTCCTTTTCCGACAATCTTCAAGGTTTCATCATCAGCTAGATGAACCTTCCCAAAGTTACCACTGACGTAGTTCTCCATGATCTCTCGGCATGGGGTGGCATGGAAAGATGCTCCTGAATCCAGAATCCATGATTCAATCGGGCTGTTGACGCTTAGAATCATAGCATCACCTGCTTCCTCGGTCACATTGGCGGATTCCTGTGTGCCGGTATCTTTCTTCGGTGCTCGGCAATCCCTCTTAAAGTGACCCTTTTTGCCACAATTATAACAGCTAAAATCTTTCTTTCCTGATCTGGATTTACCCCTTCTGGATTTCGATCTGCTACGATATGAACTTCTTTCTGAAGTTCTCCCTCTGGACTCTGTGTGTAAGGCTGAGGAGCTTGATGCTTCACCCGATTCTCTCCGCCGAATTTCTTCACTCAATACCAGATCTCGAACATCGTCAAATTTCAATTTATTATTTCCTGACGAACTGCTGACTGCTGTGACAGTAGCATTCCAACTGTCTGGTAGAGATGACAAGAGAATCAAGGCTCGAACTTCTTCATCAAATTCGATTTCCACGGAACTTAACTGGGTTGTGATTGTGTTGTGCTCATTCAGATGTTGAGCGACTGATGCCCCTTCCGCCATCCGCAAGTTGAATAATCGCCTCATCAAGTGAACTTTGTTTGAGGCCGATGGCTTCTCATACATATTGGAGAGAGCCGTTATAAGACCCGCCGTGGTCTTTTCCTTTACTATATTGAAAGCAACATTCCGGGATAACGTTAATCGGATCACTCCCAGGGCTTGTCTGTCAAGAAGATTCCAATCTTCTTCCTTCATATCATCTGGCTTCTTTCCTAAAAGAGGTTGATACAGCTTTTTCTGGTACAGATAATCTTCAATCTGCATTTTCCAAAAGCCGAAGTCCGCACCATCGAACTTTTCAATTTTAATCTTCCCTTCGTCTGCGGCCATCGCTCCCACTCGAATCTGGCTTCCTTTGGATTGTTTCTGACTATTTCTGCTGACTGTCGTGTATTAGAACACCTCCGTCGACACACCGGTACTGCCGACAAAACTCACAGAAACTGACAGAATCTACCACCAAAGCTCTGATACCAGTTGTTAGGAAATTAGAGCACAATTTCCCTATAACCAGATTTGTGAGAAAGCGAAATAAAAGCGGAAATAAAACACACACACAATTTGATAACGGAGTTCGGCCAATTGTGCCTACGTCTCCGGACCCGCTGCAGATCGTTTTACTAAAGGGAGAAAATATACAAAGTGTTTACAACACTTACAACTCACAACCACTCACAAACTACAACCCACTCCCAATTATGCCCAAGAATTTTTCTCACAAAATTCTTTCACAAGCTTTTCTCTCAAACTCTCTCTTATTCTCTAATTTTGGGATATCTAACAAATGAGAGCTAAAGGGTTTATATAGGCTTCAAAAGAGATGGGTTGGTGGAATTAGGCAAGAAGTTAGGCACCTCCATTTGACATTTGCACAAGTTAGGCACCTCCATTTGACATTTGCTCAAGTTAGGCAAGAAGTTAGGCACCTCCATTTGATATTTGCTCAAGTTAGGCAAGAAGTTAGGCACCTCCATTTGACATTTTACAATTGTCTTGACACCTTGACTGTTCCTCTCTATTCAATTCAGCAGCCTTGTAGCCTTTCATCAATTCTGGGCACAGTAATCAATGCAATTTTGTTTTTCAATGGTGCGAACGACAATTTGTCAGAAATGAGGTGAAAACTGGTTAAACTTTCCTCATACCTTCATCATTTGCCATATCAAGGAAGGCCTGAAGTTCCAAAGCTTTTCGGTAATACATCATTCCTCGTACTTGATTGTTGAAAGTGGGGAAGAAAGAATGCAAAGAATACATGTTATCATATGGAGGAAAAATAACATTCTAAGTCCTCCCATTATTGAAAGAGAGAATTTGAGAAAGAGAACAGAACTTATACCAGTTTTGGTCAATATTGGAAGAGAGAATTTGAGAAAGAGAACAGAACTTATACCAGTTTTGGTCAATGTTTGGCCTCTATATGATGCCCACAGACGAAGTTCTTCTTCAAGCTTTTCATTTGCTCTGAGTTCTTCTTCACTACTGCAATGAACCCTTTCAAGAAAATTTGTCCATTCATCTATAATGAATCATAGATCTAGAATTAGCATATCACCTTGCAATAGTGGTTCAATAAAAAAAAAAAAAAAAAAACCTGGAAAGATCTTTTGCAAGTAAAAAAGGATTGAAACTCCATCTTCATTAGGCTTTTCAAGCCCATTTATGGAGAAAAGAACATCCTCTGAATAGTATGGAGTTAGGACACTACATTAAGAAAAAAATAGAATTATGATAATAAATTTGTCAGGTAATACATACAAGTGTGATCTAAGGCAATACAAATATCTATTATCATGGTCCTCTGGCAATTTATATTCTTCATTCATGGAGGCAAAGAATAACACGTTAATGTAATAGAAATAATAGGGAATAATATAAAACTTAAACCAGAATTTAAATCATCGAAACTTGAAATAAGCAGTGATGCATGACAGCAAAGTATATTATCCTTAATAAATTAAGCAGAGCTTACGAGAAGGAAAGCATATTTCGAACTTTGGGGGCACTAGGCATGTCCATGAACAATGAATTGGAGAAGAAGGAAATGCGCCTTCTAGCTTCCAAATTTGATGGGACATCCATGGCAGACTCCTTCACAGTCAGCAATAGATGCAGCCTTCTAATCTGCAGGTAATAAGAGGTTTATTTAGGAAAAAATTTAACACATATCTATGCATGTAGTTAAGCACATATAATTACTAGAAAATATATGTTATAGAAATATAAGCAATTTCTCCAGTAATCGAGAAAAGACATAGAAAGAGAACAAGCGAAGGCAAGGTTGCCAAACAATGAATAATATTCAAAAACTCTTTCGCTGGCTCTGATTTTTAAGAATATGTAATTTGATAGGTAAGGCTCATTACGTACCCCTCAGCTAGGTGTACTATCCTTTTTCTTTTTTTAACAAAATTTTCCTTGTACTGTTGAGTTTTATCCAAATAAATAAAATCAAATAAATTGCAAAACCACTTATGATACTGTAAGAAAAGTTTACTTTTTCTTTCCAGGCTTCTGATTCTGGGGTAACTGGAAAATTAAGAGAACCAAAAAACTGATATTGTTGATCAAGGGGTTTCATTCCTTCAGAATTTCCATAAGATCCTCCATGGCTTGATTCTAGCAAACTATGCAAAACAAACAATTAGCACGTAGTGATTGTATCAAAATATGGACACAAGTAAGGAAAAAGTTGAATCCAACTAATTTACCTCGGACCATCGTCCTCCATTATGTCTCTGGTCACAATCTCTAGCATGTTAAGCAAGACAATTACAACTTGACCCTTGTCTTCTTCCTTATTTGCTAGCTGTAGTAATTAAATTAATTCAAGTTCAAAAATTCACTATTACCTTGAATAAACAAAAATGTAAAAGGTTTAGAGATAAATTACCAAATATTCAATGAGCTTAACAGCTTGTTCATACAAGCTAGGAAGAGCATTCATTTTCAGTTCAGTTATCAGAGTGTCCTTTTTGATATGATCCTCAACTATGGAGAAAATTTCTTTTATAACCCTGGATTTGACAATTCATCAAGGATGAACCGACTATATCAGAATAAACAAAATTACTTCCTCTTTTGATCTAATATTAGAGATGCATTCTTACTTTTCTTCACGTTCTCCTACAACCAAAGCCTTAATAATGTTTGTAAAAGAAGCATAGCACTCTTGAACTGCACAGTGCATATAATTGTCTGAATTCAATCTCTTTTTCAGCTCACGGTCTTTTTGATTGCTATCTTTTGCCATATCCAATGCTATTGGAATCTACAGGGCAGATATGGGATGAATTAAATTGAGGGTTTTAGAGAGTCTAGTAAAGGTATTAACTTCAAAATAAATTTACCTTGCTTGCAAGTAGAAATGGAGGCCATTGGACGAGTTTCAATTCAGGGTCAGCCCAATATGGGACCAACAGGAGGTCCATTTCTCTAGAAAACAGACAAATATTAGCATTCAAAAGACATTATTCAGGAGTCAAACGGTTATTGTTTGACTCCAGCCTTAACCCAAGAGAAATTCTAATGCAGCATGTCCATATAACCTATCATTTATTAAATCCTCGTCTCTGAAGCTACTGATTATTTTGTTCCACATCTGAGCAAACTTTGGTTCCTCCTTCTCCTTATTAGATGGTGCCTGAATTTACCAGATAATATGTTATGGTTCCAAGAAAAAGCCTAATAGTGATTGTAATTGAAAGAGGACCCAAAATGTCGGTCAATAACTTATTGCCAACTAACTACGGCAGCTAACAATACACAATAGTTATCAGACCTCAACTTCATGAGAAAAAGTAGCCCTCAATCCCTTCTTCTTGGTATTCTTCTCTCCTGGAATCAAGCAGGCATTAAGAGCACCTGGTAGTGATTGAAATCGAGACCTCAACAATCCCAATGTTCGAATCTGAGAGGAAAAAAGACTCATCAGTAAATGTTTAAAGGTCTGACACAAAAATAAATGCAGGTTAACAATTTTGAAAGATATCAATTTCTTCCCGTAATCTATAAAACAAGTTTAATGGAACTTCTACATTAACAAGGCTCACGGACAAGAGCTTTTTGCTTTAAATGTATTAAAATGGAGCCATGAAGTATGATACTCATAAGACTAATGTAGGACACAAACAAGATGTAACTGCATAATGCATCTTGCTTGTTCGTGTGGATTTAAGTACGTATAGAGAAATATGATCCAAAAGTTTAAGCTATTAGTTGGAAAGAAAGAACAACCATGGCACAAGTACCAACTTATAATATATATTTTCCAATTTGGAACTCTAGCAATCCTCCCCACCTTCCCCACTCCTCTTCCATGTGACTTGCCACCTCCCTTATATAGGCCATACATGTGCTGTGTTATTCGTTAAAAACCAGAGACAGTACATCAAAACAGTATAGTTCTGTATCAACATATCAAGAATAAAGTTGATAGTCATGATAGCCCTGAAGATGATATTCAAGATAATTGAAACCTTTGACAAAATATTTTATTTCTGATTTCTTAACCTTCCGAATGAAGGTTTGATACATACATATCTTCTAGTTCCTACTTAGACTAAACAACTTAGAGTCCTAATATAATAAAGAGATAAACATTGTGTTATATCTCTTATTATCTACTCAACTTAATTAACAAGATAAATAGAAATAATAACATAATAAGACACTGCAGTAACAACTAATCTACTGTTGAGATAACTAACTATCTAAACCAAACCTGTAGCTAAAGCCCATTAAGGCCAGTGGTTTATATTAATTATGTCTTTATTATCATTATTTTGTATAGTTATCTTTCCTAAAGTAGGTTGAGCAGTAGGTGTATAGATTGAAGATTGAGAGGATATCTTGGTCGCAATTAGTGGAATTGAGGGAGAATATTGTTGTAATTAGCAGAAAATTCTGCTGCACAGTTTTATATATATATGAAAAGTTTCAAGGGCTAGAGGTATTCAGACAAATTGATATGATATCAGAGCTATTTTTCTAGAAAAAAAAAAAAAAATTCTCTGCTGCATCTTGTAGTCTCTTGGTTTCGCCCTTCGAGTTTTTTTTTTCTGGTGTCTAGTCATTCAGTGGCTTCTTGGTGGTGGTTTTTTTTTTTTTTTTTTTTGGAGATTTCTGGAGGTTCTTGGCAGCTTTACGTTTGGAGTTTGAAGGTATCAGTTGCAGATTTTTTTTTCAAGGCTCCTTGATACCTGGTGAATTGAGTATTTTCTGGTTATTGTGGTGCAAGTTTTCTGGGCTTCTTTTCAATCGGCAGAAGGTAATTTCGGGTGTTGCAGGTTGCCTGAATTCTTTCCAGAATTTTCTGTCTTTGAGAAAAAAAAAAAAAAATTTCATGATGACCAAAGAAAACAAAAATGCTATTGTGTGTTTTAATGGAAAAAATTACTTGGCTTGGGAATTTCAATTTAAGATGTACGTGAAAGGGAAGGAGTTGTGGAACCATATAGATGGCACAAGTCAAGCCCAAGCCTGTAGCTAAAGCCCGACTAGCGCTTAGCGCTTTCTACAACCTTGTATACAGAATTCTAATACTTGCCTTTCTCCTTCTTGTTGTATTATGTTTAAAAGGAGCTAGAATTTTATCGATCACTTGTTTCTTATTACAACATTGCATATAGACTTTGGGTTAGATTGATCAAGGAAGCTAAGATTATGTGGGTGATTGTGGCTTCATGTGGCTCATTACTAATGGAGAATAAGCATGCTTTTGGAAAAGGAGACAAAGCTAAAGTTATATGGAAATATGTTGTTCTTGCTTTGTTGTGGGCAATTTGGCAAGAGAGAAATAGTAGAAACTTTGAAGAAAGACAAGAGGACGACATGAATTGCTTATAAAATAGAATTAAATTCTTGGCTTCGCTCTGAGCTTTCATCTCGAAATAATTCCAAGATACTTCATTTTTTTCATCCTTCTAAATTGGGAAACGGTTTTGGGTTAGCTTTGTTTTCAATACTTTTAAAAAGAAATACTTTTCTTATTGACATTTTTTTGGTTTGGGTGTAGTTCATACGAGTTTCCATACTTGTTATTTTTGTAGTCCACAAAGGTTTTGAGTTGTGAACTTTGTTTCTTAGAAAGCTAGGAGCTCACTTGGACACACACAAAGAGCTGAAAGCTAACAATGTAAATAGGATCTATAGGAAATGAAAGCTTTACAAACCTCTCCAAGACGGCGAAAAGCACCATAAATACCTCCAAATATAGTGGAGAATATAGCATACCAAATCTGTGTATCCATAAAATAGACCTGTAATTAACTCTAGCATTAGAGAAAGACATGTAAAGAGGGGAAAAAGAGAGGAATAATTAATGAACAGAAGCATTACTGTTAGAAAAATTAACATACAAGAATAATAGGAGACCAAAGTGCTATCACAACACCAATGTTGTTCTTGGCTGCAAACAACATATCGTACATTACAAGATAATTCCAGAATGCAATGTGACAGTTAATTTTAATCACGACATTACCTTGTGGGAAGAACTCATGCCACTGGAAGGTACTTATATGAACTTGCATAATAGCTTTGGTTGGACCCACAAGAGGCCTTATCTGCAATGAAGAAGGAACAGGTTCAATGGCTTTTCTTTTAATGCTTGATGTCTTTATTTTTAGGATTGTCAATTAACGAAGTAGAGAATATTAAAAAATTTAATAAGAAAATTAAAAAATGTAAGCTCAAATTTTCAGAAAAATTTAATTTGATTTTTTTTTTCTTTTTTAAAGATACGGACCTCATTTAAATAAAACTTATTTGTTGATTTGACTCTAGAATTATCGAATTATGTACAATAACCATTTCACTCCATGTCACAGTTGTAAGGTAATTACTGAATCAAGTAGAAGGTCTAAATTCAATTCTAAAGATTATATTTCACCTGTTCAGTTATGAAAAACCAAATTAAGTTATATTAATGGAATGTAAATGTTTGGTAACAGCAGAAGCAAGGAATAAGGATCATAAGTTCTTAAGATGCATAAGATAAATACCTCGATGAAATAACTGAAGGCTAATTTTGATGCTATAAGGAGAATCCAAAATGTAGTGTACCTAGAAATTCACGTTCACAACTCATTAGTAAGAGCAGAAAAAATTTGATACAAGAAATGCCTAGTAAATGTCCAACTTTGTACTCTTACTTGAAAAGTGAAATTGAGCTCTCATGCATTGCCCTTCCAACATAGAGCCGAGGCTGCAGGGTATCAGGAAAGTGCAGAATGTTGTAATAAAAAAGGCAGTAATGGAAGAATGATAATTTAAACAACTAGATTATTAATAGTTTAGAGTGTTATCTTTACAGCACGTGCAAATCTATTATTTATAGCATAAAAAACTATTACAATTAGAAAAAAAAAAAAAGTTCAAATACATGCTTCTGCATACCTGAGACCACCACATCATGAGCATCACAATCTTATAGTTTGAATTTTCAAGATGCCGGCGAATGAATGGGAACAAAAACAACAATGTAGAGAGCATGTTTGGAGATAAGTATATGAAGACAGCCAAAATGAACACAGAAGGTGAACTTGAACCATTTCCGAACCAATTCTTAATAGTCTGAGCAAATCCGGAAGGATTTTTCGAACTGAAAGCGTAAGTTATCGGTAATATTATGACCCATGTTGCAGCTGAAAGAGCCTTCAGAATATATCTTAACTTCACATACAATGACATACTCTGCCTTGCTTTCCAACTTAGTATTATATCAAGAACAGCTGCAAAAATGAATAATAAATATTTATATCACAATATCGTACAGAGTAGAGTAGTAGATTGTCAATTGATCAATTATATGAGAGAGAATGGTATATAAAGTAGTTTTTTTTCCCATTTAACATACAAAACCTAAGATGTAATTCTCTTCTAATTAAAAAAGTACCATTTGCATATTATTCAGTAAATTGTGAATGAAACAGTAAATGAAGGCCACAGCAGAAGTCAAGAAATACAGGTTCCACCTTTTTCCCTCAATCCAACTTATTATTTAATATTGCACTTCTTTACATTTGATTCTTTTCACATTGAGGGTTTTTAATTCATCTTAATATGACACTCCATCATCTTTTATATGTTTCAAATTTCAATTGATGTCACTTCTCAGAATTCAGAAGCAGCACAATATGCAAGGTTCAACCCCTTGAAAAGCTTTGGCATCTACATGCTCGATGAATGGAAACTCGAGTTTTAATTTATTTCTAATGAGAACATCACTAGGAGGTCGGAAAGAATAAAAATGAGAGGGACAAAACAATGCCAATCAGCTGCTGGAAGGGACGAACTGTGGGTCTCGCGAGTTAGGCGTGACTTGCGCAACTCGTGAGACAAATCGCACAAAATAGAATAAAATTCCAGTAGCTTATGCGAGTTAGGGCACGAGTTGCGTTGCGACCCATAACTCGCGGAAGTTTTTTGCAGATTCTTCTAGTAGCGTATGCGAGTTGCAGCACAAATTGCACAACTCGTGCTACAACTCGCGCGCGAGTATTTAAGTTGATTTTGATTTGTTTTTTCTATTCCTAGTCGTATTTTAGTAAGGGTAACTCAGTCTTTTTGTATTAGGTTTATGATGAGAACCATATTTTTGTTGAAAGGAAAAAAAGGGTTTTCGCGGACATTGAGCACCGCGACCCTTTGTCGCGACATAAGGGTCGTCACACTTACTGTCGTAATTTATCAAGTTATTTTATTTGTTTTATTTTGGGATTTTACGTTTTTAGTTTTATTTCAAGGGTAGTTTGGTATTAGAATTGTATTAGGATTTTAATTATTTATTTCAGTAGGGCTATATCTTGTTGCTTTTGTTTTATTGTTTAAATTCTATTTCCTAGTTCTTTTAGTATTAGGACTCTATTAGCTATAAATAGCTCATTAGACTTTAGGTTTGTATTCATTCAAATATATATATATATATTTTTTCAGATTATCAATAAATTGAGAGGTTTTCTCTTATTTCGGTTTTTTCTAAGATTTTAGGAGAGTTTGGGCTAGTGTAAGGGCTAATAACCCGAGTCCTAGATTTATTCAGCTTTTCTTGGGATTTCGCACACAATGATCGCTTGGGCTGGGGCAAGGCTAAATAACTCGAGTTCTAGAGAGTTGGTAAACCCTAAATAAGTTGATTTAACTCATAACTATCGTGTGTGTGTGTTGCTTGCTGTGCAAGTAAGGGCTGTTAGGGTTTGTTGTTGAATTTAGACCTAGGTCCTCAACAGTTTACATTGAGTATAAATCGCTATTAAACTTTAGGGTTGGAATAATCATCTTTAATCATATTGAATATTCAGTTTCTGCCTACTGCCATTTACCAGAGACAGCAAGTTTCGGTTTTTTCTGAGACCAAATACTTGGGAATCGCTTCGGCTAGGGTTAGTTCTCTATAAAGGTTAATTCTAGAGATTTTGGTTAGTCGAATATTCGATTAAACAAATCAAAACTCTCTAATCTTGGAATTCTATTTTTAGGATTAGGGTTTTAATTTGGGGATTTGGGAAAATTTGACCTAGGTCCTTAACAATTTGGTGCTTTCATTGAGAGGTATTTGAGATGTCGAACAATAACAACAATCAGGCTCCAACAACTGTTCCGACCCACGGGGCACGCATAGAAGCCTTAGAAGCCGGGCAAATGAGAATCTTCAAAACGTTGGAACGTATTTTGAAGAGATTAGATCGACCACAAAACACTAATATTCAGCAGCCGGTCGAAGGTGAAGTTGTTCAGGAGGCAAGGCGAACTCATAGGGTAAGGCCACCATCTATTGAACCAGAGTATGAGTCGGCCGAAAGAGCCGAGAAACAGGTTAGGGCTACAGGTTAGTATAGGCATGGTGGAAGAGTAGAAAAGGGTGAACTAGCAGCCGAACGGTGGTTTGAAAGGGACCCTATCCAAGCACCGAATCTAGGAAGACATAGGCATGGGGCCGATAGAGTGGCCGAGGGGTTGGGTCCAGAAGTGAGGAGGAATTATGAAGGGACGGCCGGAGGATTCGCAGAAGGGAACCTAACTTCGAAAGACCCAGAGATTAACAGTTCAATGAAGCAGCCTATGAGTTCGGTCGAGAAGGAAATCAGGGTTCAAGAAAACCAAAGGTTGATTTTTCACACTTTACTGGAGGCAATCCACATGAATGGTTGGATAAGGCCGGCCATTATTTCCATGTCTATGAGATTACGAGAAATGACCGAGTATCGATAGCATGCATGTATCTGGATGGTAAGGCGAATAGTTGATGGAGATGGATTAAGGAGCAATACGAGCATGATCATAGGCGGTTGGGGTGGACTACGTTTGAGCACGAATTTTTAGCTCAATGGGGACCATCACTCGTGATCATCATGGGCAACTTGCGAAGCTTCGCCTGGAGGGTAAAGTCCAAAGTTACAATGAGGAGTTTCGGCAACTACAAACTATGGTAAAAGGGTGGCCGAAACCTACTTTAATCGGGTCGTTTATTGAAGGACTGAAACTGTGGTTGACTAGAGAAGTTAAGCTAAAACAGCCGCGGAGTTTACGCGAGGCAATGCGGATGGCAGGAATACTCGAGGGGAGCTATAGTGAGAGAAAACCATTCAAGGAGAACACCAGGAGCAAGTTCACAAAACCCTTGCAAACCGGGACTTCCTGGAAGGGTAATATCGAAGGCGGAAGCAATTCGAAAGGTAAGACCACAGAAGTGAGAAGGCTATCTCAGGAAGGTACAAGAACATATCAAGAAGGGTCTATGCTTCAAATGTGGTGAAAAGTGGACTAAAGGTCACTGTTGAAATATGAGTATTCAATGGTTGGTGAGTGTTGAAATATGAGTAGTCAATGGTTGGTGAGTTAGGTGAGTTAGGTGGTAAATTAGTGGTTGGTGAGTTAGGTGGTAAATTAGTCAATAGTTTTTTCTATTTTTAGGGATTATGTTTTTCCCTTCTTTGTGTATATATTCATTGTTTTGTATTCATGAAAAATAGAAGAGTATTCACTCTTTTCTCTCAAATTCTTCATGGTATCAGAGTCTCTCAATTTGAGATTTTTTTTCCGACAGCCACCATCGTCCTCGCTGCTTATTCCAGCGATTTCCGCTGCTCATTCCGGCAGCCAGAATCCGAAGCTTTGTATGCTTCGTCATCACTTCCGCGAAAGAAATCATCAGCAAGCGGAGTATTATTTTGGTGATAACAGATTTGTTCTCCTCTCTTGGTGGTTTCCGAGACAAATCAGCCATCAAACCAGTATTTTTCAGCCTAAATCCGAGCCGATCTGTTTTCTTCTTCGCAGATCGGAGGATTCCGAAACAGTACTATTCACACGCGTACTGTTCGCGCGCGTACTGTTCACGGGCTGCTGCGAGTCGGTTGACACCACCGGCACCAGAAAGTAAGAACAGTACCGATTAGCAAAATCTTTCAAAGGCTCGTCGCCAACGGAGGCCGTTTGAGTAATTAAAAGGCTAATCGAAGTTTGCAAAAGGTGTTTTGCCACCTCTGCCGTTTCTCCTCCGATCTCGCCTATTGCCAGCGAATATCTTCTGTTTAATTACAGTATTACCCTCAGTTGATTAATTACAGTTTCCGCCCCTGTTTAAAAAAAAAAAAAAAAAAAATTCAGCATGTCTCACGAATCCTCTTCCGAACTTGTCTCTGATTTAGATCCGATAAACTCAAACACCAATGGGGATACAGAGGAAAAAGGGTACACGGCCAGTGGAAAAAACGGTGTTGGAACAGATTCAGTTGCACACATTCATGAGCAATTGGATCAGCTACAGAAACCGTTTTCTGGTTTAAATACCTCAGTGTTTGGTGTTGGGTCTGTTGCTACTAAAGGTACCTTCTCCACTGTTTTGAATGTGCAAAAGGAGATATCAGGAACATGGATTGTGGATTCCGGAGCAACTGACCACATGACAGGTGATGCTAGGGTGTTTAGTACCTTTGAGCCGAGTCAAGGTAACTATAATGTCAAAATTGCAGATGGTTCTCTGTCCAAGGTCACAGGGTGTGGTACTGTTATTATTTCAAAAACTCTAACCCTGCAGTCTGTGTTATATATTCCCACTTTAGATTGTAATCTTCTATCTATCTCCAAACTCACTTATGATGAAAAGTGCGTGTTTAAATTTTTCCCACTTATTGTGTGTTTCAGGACATGATTTCGGGAAAGATGATTGGAACTGCTGAGATACAATCTGGTCTCTATGTCATCAAGGCCGACGCTTCAAAGGGTATACAAGGTGATTCTACTAAGTCCAATAATTTTTCTCTTGAGTCAATGTCTGAGTCTATGTCTAAGTACAATAAAGAGAATTCTATTATGCGTTGGCACTATAGGTTAGGACATCCTAGTTTCCTATATCTAGAGAAACTGTTTCCTGACTTATTTCTTAATCACAGTCCAAAAGATTTTCATTGTGATTTCTGCGAGTTATCAAAACATACTCGTTCTGTGTTCCATCCTACTAGTTACAAAGCCTCCAAACTATTTGCTTTGATTCATAGTGATGTTTGGGGCCCTTCCAGAGTCCCTAATATTACTGGGGCAAAATGGTTTGTTTCATTTATTGACGATCATACCAGAGTCACATGGGTCTTTCTCATGAAAGAAAAGTCTGAGGTCACCAATATCTTCAAAAATTTTCATTCTTTGATCAAAAATCAGTTTCAAACAAATATTCAAGTATTCAGATCAGATAATGGGAGAGAATTTGTAAACCAAGGGTTGAGAGAGTATCTTTGTAGTGAGGGGATTGTCCACCAAACCTCATGTGTTGACACACCTCAACAAAATGGGATTTCTGAGAGGAAAAACCGTCACCTATTAGAGGTTACTAGATCTTTATTGTTTTGTATGAGGGTGCCAAATCGTTTTTGGGGTGAAGCTGTCCTCACTGCTGTACATCTGATTAATAGGCAACCTTCTCGAGTATTACACTTCAAAAGTCCATGTCAAACCCTACTTGAAACTTATCCTCATACCAAACTTATATCCACTATTCCTCTCCGCGTCTTCGGTTGCACAGTGTTTGTGCATGTTCAACCACATTACAGGGGTAAACTTGATCCTAGAGCTGTTAGGTGTTTGTTTTTGGGTTATTCTCCTACTCAAAAAGGATATCGATGCTACAACCCAGACACCCGAAAGATTCATATTTCTCTAGATGTTACCTTTGTTGAAGATCAATCTTTTTTCCCACAAACTCAAATTCAGGGTGGGGGGGGGGGGGGGGGAGTGAGAATGAATTTCAGTTTTTTGATCATAGCCATAGTCACGTTTTTCATGAAATTCCTCATTATGAGTCTTCTAGTCCCATCATCCTAATGTGCCTGAAATTCCTCATTGTGAGTCAAATGTGTCTCCTTCTGACCCTCCAGACATGACAAATAAATTCAAAGCAGAACCTATTGTATACTCGAGGAAGCCGATTGCAACTAAAGATGGACCAGACAAGATTGTACCTCAACAAGACCAGGAGTCTCAACCGGAATTGGTCCACATATCTGATCCAAACACTGAACCCCTGAGTGATCCTAGCACCAGCCCAGATACTAACCAGACAAGTGAGGAAATTCCTTCAGATACTGAAATACCTGTCGCCCTGAGGAGACCGGTAAGAATGTGTAGAGAGAGACCCCTTTACCCTTTGAGTAAGTACATATCCTATGAGGGTCTTTCATCTAGTTACAAAACTTTTGCTCATAATATTTCTCTAGTGTCTGTTCCAGCAAACATCCAAGAGGCCATGTCAATTCCAGAGTGGAAAAATGCAGTTATGGAGGAGTTAGGAGCCCTTCAGAGAAATAAAACTTGGGATATCACAGAATTGCCAAAGGGTAAGTAGGCTGTAGGGTGCAAATGGATCTTCACAGTGAAGCATAAAGCAGATGGCAGTGTAGAACGTTACAAGGCCAGACTGGTGGCGAAAGGATTTACACAGACTTATGGGATCGACTACGAGGAGACTTTTGCTCCTGTTGCTAAACTGAATACAATCAGAGTTCTTCTGTCCCTAGCAGTTAATCTCAACTGGAAGCTTCACCAAATGGATGTAAAGAATGTTTTCCTGAATGGAGAGTTAGCTGAGGAAGTTTATATGAAAGGTCCTCCAGGTTTGGAAAATGATTATAGAGACAAAGTCTGTAAGTTGAAAAAGTCTCTGTATGGGTTAAAACAGTCTCCCAGAGCATGGTTTGAAAGGTTCATGAAAGCCGTAAAAAGGTTTGGTTATACTCAATGTCAAGCTGACCATACCTTGTTTGTTCATCATGCCACAGGTGTTATTACTATACTTATTGTGTATGTGGATGATATGATTATGACTGGTAACAGTGAGGAGGAAATTCAGAAGTTAAAATCCTTTCTAGCCAAGGAATTTGAAATCAAGGATCTAGGAAGTATGAAATACTTCTTAGGAATGGAAGTTGCAAGATCAAAAGCAGGGATTTGCATAAATCAGAGGAAATATATCCTGGATCTTCTCAAAGAAACTGGGATGACAGAATGCAAGCCGGCAGATACACCCATGGACTATACGACGAAGTTGGGTCTCATAGAAGAAAGTCCACCTGTAGACAAAGGAAGGTATCAACGGTTGGTGGGGAAACTGATCTATTTATCCCACACCAGACCGGATATTGCATTCCCCGTGAGCGCTGTTAGTCAATTCATGAACAATCCGAATGAAGAAGATATGGGAGCAGTTTTGAGAATTCTAAGGTATTTGAAGATGACACCAGGACAAGGTATATGTTTCAAGAAAAGTGAGGATAGAGATGTTAGAATCTTCACAGATGCAGATTGGGCTGGTTCAGTGGTAGACAGGAGGTCTACATCAGGGTACTGTTCTTATGTTTGGGGTAATTTGGTCACTTGGCGGAGCAAGAAACAGTCGGTGGTCTCTCGTAGCAGTGCTGAAGCGGAATTTCGAGCAATGGCTCATGGAATTTGTGAGGGAATTTGGTTGCAAAGACTACTAAATGAACTCAAAGTTCCTATGGTTAAGCCAATGGAACTGTTGTGCGATAATCAAGCCACCATTAGCATCGCAAAGAATCCAGTTCACCATGACAGAACAAAACATGTGGAGATAGATCGGCATTTTATCAAAGAAAAAATAAAAGCAGGGTCTGTTAAGATAAGTTACACACCTACCAATTCTCAAACAGCTGATGTGTTTACTAAGGCTCTACCTAGAGCATCTTTTGAAGGATTGTGTTCCAAGCTGGGTATGATCAACATATACTGCCCAGCTTGAGGGGGGGGTGTTGAAATATGAGTATTCAATGGTTGGTGAGTGTTGAAATATGAGTAGTCAATGGTTGGTGAGTTAGGTGAGTTAGGTGGTAAATTAGTGGTTGGTGAGTTAGGTGGTAAATTAGTCAATAGTTTTTTCTATTTTTAGGGATTATGTTTTTCCCTTCTTTGTGTATATATTCATTGTTTTGTATTCATGAAAAATAGAAGAGTATTCACTCTTTTCTCTCAAATTCTTCAGTCACCAATGCAAGAGTGGTAAGCTACTAGTGATTGAGTATTCCGGTGAGTCAAAGTCTGAAATTGAAGATAAGGATGAGACATCTAGTGACAAAGGGGAATTGTTGGTACCTGATTCTGGGATAGGTGATGGTGTGGCCGAATTGTTCCTTAATACAATTTTGGGGACACCAAAACCGTTAACCATGAGAGTCATGATATGGAGAGGGAGTTCCGAAGTTTCCTTGTTAGTGGACTCAGGATCGTCCCACAACTTTATCAACGTCCACACCGTGAGGAAATTGGGGTTGAAAGGAGCTGCCATTGAAGATTTTGATGTAAGGGTAGCAAATGGGGATAGGCTGAAATACGAAGAGTTGCATCGGGACGTCAAGATGAACGTACAAGGAGTGAGAATTGTGACTGAATTACATGTCCTGGCACTTGCGAGTTTGGATGTAGTCCTTGGTAATGCGTGGTTGAAGAACATTGGCGAGGTAGTTACCAACTTTGAAACTATGACAATGAAGTTCAAGTTGGGCGGTAAGAAAAGATCATGGACCACAATATTTACCAAAGAAGTCAAGTAATGTGAAGCTGATGCAATGGAATGATTGTGCAAATGAGGTGCTCAGTGTTTTGCCATTGTCGACAAAAGTGATAGACAAGCATTGGGGACTGAAAAGATGAAGGTAAAAGTATTAGAGGAAGAGATGCTAGGGCTGCCCGAACAATTACGCAGCGTATTGGCTCGACATATGCGAGTTTTGGATGTACCTATCACGTTACCACCTGCTAAAGACTTTGATCATTGAATTACTCTGAAAGATGAATCAAAGTCTGTCAATATACCACATTATAGGTACGCTTACTTTCATGAGAGTGAGATAGAAAAACAAGTGGAGGAGATGTTGAAAAATGAGTTGATAAGGCAGAGAACGAGTTCGCCCTCATCTCCGGTATTGTTGGTAAGGAAGAAGGATGGGACTTGGAGATTTTTACAGAATATAGGACTTTGAATGAGGCTACAGTGAAGGACAGGTTTTCGACTCCGATGGTCGACGAGATGTTAGATGAGTTACATGAGGCTAGTATTTTCACAAAGTTAGATTTGCGGGTTGGTTATCACCAAATCCATATGAGGGTGGAAGATGTACACAAAACGGCGTTTCGAACACACTCAGGACTATATGAGTATTTGGTTATGCCGTTTGGGTTGTGAAATGCGCCTTCGACATTTCAAGCTGCCATGAATAAAATCTTCCGACCATATTTGAGGAGATTTGTACTTGTCTTCTTTGACGACAACTTGATCTATTCTAGAATAATGGAAGAACAGTGGTTATGAGAACCTAGTTAGGAGGAGCACAAGACATAGGGTGAGGAGTGCAATTGCTAAAGGAAGAAGCTGCAGAAATTGAAGACAGTGAGCCTCGCGACTCACAGGCGGGACTCACGGTCGCGACGGTAAGTCGCGGTGCTCACTGGAGTGATGATGCTGGGGAGGGCATTATATTGCGAGCACTTACTGGAATGCAAAGAAGAATATAACCGCGACTTCGAAATCGCGGCAATATATGGCAGCTTGAGGCAGTGAGCATCGTGACCGAGATCGCAATCCCCAGTCTCGACTCACGGTTGCGATACTCAAGAGGCGGGTTAAAACCCTAAATTCTTGCACTTGTTTTATTTGAAGTTCTAGGGCTACTTTAGTATTTTTTTTACTCTTTTCCTATCATGTATAAATCTGTATATTATCTATCTCAATATCATACAAGAGAGTTTTCTGTCTTGTGGATAATCTCCAAAGACTCAAATCGGTTTTTCTTGACATTCTTGTTTAAGATTAACTTGGGCTAGGGCTAAGGCTAATACCCTAAGTGCTAGAGAGTGAGGAATCCCTAATAAGGTGACTAAACTCAACTTCTATCTTGTTCTTTTTATTGTTTGTTGGTAAAGTTAGGGTTTGTTGTTGGATTTAGACCTAGGTCATCAACAACTTGACACATCTTGAGGTAGTATTGGGGATACTTGGGCAACACAATTTTTTCATCAAAATGTCCAAGTGCGAGTGCGCAAGAGATGAGTTAGAGTATTTGGGCATTTCATCTTTGAAACGGGGGTGAAGGTGGATTCATAGAAGGTGGAAGCTATAGTAGATTGGCCATTGCCTAAAGATGTTTCCGCTCTGAGGGGATTTCTAGGGTTGACGCGGTATTGCAGAAGATTTTTCAAGCATTATAGGTTGATTGCGAGACCGTTAACCAACATGCTGAAAAAAGACAACTTCGAGTAGACCGATGAAGCCAAGTTAGCCTTTGAAGATTTGAAGAGGGTTATGACACAGACACCAGTGTTAGCATTGCCAAATTTTGACAAGTCATTCGAGGTCTACACGGATGCGAGTAGTGAAGGAATATGGGCTGTTTTAGTTCAAGAGAAGAGACCCTTGGCATTCATCTCTAAAGCCTTAGACTTTATGAAGAAAGCTTAGAGTATATATGCACGGGAAATATTGGCAGTGATCCATGCGGTAAAGGTATGGAGACCATATCTTCTGGGGCAAAAATTTATCATCGTTACTGATTAACAGGCCTTGAGGCACTTATTGTAGCAGAAAGTTGTAACCCCGGAACAACATAAGTTTATGGTGAAACTGTTAGGGTTTGAATACGATGTCGTCTACCAGCCAGGCAATGAGAATAAGGTAACATATGGGTTATCCAAAAAAGAAGAAGTCCGATAATGTGGACTGTATATGAAGATGAAAATTCTGGGTTAATGGCTTTGAGTGGATGATTTGGGATAAGCTGCGGGATGCTGTGAAGATTGATGTCAGAATTCAAAAGATCTACAAGAAGCTTGAGAGTCAAGGTGAAGGAGTTAGAAAGGTACAAAATGAAGAATGGGCTCGTATATTGTAAAACTTATGTATACGTGCCTGACATTCCGAGTTTGAGGGATGAAATCCTTACTCATTTCCATAATAGCAAAGAAGGGGGTCATTCGGGTTAGTTGCGGACATATGTGAAGGTTAAACACTTCTTCTACTGGAAGGGGTTCAAAAGCGAAGTGAATAAGAAAGTAGCGGAGTGTGACACCTATCAAAAGGTGAAATATAACTCGAGGCGTCCGATGGGCTGTTACAACCTCTACCAATTTCGGAACGAATTTGGGAGGATTTGACTATAGATTTTGTCAAGGGGCTGCCGAGTAGCAAAGGGTATGAGACGATAGATGGTGGCATGATGAGTTCGTCATATCATCCACAGACAGATGGTCAGACGGAGGTGGTGAATAGAATTCTAGAACAATATTTGAGATGTTATTGTTACAATGAGCAAGCAAGGTGGAAAGAGTATATTCCGTTGGCTGAGTATTGATACAACACAACGCATCATGCTGCAATTAACATGAGTCCATATGAAGTAATATACGGAAGACTACCACCAGTTTTGAGTACGTATGAGATGGGTACTGCGGCGAATGATGAAGTTGAGAGAGAATTTTTATCTTATGATGAGATCAACGTCAAGACGAAGAAAGAACTTGAGAAGGCTCAAGGGAGGATGAAAAAATACTACAATCAAGGAAGGCGAGATGTGTCTTTTGAACCGGGAGATTTCGTATACCTCAAAATTCAACTGTATTAACAGAAGTCATTAAAAAAAAGATTTAATGTGAAGCTGTCGCAAAGTTATTATGGGCCTTTCAAGGTGTTGGAACGCATAGGAGAGGTCGCATACAGGTTAGACTTGCCACCATCATTGAGATTGCATCTGGTATTTCATGTGTCGGTATTAAAGTAAAGGCTTGGTAGTCCAAATCTAATTGCGGATGAATTACCGTCATTTGATGAAGAGGGAAGGATGCTGTTGAAACCAAAAGAAGCCTTGCAGTATAGAAGTTGGCAAAGAGGTCGACCAAGAGAGAGAGTTTGGCAGGTGTTAGTGTATTGGAGGGATCTTCCTAGGGATGAAGCTATTTGAGAAGATTATGAAGACATGGTGATGAGGTTTCCAGATTTTACCCTTGAGGGTAAGGACATTCTTGAAGAGAGGGAGAATGATGAGAACATCACTAGAAGGTCGGAAAGAATAAGGATGAGAAAGGGAGAAAACAACACCAATCAGCTATTGGAAGGGACGAATAATAGGTCTCGCGAGTTAGGGCGCGACTTCAACACGCGAGACAATTCACAAGATAGAATAAAATTCCAGTAACTTATGCGAGTTAGGGCGTGAGATGCGTCGTGACCCATAACTCGCGGAAGTTTTTTGCAAATTCTTCCAGTAGTGTATGCGAGTTGTAGCGCGAATTGCACAACTAGCGCTACAACTCGCGCGCGAGTATTTAAGTCGGTTTTGATTTGTTTTTTCTATTCCGAGTCTTATTTTAGTAAGGGTAACTCAGTATTTTTGTATTAGGTTTACATTGGGTATAAATAGCTATTAAACTTTAGGGTTGGAGTCATCATCTTTAATCAAATTGAATATTCAGTTTCTATCTACTGGCATTTATCAGAGACAACATATTTAAGCTTTTTCTGAGATCAAATCCTTGGGAATCGCTTGGGTTAGGGTTAGTTCTCCACAAAGGCTAATTCTAGAGATTTGGTTAGTCGAACATTCGATTAATCAAATCAGAACTCTCTAATCTTGGAATTCTATTTCTAAGGTTAGGGTTTTAATTTGAGAATTTGGAGAAATTTGACCTAGGTCTTCAACAGTTTCCTTCCTAAAAGTTCACCAAATTCATATACATCATACACAGTGACCCAACGGATTCCCGTATCACATTATAACATGTTTCTGGCATTACAATTGGAATTGGCCTCATGATACTGGAATATAGTGTCTTCCAGATGCAAACAAATACAACAATGTACTGTTGCACAATGGAAAATGAGTAGCAAATGTCAGAAGTAAATAGTAATATAAACACAACTATAACAAATAGGCACAAAAATGAAGGAGACAAGAAAGACGAAAATTAGAGTACAGGCACAAAAATACGATATGGACAAATAATGCAATATTGTCAGACCCATAAGATCAGCTTGTTTTATCTACCTTGGGTGAGCTTCAGTATTGCAGCAGTTATGAAGATACTTAGAACCCTCATGAAAACAACACCTTCGAATATGGAACTCAACTTCCCCGATCCGTTCCAAGCAATGATAATCATGGCCTTCGTCAAACAGTATAATCAACATAGTGCGTGATAGTACACATACATACAACTTAGGGAAACAAAGAGTAAAATAGCATAATATAAAGAGCACTACCTGTAAACACAAAATATAAAAGCTCCACATTCTATCAAAACTTCTGAAGATATGCCAAAAGGAGCGTATTTCAACAAAATTAATTTTGCCAATCCATCGGTCCCTAGTAATTGGCTTCTTTTCCTGAAAAATAGAAATGAGTGATAAAATTAGGAATGCAATATTTCAAATCAAAATCAAGCTAACAAAATGTATTCAAAATAAACCTTACACCATCTTTGTTAAGTCCAGGCTCTTGTAGAGTATGGCAGAAGAAATCCGCATCAGCGCGCATAGGCCAACCTAACCGAAAACAATCAACTGACCTGCAATTACACACCAACAGAACAGGATGCTTTGTGAGACACAGTCTTACTACAGGAAAAGGAAGGTAAACAAAGAAATCATAATACCAAAAGTATTCGTTTAAATCATCATAATTTCTCCATTGAGAATGCTTTGATTTCCCTTCTTTGCTCCTTTCAGCTTCCTGAAAAGCGGAACACCAGTCAAATAGCAGGAATAAAGAGAGGAGTTAGAAATCAAAGTAGACAAAAATTTTGTCGTCAAAAAGCTGAGAAGAAACATCACCTTTGCTATTGTATCATAAATAGGCTTTACAACTTTCCATAAGAAAGCCTCTTCTTCACCGCCATAGGCTGGCTTTATGTGCTCACCTGTCATTGAACTAACACTCCCAGCCAGAACCCCATACAGTTCAAACGCCATCTATAAGATTTGAGTACAACTGAATTACAACACTCAATATACTTTAATCTCAACTACAATTGGATAGAATAATCTACTAATTTTTGCACAGATGACGAAAAATATTTAAATAATCAGAGGATAAAAATATGAACCAAATATGAAACCATAGAACAAGAACAGAAAATTTGGTTTCTAAATTTTTTGATGAATCTGAAGTGCAAAATCAAACTAGAACACCAAGCATAAGCATGTCATGTGCCTGCACGTGTGGGGTTATATTATATGTTATGCATAAGAAGTGTTCTAAACTATCCTGCTCTAATCATCAGCAGTTTCACAAACACTTCTCAAGAAACTGTAGAGGAGGCTACCGGTGTTAAGAGTGCTTAAATAATATTGTTGGGCTCTTTTTTATTAGCTTAAACTTTTAGGTCTAGTAGTTACTAACGTGATATTAGAATCTTAGTTTGACCCAGGAGTCTTGGGGTTTGAGTCCCCCATATACATCTGTTTTATATTTATTCTGCAACCTAAATTTGCATTTGAGCTGAGTTCACATATCAAAACCGTCGGTTTGGCACGTGAGGGGCTGTGTTGGAATGCTTAAATACTATTTATTGTTGGACTCTTTTCTATCATTTTGAGTCTAGTGGTTACTAACAACTGGATATCTGTAGTACATAAAGTTCAAAGCAAAATTGCAATGCATACATGATGATATATATAACAAAGGCATTCTGGCATGAATCTCAAGTTTGCAGCCTCTCCCCAAATAAGCAGATAAAGACCCATGTATAGTAATTTACGCTGCTGCACTTCTTGTTGAATAGTTGGCAACCTGTTTACAACATATGTCAATCATAAGAATGACAAAAGCAAAGAGGTGACTAGCAATGAAGCATTGACTATCCTAATAACAAAAACACATACGAAAGTGAGGTGCTCCTGATCACCATAAAGCAAAACAAAGTGGTAGCTCACCACTTCCTACTATAAGAAGACCAGAACTAACCCATCAATACCACAAACATAAGAGTGAAAAGGAATTTTTTTAATTGCAAAGAGGAAGCCTCACCAAAGGCTGCTTTTGCGCCCCAAATACTTGCACCATTTTTTGTAGTTTTTGAAAAGTTTCTTCATCACTTCTGTTAGAGCACAATCATCCAACTACATAGAAATATTGTACATGAATATCAACAGCATATAAGATTAGTTCAGAATAAATTAAGTATTAATTTGAGCAAACACAAAAGAATTGAACCTTTGGTTGCTCATCAGGTTTTGGAAATTGACGTATGTGCACATTTGCAAGCAAGAGAATCAAGTGCTCCCTTTGATTTGCCACATTGTCCTTCTGCAAATTAATATGCAGAACATGACTTGCTGATAATTATGAAGCACTGACAGTGAAAAAATTTGGTAACTACCTGAAAACCAAACATGGCCTGAAGCCAGTCTAGAATGTCTTTGTCTACTTTCTTCCTGTGGCCCTTTGGCCATGGCAAACCCCTGGTGTTGCGAAGTGCAGCAACAGTCGCTTTAATCTGTATGTCATAGGGACCATAAAAGTAATTAAAGATAGAGCACAAATATTTAGGAAAGGCAAATATACCATATCAAGTTACTGGAACTGACCTCAGGATATCTCATGATAGCCTGATTTTGACTATCAGGATCAAGAGGAAGAATATTGTAAGGTACATATATTTGTGTCTTCTCTGCAACCTTTGTATGAGCTTCCAAAATCTGCAAGACAAGATAAAGTAAGAAAATAGAAATCATTATATTAAAGTTCACATGTATTAATACATCCACCCCTTAGTATGACTAGAAAAAAAAAATGATTCAGTCAACGGTTTAATTTTATTCCAAAGTCATGAGAAATAAAACTTTCATTTTCACCTCATCAGCTACTTCTACAGCTTCTGTCTGATTGACAGCTTTCAAAACCTCAAATAGAACTGCAGCAGTATGATATGCTTTTGTGAGTTGGGCACTGAGATTGGAAAATGAATTTAACGTCAGTATAAACACAATAGTGCCTAGCATTCAAGCACAATAATAAACTACACATTCATTCTTTCAGAGAACTAACTACACATTCATTCTTTCAGAGAACTAACCGGTCAGCTTTGTCAGCTTGCAAAGCTTGAATATACTTTGTGTAATAATGTTGATAAAAATTCTGCATTTCACGAGCATCACTATTTGTCCTTCCTTCCAAAGTTGTTACGTTTTCCTGAAAGGAACAAAAGAAGAAAGTATAATCACATGGAATTCAAATTTAAAACAATTGAAAATAAAGTGGAATGGGGAAAATGGGGCAGTAAGGAGGTGGAAATGAATATATATCAACTAGAACCATTCATGGAGAATTTATAAGACAAGATGAAGCATTTTTGAGAAGGTGAATGAAAAACAATGAACATCTAATCACTTTAAGCCATCTAACTGATAAATGAGTGAGCATCATGCAAATGGGGCATATGAGTTTTCATATATGTAATTTTTGAGCTAACTCACCAAGTCTGAAACATTCTCCTCAAATACAGGAAAAGGAATATATCTCAAAGGCAGGGATCCATATGGAATTTGGAAAGGTGAGGTAAAAAAATATAAGTTAGTCCTTAACTAAGTTCAATATTCTATGAAATCCTAGATTATCTAGGTAGCTACAATTCTTACAATTATGTTAAGTTATGGATAAAGTTTCTACCTTTTCTATTTATGGATATTATCTCATGACACCTGATAATTTGAGGCTAACTTGGTTGTGAAGGTATTATGGTGGAATTTTGTTCTTTTCTTACAGATCAAGAATCACAACAGTATCAAGCAAATATAACCTGTGATTGCTTCGATGGTGAGTCCATGAATATAAGGTGTGTGAGGAATACTACCCGGAGAGTAAAGAAAATTGTATATTTGCTTCTTTTTTTTTGGGTTGCCATGTCTCTGGTGTGTTTTATTCATGAAAGATGGACCTCAATATCTAAACAAAAGTCAGTAGGCAACATAAATCCAAAAAGAAAAAATAATTGAACTCCTCATTTTCCACTAGAGCATGGAGGGTAGACTATTTTTCATGCTGTGTCTAAAAAATTTCTCATAAAGTGCCAGAATCTCTGGATTCCTTCAGCTTTGTCTTCTGCTGAAGATACAACCATTAAGGAATTGCCCTTCACCATATCACACTGCAGTTTATCAAATGAAAACATTGCACAAAATCTCTTTTGATAGTAAATCTTAGCTTGTGTATGATGAAACCAAATTTACATATAGGAGAGAGGGAGAGAGAAATCAGAACATACCTTTTCCAAACGTTGAAGCAGTGCAGTTTTAAATTGCCGGACACCACGTCCACTAGATGTAGGATCTAGTCTGTGAGCTTTCTCAAAAGCATAGAAACGACCTAATTCCAGCAGCCGGAAAAATATGCATTGTAGTTCAAATAGGCATTTGAATAGTACTCAGATGTATCATTTATTAATATTAAATTTCCTTTTATCAGCAATTAAAATATGAATCTAAAAATCCTCTGTTTACTAGGCTCTCGTAATGAAGTTGATCAAAGAAGATATGTAAATTTATGCACACAAATATAAGACAAGCATGGATAAAGTGGTTACTAATACATAAATGTAACTTACAGAGATAAGCAACTCTCGGGTTGCCAGCCTCTACTTCATTGGCAACTCGGAGAATTGGAGCAATCTCAACAAGTGACGAGGGTATCACTTCGCTATCCATCATAGCCTCCCCGAGGCTACCAACAGTTTGAGTCCGCATGATCCGCCTCGGCGGTTGTTGATCGGACCCCCTTCTAAGTGCCATCTTTTGCCTTTACCAGATATCAGCTTCAACTATTTTGTTTACCTGTTAAACCAAACACCAGGACATTGAAAAAGAAAGAAAAAACACAGAAGGAAATGATCTCAACGAACTCTTAACCTCCAAAGCAAGAGCAAATTTCATTGGTTTTAGAGATTCAGGAAATGAATGAACAATTTCAATTTTTGTGATGCAATCACTATACTAGGCTTAATTCAGCTAATTGAGTTGAGAATAAAATAGACAATTTTGTTTTCTTGTGAATTCTTCAATATTTTAGCAAACACAACAGAGACAAAGAACTAATATCATATTAATTCCTATGAGATTCCCTGTGTTGGCTGTTGAGAGAACTCAAAGAAAAGGAAAAAGATCCATAGAATCATAATTCCTGTAAAAAGATTGATGTTGACTCACACAAGTCAAGCTGACTCGGGTTTCATAATATCCTACTTTCTGATAAACGAATAGTGAGTGCAAATTGTTTCTCAGCAACCCAATTAACTGAGCAAAGCACAAGTGCATAATAACATAAAATTAAGAAGCTAGTCAAAGGCTATATATATATATATATATATATAAATAAAGAGTTTGAAGTAAACTAGAAGAGATGATAAATGAAAGTGAAAGGAAGAATACCAGTTGATGGAGAAATCAAAAGAACTACAGCTTGAAGAAGAACATGTGTATGTGAGAAGTATGTCTTGATGATCAAGAAACAATAAAACAGTTTTAATTATTGCACGAGAGAGAAAGTGAAAACTCTGGAGTCTATATAATACGTGCATGTCCAATGTACAGATAAAGAGAGAGAGAGAGAGATAAGTGGAAAGTGATTATAAAAAGTGGTGCTTTAAACAAGGGAAGAAAAGAAAAGCAAAGCCAACACAACACAACACAACACACAGTTAAATATATCCCAAGTGTTATTCGTTTTCTACAGCTTTGTATATCCAATGAGAGCATGCCAGATCATTACTCCCCCAATCTCTGCTTACTTCTTAGAAGACTTTAGTTTTATTAAAGAAGGAAAAAAAAAAAAAAAGAGTAGGTAGAATGCAGACATCCTTATATTACATCATTTACATGCTTTAGTATAAGCTTTGCTTGAGTGCTTGACATGGTCTTTAAGCCTACCTTTGCTTCACCAAAATGTCTAAAGCAAAAGAAAAGTTTAAACTTTCCCAAAGGTGCTGTTAGTTCTGGACTTGAGTTTGCTTAACCTTATGGAATTCTGACTCTTATAGTCTTCACAATATAAATAATTGTAACACTACTTTCTCATAATCATATCTGTTTATTATTATGATATGTTTTGTATGCTTCTTGAAAATGATTGAGAAAGGGTGAAAAAAAATATATAATTTTAAAGAAAAAAAGTTCATCGTCTAATTGTCAATTAAAAAAGATTCGTGTAATAACTAATATATATATATATATGTAAGGGTATAGTTTTAAATTAAAAGGACAATGTAAAATTAATAAAATATAATAAAATTATATTAGATATTTTAATAATTTTAAAAGGTAAAAAATATTTAATTAGAAAAGTCTAAAATTTAATTTTTATGTAAAATACTTTGTAATTGTCCAAAAATTTTAATAAAGTGATCACCAAATAATATAAAAAAATTAAAAAGAGTTTTTAAAAATAAATAAATAAATAAAAGAGAATGAGGAGATAAAGAGAAATAATAAAAAAGTGGAAAGTGGGAGCAATATTATTATATATAATTGAAAAATATTGTTCTAACGTGTTATTATATACAATTGACTAATACTAATATAACCAAAATGAAAAAAAAAAAAAAAAAAGAATAAGAAAGAGGTTTAAGAAAATGATTTGAAAAGTTAGGAAAATGTTACATCAATGATCATGTGATAAACATAAATAAAAAAGAAGATTGAAATTGTTGTGGAAAATAACACACAGAGCTTAGATTGCGATGGTTAAGTGATAGTGGGTCCAAGGAATGGCCAAGTAATTATGTGTTATAAAGACATTGCAACTGCACATGAAGATGACATTGACATCCTCCATAACTCCTAAACACAACATCTTCACAGCTCCTTCCTTGCCGTTGCTGGTTGTGATTGTGTTTTTGCTTTTGCATATTTGAAAAATAGATATATATCATAACATATGACTCTTTTATTTATAAGCTAATTTTATTGATAAATACTTTTTTTATTTTTAGTAAAATTTAATTAAATATAATAGTTAATTATGGAGATTTTTATTAAAGAAAATTAAAAATTAATAAATGGAAGGAGAGACCATTATTAATAAATTTAAAAGTTAGTTTCTTTTGATTCCGTATAATTGAGCAAATTTTAGAAAAGGTAGACGTTATATGTTATCAAAATACTAGTCCACGTCATACGCGGACAGGTGTGTCTCAAACTCTTGAAACCAACCAAGTCCTCCCATTAAACGCATAGAGAGACAGAGAGAGCAGTCGAATAGATCGATGGCAGAAGAAGGAAAAGCAGACTCCCAGCTTTTTAATCTTCTTTCCAATCTCCTCCAACAGGTTTCGTTTTGTCTTCCTTACTACATGCCATTAACAGCTTTCGATTGTGAATTTGTTGAATTTTGTGATCTGGGTATTTGAGATTGTTTTTAGGGTTTTCTGGGGATGATACCCTGGTTGAGTTTGATATAAATTTGAAATCTTTCATTGTCAAATTGCTTCTGCATATTATCATATTATTGTATTCAATTGAAAATTATTTCCTTGGCGGCAAATTTATGAAATTGTGGTGAACTTTGTTGGGTGACGCATGAGCTTGAGCTTTGTCTAGTGTCTGTGCTTTAAGCTTTTATGATGCCTTGTCACAATTGGGACTGGAGTCTCCTATCTACCACAACTACCCTAACTGGTGATCAAGACAATAGGTTGGTAGTATTGATGTCTTCAGTTTGGTTGTATTGTTGATACACTTTTGTTATAGGTTTTGATTACGAGAATTATGAAAAGGGTGAGTTTAATTGTTAGGAAATTCACAGAACTTGAATTTGTTTGGTAGAATTGATGCAAAAGTAGATGTTTGAGATACACATATGATGAAACTATGATTTAGGAGATAAAGAGGAGGAAGGGTAGGAGGAGTTCAGGATTCTTAATTTTTATACAAGGATAAACTTCATCAGGAGATTACATCTCCCAAGGCATTGCAATTTAGAGACTTAAGATTGCACTAACATATGTACCACATTATTGAACTATCAAACATTTTAAGGTCCTTCAGGGATTGCCTACTTTCATAGATATGAAGAAGAGGATCATTTTTTTTTTTTGCACCAAACATATGGAATTGGTTACCTGTTGTTATTGACTATCCTTATGATCCATAAAGTCTGATTGGGCCAATAATTCCAGGTGCTATCTCTTAATTAAGGGCATTGCATATGCTATATAATTCACCATAAGCATGAGTAATTGTCCAGCATTGCCCTTTTATGAAGCTTTTTTTTTTTCTGAAAATGTATCATGTAGGTGGAAGCATTGACAAACCAGGAAGAAGTTGAATTGCGTTCTAAAATCGAAGCCCTTGGTTTGGAGGTTACAAAAGTTCCTTCAAAGTCAACACAGCTTGATGAGGTATGGTGAGCTCCTCTTGAATCCATTTTCAAAGTGGGATTTTCTCTTCCACCTCTTCTTTTGGGGATAAAGTGTGCATGTTACGTAGGGTTTTGCTCATTCTTTGTTTTTTCATTTCTTTTATAGCTTGAAATAGCAAGGGAGTTGGATAAATTATCAGCAAAGTTGGATGATGTTGATGATATGATATCAACAGCTATAGCCACAGATCCACAGGTGCAATCACTCTTGAGTGGTACAGCTGAGGTATGGATGCCAGTTATTACTGCTACTGCTGACGAGCGACGTAATTTTACTGGATCTATTGGAGATAATACTACTGAAGAGAAAAGCTCAAGCTGATTCAGTATTGCTATTTCCATGATTTTTTATGGGGGAATGTTAGCTCTTACATAATTTACATATGCTTTATCTTGCTATTGAACAAGTGCTTAGTATTTTTAATTTTAATTTATTTTTTTGTAAAAATAAGACAAATTGCATTTGTAAGTCTTTTTTTTTTCTCCTGTGCACAATGGCAACCTTTGTAATCATCTTTAAGTAATATATTAAAGTGGTAGTGACCTTGTCAGCAGACAGTATTTCTTTGATGGTGATGTAAATTCAAGATTTGAGTGCCTTCCATTTGAATATTATCCCTTGTGGTATATATTCTAGTGAATCAAATGATTTCTTAACTTGTATAGAAACAAACCCATATCTGGATATCAGCCAAAACTCTTATTGAAAGGTGCAAAGAATCTGCTATCTAAATAGAACATGTTGACTAATATTAGATAAGATTTGATTGCTCGAAGCTATTCAATATGAGATAGTGTCAAAACAACACCATTTTGATGTGAACTACTTAACAATTAAACCAACAAGCCACATCACAGTGGATCCAACAAACCAACAAACAAGGTAAAAAACTAAGAATCCAGCCAAAATGGTAAGGAATGGAGGACCTTGAGGAGCATCACTGGTTTTAGTCTCATCTGATTTATCTTGGACAGAATCTCCCCTATCCCCAGTAGGATTTGAATTTGATGCCAATGCAGTAAACAATCTTTGCCTTATTTGCAATCTTGCTGTATTCTTGAACCTACGCCAGAAGAGCATTTAAAGTATATAACAATAACGTCAGTCTCTGCAGCAATATAGTAAGCATTAAACCATCCAACCACATGCAACCATTCATTGTTGAAAGTCAAAAGACAAGAGGCCTTAAACTGAACTTGCAATGAAATATACAAACTCTAGATATAGCACTACAAAAGGTTGTCATTCTGGTCCTACAATAATCAATGTGAGCTTATACATGACATGATAGAGAATGAGAATAAAGAAAGGCAGTATTTTTATTGGGAATTCACACTAAAATGACTAGGTAAGAAAACATGGGATTTGAAAAAAAAAAAAAAAAATACATAATATTGGTATATTATTGGAAGCATTATTTAATAACAGCTTAGTGGACTGTGATCCGTCGACTCTCCATCCCCGTCGTCCCTCTCTTTCCTTCTCCTTGGTGGACTGTGATCGGATCAGATCGGGGCCGATCTCGAGCTGCTGGTAGCTTCCCTGGTCAACTGACTGGTGTTGCTTGGGGGGTTCGGATCCCCGGGGCTTGGGTGATGCTGGGGTGCTTGGAATTGGTGCTGTAGAGACTCGGGTTTGAGTATCCTGTCCCGATCTCCTCTACGGTTTGTGTGCTTGGATCGGGTTCGGTTCTTGTGTTCAAACTCCGGCGTTGTTACTGTTGTTTGTGTTGTTGTGGTGATCGGGTTTGATTGGAGCTAATGGTGATCATGCTCTGTTGTCTCGGTGCTGTCGGGGTGATCGGTTCTGTTTAGAGGGTGGTCTGGCTTGGTTGAGGTTAGGTGCTGGGGTGCGGCTGTGAGTGTGAGGTGCTGTTGTTTGTTCACCAAAAACAAAAAAAAAAAAACAAAAAAAAAAACAAAAAAAAAAAAAGAATCTTATATATATAATATATAAAATAAATGCTTGCTGTGAAGTAGATCTGGCGCTTTGGTTGAAAATGCTTGCTGTGGTGCTGCCTTTGTAGTGAAGTAGATCTGGGTCTTGACTCCAGCTGTGATGTTTGTGTAGTTGTTATGTGTTTTTGATCTTGTGAAGTAGATCTGGGATTTTTGCTGGAATGGATTGAAGTTGGGCTGTGTGGATCTGGTCAGTTTGTGGATCTCTGGGTGTGGAGCTTTATTTTGATCCAAGTTTGGAATTTCGGTGTGGATCCGTATCTATTATCCGTCTGGGGTTCTAATTGGTAGTGCGGGCGGCGGCGTTGTAGTTGTAGTGATACTCATTATGGCTACAGATGAAATCCTGAGGCTTTGTGAGGCTCTGTCCTTATCAGAGGAAGATGGTCCAGTCCTAGACATAACGGGGGATGCTCAAGCTGATGGTATTAGAAGCGTTGAACATTGCTTGGTAGGGAAGATCCTTTCTCGAAGGAAGGTTAATCGGGAGGCTTTTCGTGGCACTATTGAACAAATTTGGGGCACTGTGGGGCGAGTAGAAAATGAGATGATAGGCGATAATGTGTTTGTCTTCCATTTCCAATCCCTTGAGGATAAAGCGATGGTTTGGTCCAGGGGCTCCTGGCATTTCGATAAAAATCTCATTGTTCTTGAGAAACCAGTGGGGCCTGGTGCAATTTCTCAACTTCAATTCAAATTCTCTGAATTCTAGATTCATATTTATAACATTCCTCTGGCGTGTATGAACTGCAAAGTGGCGAGATTAATTGCTGAGGAAGTTGGTACCATTGTTGACTTCCCGATTGATTCGAAAGATTTGTAGGGCAAGTTTCTGAGAATCAAAGTTAGCATTGACATTACAAAACCTCTGAAAAGGGGTATCCGGATGAGGTTGGAGAATTTTGACACTATGATTACGGCCTTGATTAAATATGAGAGACTTCCAGATTTTTGCTATGGCTGCGGCTTCATTGGACATTCTTTTAGGGAGTGTCATATCAGCGAGGTGCGGAAGAGTATTATGGAGGGGGCTGAGCCAAAATTCGGGGTGTGGCTTAGAGCATCACCTCCGGATCGTTCAAAGTTTCGGCAAAGGGGGGAGGATACTTCAGAAGCTAAATCGAAAGCCCAGGAAGACATTGAGGCTGTGGTCGGAGTAGGTGCGAAGAATGCCACTAGAACCTTGGTTATGGTCCCAACAACTTCTGAAAAGCATGGAGGAAAGTCTAGTAGGGAGGGTGAGGGTTCTCTATCTGATCCCTCTAGAGTATTGTTAGTTGAGGATGATAGTTCGATTCAGGTTATCCAGTCGGCGATTCCATCGTCTAGGGAGGTCTTGGCAGTAGTTCCGACTGAAGATGGGCACTCAGAGGCGTTGGCTAGGATGGATGAGGAAATTGTGGGGTCGAATTTATGTGATGAAGGCGATGTTGTTATGGTAGGGGCTTCCCTTGGTAAGTGTAACTCCAAGAAATGGAAAAGACTAATCAGGGGGAGCCCTTTACAGAGGCTCATCCCAGGTTGCCCTAGCCCAATTCAGAAGATGTTACTAGCTAGGCATTATGCTAGGAGGGATCGAAAGCCAGTGAAGAGATCCCTTAATCATAAGTTTTCTGGTATTAGTGCTGGAATATCCCCTTCTGAAGTGATTGTTATAGATCCGGGCGGGAAACGAAAAGAGGTGGAAGTTGCAGGGGAGCACCTAGTTGGGAAGAAACAAAAATTCCTGGAGTCTGATTTGTCGGCGGAGCCTGTAGAGCAGGCCCGCCAGGAGCCATGAGTATCCTCTGTTGGAATGTTCGAGGATTGGGGAGTCCTCGGGCGTTCTTAGCTCTTCGGAAGGTTATCCGGAAACAATCCCCTAATCTAGTTTTCCTTTCTGAAACTAGATTAAAAGGTGAATGGGCGGCGAAAATTAAGGTACAGTTGGGTTTTCCTGGGGGTTTGCATGTGGATTGTGTGGGAAAGAGTGGAGGGTTGATGTTACTGTGGAACGATGTATGGGATGTTTCAGTATTGGAGCTAATTGCACTCACACCCCCTGAGGTTTGGCCAACTACAGGTAAAATCAACTTTATCATTTATTAACAATGACACCCCCTTGACTTTAGTCAAAGTGAACAGTATCAGGGGTATTTTCGTCTTTTTCAATTTTTAATTTTATTTTATTAAATAATAAATCAAAAAATTAAAATAAAATAATAAAATAATTTAAAAATTAATAAAAAATAAAAAATTAATTAATTTAAATCCATTTTCCAGATCGAATCTCAACCGTCCATCAAGATTAATGAAGGGTTGAGATTCAATCTGAAAATGGATCCAAAAAAAAAAAAAAATTTTGGATCTTCGAAGAACCCAGAGAGGGTTCTTCGATCTCTGGGTTCAGATCGAAGAACCCTTCTGGGTTCTTCGATCGAACCCATCTGGGTTCTTCGATCGAACCCATCTGGGTTCAGATCGAAGAACCCTTGTGGGTTCTTCGATCGAACCCATCTGGGTTCGATCGAAGAACCCAGATGGGTTCGATCGAAGAACCCAGAAGGGTTCTTCGATCTGAACCCAGAGATCGAAGAACCCTCTCTGGGTTCTTCGAAGAACCCAGATTGGGTTCTTCGAAGATCCAAAATTTTTTTTTTTTTTTTGGATCCATTTTCAGATTGAATCTCAACCCTTCATTAATCTTGATGGACGGTTGAGATTCGATCTGGAAAATGGATTTAAATTAATTAATTTTTAATTTTTTATTAATTTTTAAATAATTTTATTATTTTATTTTAATTTTTTGATTTATTATTTAATAAAATAAAATTAAAAATTGAAAAAGACGAAAATACCCCTGATACTGTTCACTTTGACTAAAGTCAAGGGGGTGTCATTGTTAATAAATGATAAAGTTGATTTTACCTGTAGTTGGCCAAACCTCAGGGGGTGTGAGTGCAATTAGCTCTTCAGTATTGTCCTTCTCCAGGGGCCATATTGATTTGGTGATTAAAATGGAGAATAACCTCAAATGGAGGTTCACTGGGTTTTATGGTTGTCCTGTCCCTAACCATAGAACCGATTCGTGGGAGCTCCTTCGTCGTCTGAAGGCAGTCAACAGACTTCCTTGGTTGTGCGGCGGTGATTTCAACGAACTCCTTCATATTGAGGAGAAGTCTGGCGGGAATGAACGAACTGGTCCGGGTATGTTTAATTTTCGTAGTATTGTTGAGTTGTGTGATTTTGTTGATTTGGGTTTTTCAGGGCCTTTGTTTACCTGGAATAATAAAAGGGGGGTGCTAGAAATGTTCAAGAAAGATTGGATCGCTTTTTTGCTACCAGTCAGTGGGTTAATTTGTTTTCAGGGATTAAAGTTGAGCATTTAGGTTTTATGTTTTCTGATCATAGGCCGATTTCGGCCAAGTTTGTGCATGGTGGTCTCAATATTAGTGGCGATAGGTTTCGGAAGTTCAGATTTGAGCCTTTTTGGCTTAAAGATGAAGAGTGCTATTCTGTGATTTGCTCGGCCTGGGGTGGGTTTGTCAGTGATACTTCTGGTAGAGGCTTAAGAGATAAGCTGGGGGTGTGTGCTGATCGGCTGGAAAACTGGAGTAAAGTCAAGTTCGGATCTTTGAGGAAAGCCATTGATAGGAAAAGACGTGAGCTCAATCTTCTCTATGATAGGCAGCAATCTGATCAGGTTCTTAATGATATCAAGCTCAGGGAACGAGAATTGGAAAGCCTCCTATCCAAGGAGGAATTATATTGGAAACAGCGGTCGAGGGTTGATTGGCTACTCGCAGGGGACAAGAATTCTAAATTTTTCCACAGAAGAGCGACGGCCAGAAAGAAGAAGAATATGATTAGCTCGCTGGTGGATGGTAGAGGGATCCGTAGGGAGTCTGAGCAGGGTATGTCTAGTGTGGTTTTTGATTACTTCTCAGATTTGTTCAAGTCTATTCAGCCATCATCCTCCGATTTTTCTGCTGCCTCATCCTTTCTTGAGCGTAAAGTTGATGCCCATATGGCAGGCAGACTGGGAGAGGCTTTCACCCGAGCAGAGGTGCGTGCTGCAGTTTTTGAAATGGGTCCTAATAAGGCCCCTGGCCCCGATGGCTTCCATGCTCTCTTCTTTCAGAAATTTTGGAATGTGGTTGGAGAGGATGTTTCTAGTGTTTGCCTGAATGTTTTTAATGGTGGATGCTCAATCGAGGAGTTCAATGCTACTAATGTTGTCCTGATTCTAAAGGTTAAAAATCCGGAGCGTTTGATCGATTTTAGGCCCATCAGCCTTTGCAGTGTTATTTATAAGACTGTTTCCAAGGTTATGGCAAATAGGTTGAAAGAAATTCTGCCCCACATTATATCTTCGGAGCAGAGTGCTTTTGTACCAGGGCGGTTAATTTTTGATAACATTATGGTTGCTTTTGAGCTCCTCCATTCTATCAAGAAACAGAAAAAGAGTATAAGAGGGTATGCAGCTATTAAACTTGACATGAGTAAGGCTTACGACCGTGTGGAATGGGGCTTCCTGGAGATCATTTTGGAGAAACTAGGGTTTCCTAATCAGTTTAGAGCCCTTGTTATGGATTGTGTGTCGACCTCCAAACTTTCCTTCCTGATAAATGAGAAGTCTGTGGGGGAAGTCACTCCGCAAAGAGGGTTGAGGCAGGGATGCCCTTTGTCTCCTTATCTCTTCCTTCTCTGTGCAGAAGCTTTATCTTCTCTTATCAAAGGCAACGAATCTAATGGGCAATCTCTGGGTATGAGATGTAGTCGCGGGAGTCCTCTAGTAAGCCATTTGTTTTTTGCAGATGACAGTATTGTTTTTTGCAGGGCTTCAGTTCAGAACTGTGAGAAGTTAAAACAGATCCTAAACGTCTATGAGAAAGCTTCTGGCCAGCGGATTAATCTGCAAAAATCCAACATCACCTTTAGCCCAAATGTGGAAGATGCCTGCAGCGCTAGTATCTTGAATTGTCTGGGTCTAGTTAATGCCCAAGCTCATGACAAATATCTTGGCCTTCCAACCATGGTGGGGAAAAATAAAAGAAAAACCTTCAGTTACATTAAGGAGAGGGTTTGGCGTAAGATCAGAGGGTGGAAGGGCAATCTCTTCTCGATGGGCGGGAAAGAAGTTCTTATCAAAGCAGTGGCGCAAGCTATCCCTACCTTCACTATGAGTATATTCCAGTTGCCTTCTGCTCTGTGCAATGAGCTGTGCTCTATGATTATGGGCTTCTGGTGGGGTACCTCAGATGGTAATAAGAAAATCTGCTGGGTCTCTAGAGACAAGTTATGTTCTCCGAAAATTTGTGGGGGGCTTGGTTTTAAAGATTTATCTCTTTTTAACCAAGCTCTTCTTGGCAAGCAGGCTTGGAGAATTGTTATGAATAAAGACTCGTTGGTTTCTAGAGTTCTTAAGGCTAAGTTTTTCAGGCAGGAGGATTTCTTATCCGTCTCGCTGAAACAGGGGAGTTCTCATCTCTGGAGGAGTTTGGTTTGGGGTAGGAGTCTTCTTATTAAAGGCCTTCGTTGGAGGGTAGGTAATGGTAAGAATATCAGTGCTTTTCAGGACCTCTGGATTCCAAGGGCGTCAACTTTCAGACCCGTCTCGATTGCCCCTGTGGATGATCTCATGGTCGCATCTCTCATTTCCCCTTCTTCCCATTCTTGGGATTTGGCTAAGCTTGATCAGGTCTTTGTGGCAGCGGATAGGGATTCTATCCTGGAAATTCCTCTAAGTTTTGGTGATTGTAATGATTCCTTAATCTGGCATTTTGATAAGAATGGGGAGTATTCTGTGAAGAGTGGGTATAGAGTTGCAGCGCAGGAAAAACTCTCCCTCAAAGGTTCCTCCTCGTGTCCGGATTCGAAATGGTGGCTTGCACTTTGGAATCTCAACATTCCCCCCAAAATTAAAATCTTCATATGGAGGGTTTGTCACAATGCCATTCCGTCTCTTTGTAATCTTTGCTCCAGGAAGATTGTGGTTGATCCGTGTTGTTCTAGATGTGGTGATGCTCCCGAGAGCTCAGCCCATGCCCTTTTTTGGTGCAACTCCGTGCGTCCTATTTGGGAATCCACTGTTTTCTGGGACATTCTCAAGTTGCAGTGTCATATTTCTTGTTTTGATTTGATCTTGTGGGTTTTTGTTAGGGCTAAGAGAGCAGAGTTCGAGGAGTTCTGCATGATCCTGTGGGGGGTTTGGTCTGAAAGGAATGCTGTCTATCATTCTAAGTCCCCCAGGTTTAGTGCTGATTTGGTTTCTTGGTCTCTCTCTTTGCTTCGTGAATTTCAGGGTACCCAGAAGGTCTTTGGCTCTCCCCTCCAGCCCCCCAGGCAGCCTCGCTCTGCTCCGTGGTCGCCCCCTCCCGCAGGCTCCCTGAAGTTGAATTCCGATGCAGCAGTGAAGCCTGGCTGTTCTATGATGGGTTCTGGTGCAGTGGTGCGTGATTCTCAGGGCAAGGTTGTTGCAGCTTCTGCTAAGCCCCTCTTGGGGTTTTTTCCTGCTGAGCTTGGCGAGCTGCTGGCGTTGCGAGAGGGGTTGCTACTGGCGAAGGAGTTCAACCTGATTATTGAGTGGGTTGAGTTAGATGCTGTTAATGTTGTGGCTAGGGTGCTTAGCTCTTCTCCTTGTTCTGTTATGGACCCTATTATTTCTGATGTTAAGGCTCTTTTTAGGGCTGTGGGAGTTTCCAACTGTCATGCCATTCCTCGTTCAGGGAATGGAATGGCACATTCTCTTGCTTCCCTAGCCTTTTCCTCTAAGGAGGAATTTTGTTGGTTCAATCCTGAACCTAGTTTCCTTGTTGGTCTTCTGTAATAGAAGTTTTGTTGAAATCAAAAAAAAAAATAACAGCTTAGCGATGACTGAATTCCCAGTTGGGGTAGGTTGAGTCAATATAAATCCTTCACAAAAAGCATTGTAAAGTTTCCTTCTTTTTTTTTTTTTTTTTAATGCTAGTAGAGTTTCTAAAACAAAAAACCGACTAGAAAAAGCTGAAATGCTTTCTCTGCAACAGTAAAAATTGGAAAAAAAAAAAAGGACCAAAAGAAAAGGGAAAGCAAATGTAAACATGACTAGCGCGCAAAGAATTACAGAAACCAGTTAATAAACACCATTTTCATCATGTATAAGTAATAGAGATAGATAAGATGAATCAACCCATTACACATGTTAAAAAAATATTTTGGGTTAATATTGTATAAAATAATGATCCCTACCCAGATGCATATTGCAGACATTAGCAGCAGAAAGCAATTAATGGCGTTTCCAAGTAAAAGAGCAGATTTTGGGTTAGCGTACCTCAAGCTCGGAGCTAGTTTGAGAAGGTGGAAAGAGCGATGATGATGAACCACTTGGGATGCTGGTATTCGTGCAGCTGCTGCAGCACAAATCCTCAAAGACGCCATTTCTATTGTCTCAGATTTGGGAGTTAATCGAATTACCAACATCATCACTCTATGGCTCACACTGGTTGATATTGTTGGAGCATTTGCTTTATTGTATGCCACGTGTATTTTTGGGATCATGTATAGGAAACTATTTATTTATTAAAGTCAAAAATATATATATATATATATATATATATATATATTTATTTTTTTAAAGCGTATGAAAACTATTTATGAACATTATTCAATCACAGTATATTACTCGTAAATTTCAAATTAATTTTTAAAAATATTAAATAAATTAAAATGTTTTTTTTTTTCAAAACTCTGCTTCTAATCAAGTGGAGTCAGTCAACTCCTCTCCTTCCTAGTCATTAAGGGGGATTACTTTGATTTGCTCTTCAGTGATTTTGGTCATCTTAAAACAAAAAGAGTGCTTCAAACACACACACGCTCTCATTTTGATAAGCCACCTAGAAACAAAAGCAAGAGCCTTTATTTTATGCAAGCAAAAGGAAAGTAAGAATACATCAAGGGTAGGGACCCTAACTCTCTATCTACTTACATATGCAAAAGAAAGAGGATTTAATCATATATAATACAATGGATTGCTGTATGTATCTTTCAAAATAACTGGCCTGCCATCAGCAACCCAAACTACTTTATTCAAATCGCTCAATCACACTGTGACTCAAAAAGTTTCACAGAGCAGTATAACCACACTGTGTTTAAGAAATGTCAAAAATTTGTGGAACAAGAAAATGAATGTGCCTTAACAATTTGATTGAGCCAACACAACTTCTAATTGTTCATCCACCGTCCACTTATCCATCCAATCCAAAACCCAAGCGTTTTGAGCTATTATTACCAAGTTTTCATACAGCACTCAACCCAATTTTATGCTGCTTTCTTGCAATTCTTTTCGATCCAATCCATCGTAATACTTTTTGGCCTCTCCAGTGGTAATCCAAGAGCTCGGTCCCATATCAGCTGAACCAAAATATTTGTATGTGAGTTGAAGATTTAGTGCAACAATAAATGTTCAACATAGATAGAAAAGACGGCAGAACAGACCTGAGAGCAAATTCCGAGACTCCTTGATACACCGAAAAGAACAGTAAAATATCTGTGGACCAGTAATTTAAGGAATATCATCGTATCATTGAAAGTGATAACATAAGTAAAAACTAACATTGGTCATAATCGCTGTAGAGAAATATAGTTACCTTGCTTCAGTCAAACCAAAATAGTTCAGCAGTACCCCACTGTGAGCATCGACATTGGGCCATGGGTTTTTAACCTGCAAGCATAAAAATTTCCATGTACAAAGAGCATAAAAACCCCATTTTGATTGATTGAAAGAAACTAAACAGAATTACAAATTGGTCAATAATGAATATGATATAGACAGAGTAATCTGCATTTATACAGCCTCGGGACATGCATAATCGTTTGAATATGTTTATGCTCAAAGTAAAATGATAAGCAACTAACCTTCCCTAGTTCTGTTAGTATTGGGGGCACAACTTCATATAGCTTGGAAACCTGTTAAGGTGAAGGCTAGGTTAGTTCATGAAAGAACTTGTAACAGAATTCAAAGCTAGTGTGTGTCATAAAGAGGGGCACAGTTTTTTGTATCATGCAATCAGGGTAAAGTGATAACCAGCTGGAATAGCGGATCATTAGGTAAATGCTTCAAGGCAAACTCTCTCTGACAAGAGTATCTTGGATCCGTTTTACGCAAGACTCCATGACCAAATCCAGGAACAACCTGTATATTTGAGAGAGAATCATGATTTTAAGACAAAAAAACTCACACTTGGTCAACAAGCTTCTAACAAAGTTCACAAAATTAACTTGAGATGGTGATGATTCAAGGGAATGAACGATAGCTTCTTTTGAGAGAGCATACAAAAATATATATTAGATGTGAGCAAAGAGGCAAGTGCTTATAAACATAAAATTCACTAGACAATTGTGTGCTACTGTAATCAATCATTTCAGAACCAGAAAGACTTCCTTTATTAGTCAAAAAAGTCTCATCTACACACTGAGTAAATGTATGCAATACCTTGCCACTATTTAAGGTCTTCCAGATAAAATCTTGCAACTGCTCCTTGGTTGTGTTCTCACCACACTCTTCCACCACAGATTTAATCCAAACCAAGACTTCCTGTGATCAGATATCGCAGAAGTTAAAACAAAAGAGCAATAACAATAATCTCCAGATGGAAATCAACTAACACCTTTATGTACAGGAATTGAGAAACCTCACAGTTAGTATCACAATTAAACTCAAGATAGTCAATGAGACAAGTAATAGTTGAAAATACTTAACTCTGAAATTGTTGTTCATACACTCTACAAATACAAAACAAAAACTTCAACCTCAAGAACTGTAACCAGAGAAACATTGGAAACTAATTGTTCAAGGCATCAATAATATATTGAAGGCACAAATAGAAGAATTAGGTGGCCTATGATACTGATGCCACACATCTTATTCTTTATTACAGATAAATTTACAGGGTTTTTGAAGAATAATCATGTTCACAACTTCAAGTCTCTTTTATACTAGTAATAATCGTTTATAATTCACATATACACGCAAACACAGAAATAAGAAGCCCTTTAATTTGTATGTTTTATCATTGCAACTTATCTTCTTAATGTTACCCTGTCTCAGCTAAATTAGGTAGAAAACCCAGTATCTCCACATTATAACCATACCTAAGCAGAAGAACCAAACAGAAGCATGGGTGGCCCAAACAAATAACTATGCAACACAACTTTCGAGGTGGGCTTGGCTTTGACAAGCTTGAGGTTTGCCTAGAGGTTAACAAATTCTGGTTATGCCCAACTAATCTAGAACTCCCTGGAAATGAGATAACTTTACTATATAATGCCTCCAGAATTTCAGTTCAATTTCACCGGATGGAAAGCACAAATATCTCTGAGTGCGAGTATTCCAAGAAACTATTTTCTTTTTACACTCCATCAGATTTAACATAAGAATTCAGCTTTATGTCTATGCATACATTTCTAAATATTTACATGATTGCTACCTAAAGTGGCAACAGTTTCTACTTGACAATGATAATTAAAAAGCAGACATATAATGGACAGTGTTATAATAGAAGAAAAATACCTGATTAGCCAAACCATGGAGTGGTCCAGCTAAACCATTTAATGCAGCTGCAAATGAAAGATAAGGATCTGAAAGTGCACTAGCAACCTGAATTCAGCACAACAATTTCATAAGAACACAATATTAACTTTCAACAGAAAAAGTGTCACTCATTTGAAGAATAAGCCTTAAAATTAATTAATGAGATTAAAATTCTAGGTGACGTTAGCAAATATATTAGCAATGTATCAGAGATGATGAAATCAAGGTTACAAAGTGAACAGCTGGGACAAACTGAGGTAACTTACTAGGTGGCCAGTGTGAGCACTAACATTCCCACCTTCATGGTCACTGCAATACATTATTCAATATAATGTGCATTAACTCGTGAAATAGTTCTTACCTAAGTACCACATACATTTTGCAGAAAATAAGAAGTAAATGCAATATCAATGTAAAATATAATATACACTTCATACCAAAATGAGTATACAAACCTGTGGATGGTGACATAGAGCCTCATAAGCTCATGCATCTTGGGATCATCAAATCCTAACATGTGTGAATAGTTTGCACCATAATCCAGAGAGTCATCCTTGGGGATAACTTTTCCATCCTTGTATGCCCTTCAGCAACACAATGCAGAAATCAAATCATACAGGATTCCAGAGGATCAGTTAATTGAGTTGGATAGAAAAGACAACAGCAAACAGTCACACTCTACCATAGCAATCCTTTTTTTTTTTTTTATAGAAATAGTAACAGTAAATTTGTGCCAAAGCAAAGTTCTCATAGTCTTTTAGAATATAGACAAAAAAATCATAACCTAGATTCAACATTTTCACATACCTTCGATACACATATGAAGCTACTACTGGCAAACGGGCAATCAGATTCAAAGAGTCTTCATATGTTGGCTCCCAGTACCTACAATGCATATCATATAACAAAGTTTGTAAAACCAATATAAGATTGTTATATAGCAACAGAACTTTTCTAAAAAATCTGTTACTTTGATTTATGAATCCCCTTCTCGTACGCCTTTTGAAATTCACTCTGGACCTGATGAAAAAAAACCCAGAAAATTGTCAAATAAAATTCTAGTTGCGGAACAAGATCAATCACAAGTCAAGGTAGGAATATGTTGAGACTGTAAGAAGATCCAAGAGAATTGCTGGAGAAGAAACAAGAGTGCTGGAGAAGAAACAACCAGTGGGTACCGCGACCCCTTATCGCAACCCACCGTCACGACAGGAGGTCGCGTCACTCACTGGTAGAGTTCCAATTTGTCACAGTGAGTACCACAACTGAGGTCGCGACACTCCAAAATATGCAACAGTTAGGGTTTTCATTTAAGTGCGATAGCTGGTTGTTGCTTTGTGTTTTCTTTATTTGTTAAAGGGCAAGTTAGTCTTTTGTCATGTTTTTGCCAGTTAGTATAAATAGGTTACTATCACTAGGGTTGTAACTATCCATTATTATCAATTGCGAAGAGAGCCACGGAGGCGTGATGTTGGGTTTGAGGTTGAATGACGGCGCGAAAGGCACCATAGTCGGGGACTATTGGCACCATTTCTTACCGGAAATGGGGCCTTATCTCTCCTTACTTTTGTCCGTCTTTGGGTGATTATTGAGTGTTTTTGATGTTTTTCTTGAGTGTGCAGGTAATTAAGGCCATATGGAGAGTTCGGGAGAAATCAGGCAAAACTACATCGTTTTGACCAGCTACTTGAGCCGCTACTTGCACAAGTCGCGACAGTGTAATTGGGAAAACCAGGCCGAGGCACTCGCGACTTGGGCCGTGAGTTGCGCAAGTTGCGGTAGTGTATTGCAGAAAGTTACAGAGGTACTTGTGACTTAGCCCGCGACTTAGCCTGCTACTTGCACAAGTCGCGGGCGGCTTTAAGTTGCCCTAATCCGAGCTGCTATAAAAGAAAAACGTGATTAATTAAGAAGGGAGTTGAGCTGTGGCAGAAAGGAGAGAAAATAGAAGAAAGAAGAAAGAAGAAGAAGAGAGACGGAGGGATTTGGGATTGTCAACGGAGAAGTTCACCAGAGACGGAATCAGACGAGAGTCGTCCCGTCGAGAGTTTTTTTTCTTTATTCCTTCCTTTGTTGTAGCTTTTGTTGATGTTTTCATTGTTGAACAACATGTATTTTAATTAACTAGTTATGAACTAAATTTTATAACTAGGGATGATGATGAATCTAAATATGAATTTTGATTGAGAGTATATGCATGTTTGGATGATTTAAGTTATATTGGTTGAGTGGCTTTTTAATACTTTATTGATTGTTATACGATTGATCACCATTTAGCGTAATCTTGTTGTTGTGGGTTAAGTACCAAAGGAGACGCCCACAACGTGTTCGATAAATTGCCATCATAGTCTAGGAGTCAAATAGAGATATATTGGCTTATTCTGTGTGATATTTGATATGCTTTTATATGTTAATGCATTCCCATATAGTTGGATAACCATCGAGAGATAGGGTATTAGTATATGTGGAATAAGTTCGATTTACCTCAAGAGAGGATTTTGGATATTCTAGTTAGCATGATCATCAACCTGTAACTTAGACATCCTCACATAGTAATCTCAATCATTAGGTAATATTTAGTGAAATCGGATTCCCTAGTTCATCTTTACATTGATTACATTGTCAATTGCGTAAATTCCAGTCAAGATAGTAGTTTTAATTAAATTCATCACAAAACAGTTTTATTATTATAATAGAGATAGACTTAGTTATTTTTAGTAGTCAATACCTATTACATTCTCGTAGGAACGATACTTGTACTCATTCTTTATTATTTGTGCCGACTCCGTACAGTTGCGGGTAACCAAAAGGCATAACAGGGACCCAGGAGGCCAAAGGTGGATTGTCCGCATTTTAATGGGGGGAGACCCACACGAGTGGTTGGACAAGGTTGAGCATTTTCGAGTCTATGACGTGAATGGTGTGGACCGGGTCTCCACAACTTGCATTTATCTTGATGGCAAGGCTAATAGTTGGTGGAAATGGATGAGGGCGCAATACAAGTAGGAGTGTAAGCGAATGGGATGGACAGCTTTCGAGCAAGAGTTTATGGCTCAATGGGGGCCATAACCGGTAATCAATCATCACGGTTGCTTGGCCAAACTAAAACAGAAAGGAAGGATGCAGACCTATATTGAGAAGTTTCGCCGATTGCAAACTATGGTTAGAGGGTGGTCCAAAGAGACATTGGTGGGCACATTCATCAAAGAATTGAAACCTTGATTGGCAAGGGAAGTCAAATTGAAGCAGCCTAACAGGTTCTCAGAAGCGATGAAGATCGCTAAGGTACTGGGTGATAGCTACTATGAGGATCGAAAACAGTTCAAAGAGGGTACTGAGGGCAAGTTCTCTACCACAAAATATTCGAGAAAGAGAAGGAGGTTGACGGGGGCAATTTCAAAAAGGAAGGCAGAGATGTGAGGAAGCTTTCACGAGGGGTTGTGTTTCAAATGTGGCGATAAATGGGATAGGGATCACAAATGCAAGACAGGGAAGATTTATTTTGTATTGGATTCAAGTGATTTTGATGACGATGACGACGAAGAAGGAAGTGAGTCCAACGATGACGGTGAATTGAGAGTGGTTGAAATGGGCACTAATGACGGTGAGGCTAAATTGTCGCTTAATGCCATGTCGGGAGCTTCAGCACCATCTACAATGAGGCTTATGGCGTGGATCGGCAAGTTTGAGGTATCGTTACTAGTAGACTCTGGTCCCTCTCATAATTTTATTAATGCTAATATCATCAAGAAGATTGGGTTGCGAGGGGCTGCCATAGAGCCGTTCAATGTAAGGGTGGCTAATGGGGACAAGCTAAAATGTGAAGAAGTGGTCCAAGGGGTAAAGATGAACGTGCAAGGGGTAATGATTGTGGCCGATTTGCATGTGTTGTCTCTAGTAGGGGTAGAAGTAGTGTTGGGCAATGTGCGGTTGCGGAGTATTGGTATAGTGACTACAAATTTTGTGGCTATAGCGATGAAATTTAAATTGGGTGAAAAACTGAGAACGTGGACAGTCTTGTCCGCTAGAGATATTAAATAGTATGAGGCTCAGTTGATGGAATGGTTATGCAAAGGGGGTGCCTAATGCTTCGCAGTTATAAGGGCAGTTGAAAGATCAGTTGGAGAGAGTAAGATGGGTGAAGAGAGCCTGCATGACGGGTTACAGCAGCTGCCCGAGAGTGTAAGAGTGGTAGTAGCAAAGCATAGTCGTGTCCTGAAAGTGCCTACTAGTCTACCGCCATCTCGCCAATTTGATCACCGCATAAGTCTGAAGGATGAATCCAAACCAGTCAACGTGCCTCCTTACGGGTATGCTCATTTTCAAAAGGGAGAAATCGAGAGGTAAGTTGAAGAAATATTGCAGAATGGGTTGATCAGATCAAGTCAAAGTCCTTTTGCATCCCCAGTGTTGTTAGTGAGGAAGAAAGCAAGAACTTGGAGATTTTGTACTGACTACCGATCATTGAATGAGGCAGCAGTTAAAGACAGGTTTCCAATTCCGACGGTGGATGAGATGTTGGATAGTTGCACGGAGCATGTGTATTTACCAAATTGGATTTACGGGCTGGATATCATCAAATTCGAATGCGAGAGGAGGATGTGCACAAAACGACTTTTAGAATGCATTTAGAGTTATATGAGTATCTTGTGATGTCTTTTGCGCTGTGCAACGCCCCGTCCACATTTCAGGCAGCCATGAATGATATCTTGAGGCCATATTTGAGGAAGTGCGTTTTAGTGTTCTTTGACGATATTCTCATATATTTGAGATCGATGGAGGAACACTTGGAGCAATTAGAGTTGGTGTTGGGAATTCTGGAACATCATTTTTTTATTAAAATGTCCAAATGTGACTTCGTGCAAGATGAGCTTGAGTATCTTAGGCATATCATCTCCGGGCTAGGTGTGAAGGTAGATTCCAGGAAGATCGAAGCTATGGCGGATTGACCATTACTGAACGACGTGTCGGCTTTGAGAGCATTTTTGGGGTTGACAGGCTACTAGAGGCGATTTGTAAAAAACTAAAAGCTAATTGCTAAGCCATTGACAGCCATGTTAAAGAAGGATGGGTTTGAGTGGACAGACGAGGCTAAGAGTGCTTTTGAAGAATTGAAGCGAGCTATGACCTAAACCCCATTTTAGCACTACCCAACTTTGAAAAGCCATTTGAGATTTATACAGATGCAAGTGGTGCGAGTATTGGGGCTGTGTTAGTGCAAGAAAAGAGTCCCTTAGCATTTATTTCCAAAACCTTAGGACCCATGAAGAAAGCCTGGAGTACTTATACTAAGGAGATGTTAGCAGTGGTGCATGCGATGAAGATATGGAGGCTGTATTTATTGGGCAGAAAATTTACCATTATTACTAATCAGCAGGCTTTGAGGCATTTGTTAGAACAGAAGACAGTAACTCCTGAACAATAGAAGACCGTAACTCCTAAACAACAAAAGTTTATGGTGAAATTTCTGGGGTTTGAGTACGACATTATCTATCAACCGGGAAAAAAAACCAAGGTGGCTGATGCTTTATCCATAAAAGAAGGGAGTTCTATGTTATGGTCTATATATAGAGAAGAGGAGTAGGGTTTGATGGCTCTTAGTGGGATTTAATGGAGAATAGGGGATAGGATAAGAAAGGCTGTGCAATTTGATGCTAGAGCCGTGGAGATTTGTAAGAAGATTGAGCACCGGGAAAGTGGAGTAGACAGGTATAGCCTTAAAAATGGGTTGCTGAATTACAAGTCGTATGTGTATGTACCAGGGCTACCGGGTTTGAGAGAAGACATCCTTGCTTACTTCCATAATAGTAAGGAAGGGGGTCATTGAGGTGGTTGAGGACGTATGTGAGAGTTAAGCACTTCTTTCACTCGAAAGGACTTAAAAATGATGTGAAGAAATTAGTGGTAGAATGTGATGTGTCAAAAGGTGAAGTACAATCAAAGGCGTCTGATGGGGTTACTACAACCGCTACCTATACCGGTGAGAAACTGGAAAGACTTGACTATGGATTTCGTTGAAGGACTATCTAGTAGTGGTAGATTTGAATCAATTTTGGTGGTAATTGATAGATTGAGTAAGGGAGCCCATTTTATTCCGTTAAAACATCCTTTCACGGCTAGTGGTGTGGCTAAGGCATTTGTAAATAATGTGGTGAAATTGCATGGGTTCCCAAGAAGCATTGTGACTGACCGAGGGAAGTTGTTTATGAATTCTTTTTTGCAAGAACTTTTTGCTTTGCAAGGCAGCAAACTGAAGGCGAGTTCTTCCTATCATCCTCAGACCGATGGACAGACAGAAGTGGTGAATCGAACTTTGGAGCAGTACCTTCGATGCTAATGTCATAAGGAGCAAAAGAGGTAGAAGGAGTACCTTGCTTGGGCTGAGTACTGGTACAACACTTCACACTATGCTTCTATCAACACAAATCCTTTTGAAGTGATGTACGGTAGGCCACCACCGGTGCTGAGCACTTATGAAAAGGGTACGGCACGAAACGACGAAGTTAAGAGGGAGCTGATAACTAGAGATGAGATTCTGGCTAGGGTGAAGAAAGAGCTTGAGAAGGCTCAAGGGAAAATGAAAAAGTATTATGACCAAGGGCGTCGGGATATATCATTTGAACCTGGGGAGATTGTGTATCTTAAACTTTAACTATAGAAGCAGAAGTCCTTAAAGAAGAAATTCAATGTGAAGTTATCGCAGAGGTTTTATGGATCTTTCAAGGTGTTGGAATTGGTAGGAGAGGTGGCTTACAGGTTGGAGTTACCACCAACTTTCAGGTTGCATCCAGTGTTCCATGTCACTGTGATGAAGAAGAAAGTGGAGGGACCCTAATTTAATTTCGAACAACTTGCCAGCATTTGATTTTGAGGGTAAGGTGATGCTTCAACCATCAGCAGTGTTATGGTATCGCAATTGGAAGAAATGTCGTACGTTGTCCAAGGTGTGGCAAGTTCTGGTTCAATGGCGCGGGGTTCCTACAGAAGAGGCTACTTGGGAGCACTGTGATGAAATGCAAGGTTGAAGAAAGCGGAAAAAATCGCCCGCAAGGCGCTAGGCGGCGCCTCGCTGCCGAGATTAGGAGTTAAGCTGCGGTTTAAGCGGTAAAGGGATGGCAGGGTCGCGGTGAAGGGGGCGGCTTGTGGCGAAGAAGGAATAAGAAGAAAAGAAAAATTGTTTTAAAACCTAAGCCCCAAAATGACGCCGTTTTGGGGGTTTAGGTTTTTCTTTTTTTCTTAAACATAACCCTCAAAACGGCGTTGTTTAGGTTTTTTTTTTTTTTTTTTTTTTTAAAAAAAAATATAACCCCCAAAACCGTTTTGGGAGGTTTAAATTTTTTTTTTTCCTTTTCTTCTTCTTCTTTCTGCTGGCAGTCTCTTCTTTACTTATTCTTCTTCGTTTTTCTTCTTTTTCTTCTTCTTTCCCTTGACCAAATTCGTTCCCATCGTCTCCGATCTGCTCCCCGTTGGCCGACTTTCGGCAGACCGCTCAATCCCCGCTTAAGTGGTCTAGGCGCTAGGCAATGGGTCGCCGCCTGACTAGCGCCTAGCGCTTTCTGCAACCTTGATGAAATGGTGGAATGCTTTTCAGATTTTACCCCTGAGGACAAGGGTATTCTCGAAGAACAGGGAAATATTGAGACTGTAAGAAGATCTAAGAGAATTGATGGAGAAGAAAAAAGCGTGCTGGAGAAGTAACAACCAGTGGGTATTGCGACCCACCGACGCGACATGAGGTCGCGTCACTCACTGGTATAGTTCCAATTTGTCATAGTGAGTACCGCGACTGAGATCGCCATTCTCTGTCGCGATCCAAAATATACAACAATTAGGGTTTTCGTTTAAGTGTGGCGGCTGGTTTTTACTTTGTGTTTTCTCTATTTGTTAAAGGGCAAATTAGTCTTTTGTTATGTTTTTGCAAGTTAGTATAAATAGGTTACTATCACTAGGGTTGTAACTATCCATTATTATCAATCGAATATCAGTTTCTCTTGATTATTGGCTTTTACCAAAGTCATCTAAATTCGATTTTTCTTGGAACTTCGCATTCGAGGATCACTTGGGCTAAGGCAAGAGCTAATTAACTTGCGTTCTAGAGCGTTGGTGAACCCTAGATAAGGTGATCTAGCTCAAATCTATCTACGTGTGTATTTCTTGTTGTGCAAGTAAGAGCGGTTAGGGTTTGTTGTTGGATCTAGACCTAGGTCCTCAACAACATACCATCCCAACAGCTCAATTTATTAGTAGTTATTAACTTTTTATGATTGAAATTGTAACATATGATTTTCATACAAAAGCATGTTTTGCTACAAAATGAATCAGAGGAACAATATATACAACGGAAATATAAGGAACTCAAAAATGAAAATGGTAATCAATTAGACCCCAGAGAACTAAGTACAAAGACTAAAGCATTCAGATTGATAATGACCGAGCAAAGAAATTAAATGATCATACCACAAAATAGGAAAAAGTGGGGAAAAAATATTATGCTTATATAGACCAGAAATTAAGCAACCTGAAGGGCCATAACACCAGTGACAAACTGAGTCATTGGATGTGCTGAGACTGGTAGAGCATCAATGGCCTTGAACACATAATCTGCAAGAGAAATGCAATAGCCGAAATGAACACATTTTCACTGCTTATAATAAATGCATATGAAGGTTGAGATTTCTTTAAGGATGTCAGACAGCAGAAGACATTTAGTCAATCTTTTTTGTAAACTAAAAGTATAGCCATTACGAATAAATGATTAACAAAACTCAAATCTAAGCTATTTAAAATTGTAATGCAGTCATTCAAATAATACAATGAGTTAAAACTTATTTATTAGCAAAACTTTAGTTGAATACATATTCAACCAAAAATCCGAAGTCATGTTTAGTATATTGTAAAACTAAAACACCTCGCATATTTCCTTGGAGTCAGCATACTAAATTACAAAATGAAGCACTGAAAGTTTTACGTAATATAGAAAACTTAAAAGCAATTTAATGGGACTGACCAGGGACAGTGGCACGATCTTGCAATTCCTTGGTTAAGGCATTGACCTGCTCTTTGCTTGGTACCTAAAATACAGAGGAAGGTAAAAAAATGTGATGTCAGCTGGGTATGGACAAAACTTTAACAAAAGTTACATTATTTAGTAATGTCATAACAGTTTTTCATCTCACATGTGAAAATTACCCACCTTTCCGGTTAAAAGCAGCCAAAGAATACCCTCCGGCAAAGGTTCTCCGTCAGGCTTTGCAGCTGGTAATACTTTTTGGCATTCAGGAATCGACAGACTCCTAAAGCGAATTCCCTGCAAATTGCAAGTTTATAGGCCAATAATTAAGTGAAGGTATTTCACATCCCCAAATTGTGACAGATGAATAAGTAGATGAAATTATATACCTCATCAGGATCAAGCAAAGAGCCTTCCCACAGTAGCCCAGTCATCCCTCTCATTCCACCAATTACCTTTCCAACCAAATAAGAAAATGAGAATGTAGCCTCATAACATTGAGACAAAAATCTAAAACAATTCAGCTCCGCCATGGTAAAGTAACACAAAACATGTTACCATATCAACAGTAATATTTCCTAACTGGGACTTTCCATATTCTGACTTGATTTTCTTCAGGCGCTCCTGGAGCAAAATAATAAAAAAGAAATAAACTTAGTGAAAGCTTATATTTTGCAAGTAAGCACAAGCATATTTCTTAATCATACTAAATGTCTAATAGGTTTTTACTGAGATATAAAAAGCATGAAACTTAATCTTCTCAGCAATATAAGCGGAGTAAATAAAAACAGAGACAGAGTTGATCAACTAGTTGCTTAAAGACAAGGTTCATCTACCAACTGCTATGAACCCCAAAAATCACCAAAGCATGAGCAGTTTAACATAAAAGCAACAATAGAACAGCTGTAAAAAGTCATAAAAATTGAGACAGGAAGCTTATCTAAAGTAGAGGAAACAAACCTGTTGTTCTGGAATCAACTCCTTGAGCTGAGAATGAAGGTCCTACAAGCATAAATGAAAAAAAATGAATATTTTTGCATAAACAAGAGCCTAGATCAGCAAATGCAAATCGACAATATTCAGAAAAATTCCACAGAAAATGTTAGCATGTGATTGTAGAAGTGAACAGGCTTTATGAAAAACAAAACAGCAGTATAGAAACCAATGCAGGCAACGAGTAAAAGCATCAACGTAGTGCAAGCTTTCAACGTGCGTTTGATTTCAATAACTTTTTGAGCAAAAATTTTCCTTATTCATTCAATACCAAAAATATTAAACACATACATTCGCGGCTGATGTATGTATATACTTATAGAAAGAGAGAGATCAGAGAAATTACAAGATCAGAAGAGCTTTGCATCTGAAGCCATCTAACAGAATTGGTGAGACTAGATTGCTGGCTCTGTAACACAGATTCAATGAATCAATATAATACTTTAACAAAAAAAAAAAAAATATTTTTTTTTTCAATGAATCAATACATGGAAAAATAAAGAGTGATGAAGAGAGAGAACTTACAACGCGAGAACGTAGACGAGAAAGCGCAGTGACGCTCCTGAAGAACACCATGACTCACTTCAAAGCTGGTTGGAGATTGAGACTAACAACAGCAAATGATGGAAAATGAGGAGAGCACAAAACTATTAAAACTTAAGAAAAAGGATGGATTTTGGAATAAAAAAGTGCGAGAAAATGAGAAAGGTAGGTACCGAGTCCGAAAAGATCGCCACGGAATAGAGAGTCGTATACGCAGAATATTAGAAATTTCCAGCCTTTATATTAGAATTGTCGACGCTTGATTTTGAACTTTGAAGGTCAATCACACCTTTTCTCCAATTACAACCATACCCTTCACTAACTTTTATAATATTCCCACCTCACATATAAGTCCACTTTTGTTAGGTTGGCCCATGTTCCCTTCAATTTTGATTATTTATTTGTTTAATTCAAAGCATGTTTTGGCTTTTATATTTAATATTTGAGGGTCACTTTGTTGAATTGAAGAGTGAGTTTTTATTACTGCAGAGACGAATACAAAACAAACGTGGCAATTGCAAAGCAGAGAAGATCACTACTGGAAAATAACAGTGAATGATATTTGAAAGGAACAAGGGGTGAGCAATGAGCAACAGCAGCAAAGCAGCTAAGGGCTGATGTAAGTAGTGAGCTTGACACATGCCTTATCCAGCTATATTTAATATATATATATATATATATGAGTTGGAGTTGGAGTTGGCCTGCCCCATTGAGTTTATTGAAAAACACAAAACAAATAAAATTTCTCAAGAGACATCCCTAGCAACGAAAGAAAGGTCAGATATTTATATTGCTTTCCTTATTCTTTATCATATCATTTTGATTTTCCTTCTGTTTCTCCTTCGCTGTTTCATCGGCCACCATGAGACGCTCTCTATCTAGACTCACTCGCTCCCACTTCGGATTCAGAATTTCCAATTTCTTCTTGGTACGTTCTCTTCTTCTTCTTCTATTTTAAGTTGATGCTTGTTTGATCACTTCTATTATATGTTCTTCTACTCAATTCAACTAAAATTGATGCATATCAACTTGAGATTTAAAACAAATTGTGACTTGCGTTGTGTATGTTTGTGAATCGTGCATTTTAAAAGCTGAAAATTTGATTACTTGATTAATAATCAGGTTGATTCTGAACCTGGATTGAGAAATATCAACAAGCATAATCTGGATAAAATGATGTATGCAACTTCTTGTGTGAACTTATCAGAACATCCTCCCAAAGTGAAAGATAACAGTGTTTCTGATATGTTGGTCGATTCATTTGGAAGGATGCACACTTACTTGAGAATATCATTGACTGAACGTTGCAATTTACGCTGCCACTACTGTATGCCGGCTGAGGGTGTCCAACTCACTCCCAAACCGCAACTGCTATCTCAGAACGAGATTCTTCGTTTGGCCAATCTTTTTGTTACTTCTGGGGTTGATAAGATTCGTTTAACCGGTGGTGAGCCTACTGTTAGGAAAGATATTGATCAAATTTGCTTGCAATTGTCTAACTTGAAAGGACTTAAGACACTTGCCATCACAACCAATGGACTCGTTCTTGCAAGAAAACTTCCCCTGCTCAAAGAATGTGGACTTACTTCTGTAAATATTAGCTTAGACACATTAGTCCCTGCAAAATTTGAGTTTTTGACCAGGCGCAAAGGTCATGAAAAGGTCTTGGAGTCCATTAATGCTGCTGTAGATGTTGGCTACAATCCCGTCAAAGTATGTCTTTCTTTGTAATTTTATTTTTGTTTCTGTTTCAAATTGATTTATGCTTATTTTAGTTATTGTCAAAGCTTTATCTTTGGGCAAAATATAAAATGATCTTTTCTTTCCATATGCACTGTCTTCTCTTTAGGTGAATTGTGTTGTGATGCGTGGGTTTAATGATGATGAGATATGTGATTTCGTAGAGCTGACGCGTGACAGACCAATTAATATTCGCTTCATTGAATTCATGCCTTTCGATGGAAATGTTTGGAATGTCAAGAAGCTTGTACCGTACTCAGAAATGTTGGATAGAGTGGTAAGGTAGAACTCTGACAGGTGATCCTATGTGGACGTTTCTGCTGCTGTTCTCCCTTGCATGCCTTAATAACTTAATTTTACAGGTAAAACAGTTTCCAGGTCTTAAGAGGCAGCATGATCACCCAACAGAAACGGCTAAAAACTTCAAAATTGACGGGCATTATGGTACTGTTTCTTTTATCACATCCATGACTGAGCATTTTTGTGCTGGTTGCAATAGATTGCGACTTCTGGCAGATGGGAATTTTAAAGTATGCCTCTTTGGTCCTTCAGAGGTGAATTCTTCAATCTTCTACAGCTTCTTAGCCTTGCCTTGTGAATTACGCAGTTGATCATCGTGATATTCTTGTTATTCATTCGTACTGGTGCTGATCTTTTTGCAGGTTAGCTTAAGGGATCCTCTCCGTCAGAAAGCATCTGATGATGAAATTAGGGAAATAATTGGGGCTGCGGTATGAATTTTTCTGTTTTTCTATGATGCTTGTGTTTCACTCTCATGACTTCTAGATTTTAGAACTGTGAAGGATTCAGTTTCTCTTTATAGCATGCTTGTGTTTCTCTTTATAATGTAATGGGTAGTATGACCAGCAAATGGAGAATACAAATTTTCCTTGATAGTCTATCTTTCTTGCTTGATTTAGCCCAAATGTGTCTTTAAATTCCTGTCTTCTGATCTGCTCCAGGTAAAGAAGAAGAAAGCTTCACATGCTGGAATGTTCGACATTGCTAAGACAGCCAATAGACCTATGATACATATTGGTGGCTAAGGCCTGGTACATCCTTTTTGCAAATCCAATATCGCAGCTAAATTTTTTTAGCTTATTCTTTTTCATGCCAAGTAGTGACACAAACTTTTCTTGCATAAATTAATTGTGGTAGTAAAAACAGCCTTGTGGGTGGCGTGATAAGGTCTGTTCGCTATTGTTAATATGTGATCTACATCTTATTTCAGTCTCTGTAAAATGACAGCTCTAGATAGCTGCTGTATGTTTCTATATCACTTTATCAAGGAACATTGAGTAGGGTCTGTTGCTACATGATTCTATTACTATGTAGAGGCTTTTGTAGTCTCATTTAATGGCATCTTTTGACAATCTTGGTTCCTAGAATTTTTACAGAGTGCCATGTCCTGTCATGTGCTCCTTCTTGCTCTTGGTCGTCTGGCCCCTAATCTGAGTGGGACCGTCTAGATGTCAAATAATCTGTCACTAACATTCTTAAGATTGTAACATCCATTTAGAGTCTGTTAATGAGCATTGGTACTGGACAAGATATATCAGTTGGCTTATTTTAGTTTCCCTTAATATTGAATAGCACTTGTTTCTTGTAAGCTGTAGAGCATATTCAATGAAGTAAGTTTCATTTGCACTAAATGTGCATTTCATCAAGTGTATAGGTCAACGCATGGACTTTTCTAATCTGTTGTCAGTTAATTTGTTGTGCTGCTTGTGAATGACAGAAAGTTTTCTGACAGAAAGTTGTCTGGTGCTTGATGCTGCATATTTCTCCCAAGACCATTTGCCCCCAAGAAATTTTGCTAATCATTTGTTTTTGTATGGGGTTGTCCTTTTTGGCCTCTTATTACAATATGGCTTCTAAGTGGTTTCTTATTAGGTGGAACTGTTTAAAGGGGCATATTGATTTCTTATTGGGGATATGCTGCATGTGAGATTAACTAGTGATTAAATCCATGTAAGAATACAAGTTTTGTATTGTATGAGAGGATAGATGTTGCTTCTTGTCATGACATTAAGGTCTCTGATGTGACAATAATGTGAAAGTGTTCTTAGGTATAGTTCTAGAGGGAGGTTTAGGTGTTTGGATACTAAGATGAATAAGTTTTATAACTTGAGGAAAAAAGGTAAAAGTAAGAGCTCTTTTTACATAGAGTTCTTCCTGTATTAGGAACATCCTTTGCTTTGAGAGCTCAACATTTGCAAAATTTCTCCTTAGTTAAAGTTTGTTGCTTCATCATGATAGCTGACAGCAAACACTTCTTGAAAGGATTAAACATTTAAGGACTGTAGACATAAGACATGTTTCTTTTGATTGATGGAAGGGTGGATTAATAGGGAAAAAGAACTGTGAATCATTTATAGAATGTTGCCTGAGGACTCATGTGCCTGATGGATTTTGTATTCACCTAGAATCTGCTCGTCTGTTTTTCGCTTCTAAACCGGTAAAATTGAATTGCCACCTATGCTCGAATGCCGAGATTTTGCATGACATTTAGACTCTTCTAGCTGTTTTGATTATGCGTTGAAGCTTATTTTACATAACCCTATGAAAGAGAATCTTGTAGCTAATTGCCCATAATAGTTTCTAAAATGAAAGCTACACAAGTAAAGTTTTCAGAAGGTGAAAATGTGTGCTAATGATGTACAAAAATTGGTTTTCCTTACAGGTTTCATGCAGATTAATTTGCTGAGTACAGAGCTGGAATTAAGCTGTTCACTATCTTATTTAGCATATGTCTACATATAAAGATGATAAATATGCTGTTGGTCGCCAGCTTCTAATGGTGTATTACAAGCTTTGGTGCTAATCACGAGGCAGCATGTCTTGAAGACCAATTCATTGGCCGTTCAAGAAGTTTTGTATGTTGTATTAGAAGAAAGGATGTTACCTATATGTTTAATTTAATATACATGAGGAACGCTGACTTCTTTATCAGTGCACTTGATGTATAAAAACATTGGTTCATTCCTGTTGTTTAATCGAACATGAAATAAGCCAGTATATTTGAGGACCAAGTTGTTGACTCAAATTCTTGTTGAACTTTAGAGCTGCAATTAGAAGTCAATAAAGTTATGTGGTGTTTATGCAAGTCTTTTGCCATCTGCATAATGCATTTACAATGTAAACTCACCGTTATGGTAATGAATGTAATATAATCTTGTCAAAGGTTGGCGCAGGCCTGTTTTGACTGGGAGGTCAGGACGACGTTTTGATAATATGTTGCGTCAAGAGGTCAGTTATATATATCCTCATTTCTTGGAAGGCTTTATGATTTGGTTGGGCATATTCTGAGTATAGAAATTCCTGGACCCTGTGCCTCTAGGGCATTTCTATGTCTAGATTGAGTTGACTAGACATAAATGTCTTGGTTAAAAGGGTTGCCATCATCATTATTGATAGAGTTGGTTGAGTTTATTATAAAGTTGAAAAAGAGACGGAATATAAATTTTGTCGACAGAGATGGGTGGAGTAATAATCAAGACATAGAGCAAACATATTAAGGAAGTCAAGTGGGTCTACAAGTCTACAACTGAGAAATGAAAACAAAAGTAAGTAGGCTTGTTGTATTTTTGTTTTGAATTCAATGTTACAGTTCATACAAAAATTCCATTGTTCATTTATGGCCAAATTAGATGGATGCAATCTCAAGATCATGTGTGTATAAATTGCAATTTCTAAGTTGAAGTTGAACATTGGAGGAGGTTGCGTTGAGACTTGACTTGGGTTGGGGATGTGCGGGTGCCCAAAAGTCCACTTGTACAGTTGTACTTATTTATTATATAAGATTATTGTCATTCTGCTCCATTTATTGTTATTGTTGTTTTTTTTTTTCTTTAGGTTAAATCCAACGTTGTTTTCTTTCATTAGGGTGGATTATCAAATTTACCAAACATATTCATTCTGTTTTTTAGTCTTATAATAGTTTCAACAACACAATTAACCCAGTCATTATCGGATTAATTTTACAGCAGATTATTCATTAAATACAACTAACCGTAATTATTTTAAAAAGTATACAAATACTACACCAAAAAGAAATGAATAAAATTATGAGGAAACCAGCTTGAGTTTTTGAGTTTTGATCTTGAAGTCTTGAACTATCGAGACACACAAGAAAAAATGAATACCATTTTTCAACTTGAACAATTTACTATATATATATATATATATATTGAAAGGCACAAGTGGTTATTTCATCAAAGAATTCAAGGAAAACTCCATTTTTAATATACACCAACCAGACCACCGTTTGGCGTTTGTTTAATTTATAATTAATTGCTAGTAACAGCTTAATGCTAGTATATCATGATCATTAGCTGAATATATCATATTGAAAAAGAAAAAATAGAGATAAGTAATTTAAAACGCTAGCTAAATATACTGTTAAAAACCATTTTTGTATGTGTTAAGGTTGTGAATTTTGATCAATACACAAAAATGGACTTCGCCGACTTCATAATAATCGAGTAGCTTAACAGTTTTATCGGCTGGGGAGATTGTAACAGAACATATTCTGATGAGTCAATTGTAATATATATAATCAAGTGCAGAAGCATATTTTTTACAGCAAATTAATAAAACTGATCTCTATAAACATCAGTCTCCACTATTTTTACATAAATATACATAATACAAAAGTCAACCCCACCGTTTTAAAACAAACCAAACTTTTCATGCTGAGCCAATGGCGACCGACACAAAAGAAGAAGAATAAAAACACACTTGTCTTTCACAGAAATGGACTACTTCTTGTATTGTATATGTGTGTGTGTGTGTGTATATATATATTACATAGAAAAATAAATATCTTCAACTTGATCAAGCACATCCATGTTATGATCATGAGAAGAATATTCACTTAAGTATTCTTGAATAAAACCATCAAAGAAATTACCACTTGAACTACTAGTACCATTACCCCAAATGATCTGATCATTTTCTTCCTCCTTGATATTTTCTTCAATATCAGACCTCGTACCATCTTCAGACTGCATGGTCTTGTTTGGATGATCATCATAATGAACCAAACTTGTGCATGGAAGCTTCCTTTTCTTCTTCGGCTTGCCCTTGCTCTGATCAGTTGTAGGCTTCCCAGTAAGTCTTTGCACAAGCTCCCGAAAATTGGCGGCGTCGGTCTTTATGATCTCTGGTGCAAATATGTGAACTATGCGAATCTTGGGTTTGAATTTGGATATTAGATGTGAACTCTTGTGCATGGAAAGCACTTTATTAGACGTAGTTGAAGCTACCATGTCTTCCATGGCAATTAATCAAGGGGATGGATGGATGAGGAGATCAGGAAGAGAAGCTGATATATATATATATATATATATATATATATATATGTTTGTGTGTGTGGGTTTGGAAGAAATGGAGGTTTAAATAGATAGCAGAATATTAACATATTCAAGAGCCTAGGAAATAGTTAAGCAATTGCTGTACAGTTGTCCTTTGGAAAATAAAAAATATATAGCTAGCTAGAATAAACATATATACTAACTAGTATATACATAATATACAAGGTCAACGAAGCAACCTAAGGGCCCTATTGCAAGACATTTGATATCAATATATATATATATATTAAAGGAGACTATAGGAGATGGATTGAATTAAACTTTTTAATGGTTCATTGTCACGATCGAAGACCTATGATCGATACTTAATCCTTTATTTTTGTGTGCGAATGTATGTATATAATTATATTAGTTTATTTAATCATAAATAGTTTTGAGTTAATTATGTAATAGCTGTATTAATTAATTTTACTTGGTGTATTATAATGTTTGGTGTGGGGTTGTAATATAAGCTGGGTTAAATCAATTGCTTGTGTTTGGAATGAATTTATATTTTATTTAACATTCTACCGTGTCACTATCTCTCTTTGGACTTTTACACACAAATGATAATCATGATATAGTATTGTAAGTAGGTTATAGTATTGAAATAGTTTAATTTTGAAAAACTAAAATGATTATGCTTTGTAGATAAGTTTCAAATCATGATCATAGATTCATAGTAACAAAGTAATATTTTCACAATATCTTATTATTACCAATCATGTTTAAACTCGCTTTTTTATTGAGTTTCTAACTCATAATCTCTTACTTATTTACAAGAGATTTTACACGTTCAACTAATTAATAAAACAAAAATAATTGTTAGAAGTAATGCTACAGCCGATATTGAGGCTATCAGCAATACCCGGCCTAATGCAACCAGCAACATCAGGGATTGCTAGCTGATACAGCTCCAAGGGTAAATGATCAATCTGATCGTTGTGAGCTGAAGGTGTATAGCAAGCAACAAAAGCAGACTAAGTGATCATGAGAGATGGCATTATGATCAAAAGCAAAGAACCAATTATGACAGATGGCATGATCATAGTCATTAAAAGAGATTTTGGAGGGAAAATTAGTTAGGAAGTCAATCCAGCAAAGCAAAAGTTGTTGAGTAATCTGCTGAGTATGCAAAAAGTGGTTAACATACTCAACCACTTCGTCGGTGGTATATATATAGAGCTAATTGCTCATGTAAATGTTAACAAGTTCTTTTAATAAAATTAAGAGAGATTTTTATTGTATTTTTATCCAACATTTTGTGGACTAATCTAATCATTTCGATATCCGGATAATAATTATAGTTAATGTCAAATATTTTGGAGCATTTTGTATTAATATATTTGATATGTGATCGTTATATTGTTGTATCATTTTTGTAACACCCCCTGACCTAAATCGCTCGAACCGAATCACGGAGCGCTACGATATACTAAAATCTAACTTTTACTTTTATATAACCATAATTAAAAGTTATATTAAAAACATTTAAAAATGGTCCAAATAAATTTCCAAAAATCTTACCAGAGTTTTCTCTGTTTTTCTGACTTTCCAAAATCTGTTTACAGTTAAAATTCATAAAAATCAACCACATTCTAAATTCTCAAATCAATTTTGCGCACCCTTCCAAATATAGTGCGACTTACCAACCAATTTATCACAATATAATTTATAAAGATTCAAATAACATAAACATATAATAAAATATTTACATAGCGGAAGCTCCTTAAATATTTACAAACAGTTTCTGTATATGCATGCGGTATCAAAACATATATACTTATTACAGAAGAACTACCAAAATATATGCAGGAAAGATGTGATTCCGGACTCTGGTTCTGCAATCTCTACTCTTCTTTATTTTTACCTCCCTGGGAACTTCTGTTACATGCGTGTAAGAAAACTCAACACGCTAAGCATATTGCTTAATGGATGTACACAAAATTGTATATACAAATCTACTATATCAAATACGTTTATCTATATTCGATAAAAATATAAATCACATATAATTAAATCAGATATGGGGCTCATGTCAAATTAAATTAGAAACTCAACAAATACAGTATTCAAAATCAATCAACAGACAAAATCTTCATAATTTCTCAAATGCTTTCATATAACAAATCTATTTTCAGACTGGGCTCCTGACATACAAAGCATAAGCTATCGGACTGGATTACAGGTTGTTCGGCATCAGACGTAAACGGGCGAGCCGCCGAACATCAGATCAGAATGGAACACTAACGGAGTTATCAGCTGTAAATATCCCATAACAAATTTCAGAACTCTAGGACCGGCACTTTGGGCCTGCACTATCCAAAGGGTGGTATAATCGGCACAGTACTGTTCAGACAGAAACCCAATTGACATATCAACCTCCTATATCCATATCTATATTTATACACATCAGAGCCAAAATGTTTTCTCAAATCCAATGTCAATATATTTCATTTCTTTCAGAATCATCGAATTCAACTTATTCAATTTCAATTCATATCGATATATATATATATATATATATATATATATATATATTTGAAATTCAAATATCATATAACGGAAATATACGAATATATTTCTAAATCAATAATCATATCAAATCAATCCAAAAATATATTCAAACATATTTCATAATTCCATATCGAATCAAAATGTCCCAAAATCATTTTCCGATACATTTCACAATTATCATAGAATTAAAACCACTTTCAACAATATATTTTCATAACAATATATTTCCATAACACTATTAGAACCAAAACATATTCAAATCAATTCAGAATAGGATTCACAATCAATATTTCGAATATAAACTATATTATAAATCAAATCAGTCCAAAATCGATTTCAAACAATAAACGATAATCAATATTGTAACACCTCCTGACCCGACTCGACTGGATCGACCCAGGGAGCGTTACCGGGTTTTCAAAACTTTCTAAATTCTCATTTCTCATTTCACACCATTTAAAAATCATATCAATTTGCAAGTTAAAAATAATTTTCTAGTGAGCCCATTGAAAATAAAATACAGTTTTAAAAATTTCGGCAGAGTTCCCTCTGTTTTTCTGATTTTCCAAAACCTGTTTCAAATAAAACTCAAATCACATAAAATCCACAACACTTCAAATATCATTTCATTCAAATGCGCACTTTGCCGTTTAGTGCGACTTTCAAACAGTTTATAAAATAATTCTTTAATTACAGTCCTTCGTAAATGAAAAACAGAAAACATAAAACCATTAATTACAGCACATATTTACAAAACATAAGTACAAATTCTCTGTATATGCATGCATATCTAACTACAATATACCGGAATACATATATAACTACCAAAATGTAGTGACTCTGGCTCTCTGTCAGCAACTCTCTCTTCAATCTTTAGCCTCCTCAGTATCCTTGTTACCTACGCGTGATAAAAATCGACGCGCTAAGCAATAATGCTTAGTGGGTGTACACTAAAATAAATTGCAATATAATATAAAACACTAAATTGTAAATTCAGAAAGATATATAAATAAACAATAAAGCTTGAAGTCAAAATGTCAGAAATATAAATATACAAAACAAACGTTTTTCAATTACTGAAATTATGTAAACATACAGTATTTCAAACGTTTCTGGGTTTCAGTTCAATATCATTTCTTTATTTTCCATAACATTTTCTAACCATAAATTCTCAATCTGGCCCGTGATACACATAACAGGGTTTACAGGACTGGATTAAGGGTTTTACAGTCGGGTTTCCCATCTCATATGAAATGGTATCCCTATATAAACAGTCGGTTTCCCATTTCACGAGGAAATGGTATCCGGATATTTTTACAGTCGGTTTCCCATTTCACGAGGAAATGGTATCCGTATAATCAATGATCAGAGGCATCATAAATCACGGTGCAGTACTGCCATAAATTCACCCAATTGACATGTCAATCTCCTATATCCATATATCCCTATACATATATCAGGGCCGTTTAAATATCACAACAACTTAACTCTTTGGTTTCAGGAATCAACGAATATCAATTTCCATCAAAATCCATAAATAGGAAAACCAAACAAGAATTGTAAACCAGGTTTTGAAAACATACGTTTTTATTCGAATTTCCATAATAGCATAATATTGCACAAATAGTCCAATAATATGCAAAAAATACAATACGAGTATATAAACAAATCCATACGAATATATATAAAATCCATAACTAAATTCCAGACTTATTAAATCAAAACATTTTTCAAAAACAAGTTCAGAAACGTGTGTACACCAACCTGGATACTGTTTTACCGGTTCTACGTCTTTTTCCTTCTGAGTTTTTCTTTTTCCTTTCTTTCTTTTCTTTCTCCTCTTTCCTTTCTCTTCCTCTTTTCTTTTCTTCTTCTTTCCCTTCTCTTCTTCTTCTTTTCTTCTTTCTCTTTTTCTTCTCTTCTTCCTCTTCTTTTCTTCCTTTTCTTCTTCTTCTTTTCTTCCTCTTCTTCTTCTTCTTTTCTTTTCTTTTTCTTCTTCTCCCGTTCTCTGCCCTCTTTTTTTTTTTTTTTTTTTTTTTTTCTGTTCTGTTTCGATGGCTTCTCACAGAAGTTAACTTTTTTTTTTTTATATCATTTCAGTCATTGCGACCGTCGTCGCGACCTGTGGTCGCGCCACCAAGTCGCGTTGCTCACTGGAGCAACTCTACCGCCTTCATCGCGATCACACATCGCAGTGCTCTGGTCGCGCTGGTGGTCGCTATGCTCACTGCCCGAATTTCATTTTTTTCATCGCGAGCAACTCATCGCGACCTGTGGTCGCGGTGACCAGGTCGCGGTACTCACTGCCCCAGTTTTTCACTCTTCATGCATCATTTCTGGATCGTTCTATCTGGTCCACCTGGAAACCATACAATTAAACATACATTTAATTACATTTACACCCCTCAACTCACAAAGATTTTATCCACACATTCAAAATTAATTATCCAAAATTTGAGATGTTTCAAATATAATCCAAATAACTCAAAATTAATCAAATTCAATCAATCTAAAATATTCTGAAAAATGTAAAAAATTCAAAAAATACGTGTACACTAAACCTGAACACTTCCTCCTACTCTTTTCCTTCTTCTCCTCCTCTTTCCTTTTTCTTCTTCTTCTTCTTTCCTTCTTCTTCTTCTTTCCTTTCTCTCTTTTCTTTCTCTCTTCTTTATCTCTCGTTCTGGTTTCTGTTCTGCTTCTGTGTGTTTACTGTGTTTTTGGCTTCAATTTCGTTTATGAAGCCCCACCACTTCATCATTCGGTGCTATTTTTTTAAAAAAAATTTGAGCCATCGTGAGCGGTGGTAGAGTCGCTCGGTCGCGATGCTCACTGGCCCAATTTCTCCATTTTCATCGCGAGCAGCTACCACTATCCCTGGTCGCGAGGATGGTCGCAATGTACACTGTCCAATTTTTCACCCTTTTCTTCGTGCATTGTTTTCGACCGTTCAAATTGGTTCATTTTCCACCCCTCAAATCATAAATATCATATTCACATACTCAATATTAATTCAATCATACTTTTCATATTTATTCGAAATTAGGAATGTTATAATTTTGATATACCCAGATCCAATTACACATTCTGTTTAGTATGACTTATGTTTTAGATCCATAATGGGATGAGTCAATTTTTCTGTATAATGGGAGACGGTCCATACACTCATTCAAGCATATATATATAGGACCCATTAGGTTCTGTATTTTCTAGAAACTTTTGGAAAGAGTGTAGTTCACACTCTCATCTCTCTTTCCTCTCTTGCTTTCTCTCCTATGGCCAACCAAAATCCACCACCTCCGGCTCCGTTTCCGGCCACTCCTTCCACCAGCGGTGTGGCTCATCCATTTCACTAGGTTCAATGTTTGTTTTGAATAATAAATCTTTGTATATATTAATGAATTTGCAAGGCTAATGATTTTGGTGTTTTCGAATTTTTCTAATAATTGGTATTAGAGCATCCTTGCTTAAATTTATTGATTATACATGGATTTCTTGTGAAATAATGGTTTTGGAAAATAAAAATTTTATTTTCGGACAAAATCCATGAAACCCATATTTGGTTTTTGTGATTATTTTGCATAAATCCTTCCATGTTGTGTTGTGGAGGTGTTTGTGGTCATAAAAATGTAATTTTTGAGTTTGTTTGACCATGAAAATAGTGGTTTTGTGCTGGGTTGGGCAGTGGGTACTCGAGTTGTAGAAAAACGGGTGAAGCACACACGCCCCACTTTATGTTAAAGTTGCTAATTTTATTTTAATATTTTGTCGCCTTATCTCTTCAGGTGTTTCTTCATCCACTTATGGGTTATAAAAGTTTTTGGGTCATTCAATAGTGTTGGGCCATTTCACTTATGAGTTCTATTTATAAAAATAATTTTATTAAAACAATTGGGCTTCTCACTATTCTACCAACACTGTTGGGCCTTTTTTGATTAGTACTATTTATAAGTAAATTTTGGACTATTTCACGTGGGTTTTGTTTATAAAAGGTTGTGGGCCCCTTGTGCTATTTTTTACTAGTCAGAAAGATGATACCCAATATTGTGCTTCCCCGTTACTGTTCATGACATGGTACTATTCACTGGTCTGGGCCTCACTATTTACTGGTCTGGGACAAACTGTTCATACTTTTGGACTGATACTGTTGGACAGGCACTGTTCAACATGTTAAGTATTGTAATTATTGTTCATGTGCAAAAAAAAAAAAAAAAAAAAAAAAAATAGAATTAATGTTTGAATGAATTATAAAGGGGATAAAATATATTGTTTTATATTCCCATTTTGTTTTATAATCCAATTTTCTAAATACCATTTTCTATAACTATGGTATATTTGGTTTTCCTTTTAATATAGCTTAATTATATGAATATTGCTGTCAATATCAAAATCATCAATTTGGATTGACAGTGTACCTATCTATCATGGAACATGTCATGATAAATTATTCTTGGTTTTTGCTGAATTTTATTTTTACCAAGATACGTACTAGTGGTGATTTTTCTCAGTTAGTTAGTCATTACTAAAAAATATGTTTGGGATGGTAAAAAATTTAATTAGACATGTTGTACTTAATGATTTTGTTTATTATGTCAATGACTGGTCATTTTAAGTCTTATATCCAATTATTTTGTTTTATGTTAGTATTATGTTGTGGGACATCTGGATGAATGGAAAATAGAAAATTATTTTGATAGCATGATAATATTTTTGCATATTTACTGTTTTCTTATTTGGTTTTATAGTTCCAACTTTTCATAATCCCGGAATGTCCCTAGAGTTGTCTGCCATCAAAACTTTGACTGGTTCTAATTTTGATGAGATGTATGAATCTCTTTCCATGTTCCTGGGTATTATGAACCTAGATTTGGCTATAAGAGAAGGTCCACCTTCCGTATCTAATGTTGACAGCTCTTTTGAGGACAAATCCTACTATGAAAGTTGGGAGCACTCGAATAGAAACTGTTTGATGATTATGCAGTTCACTATTGAAAAACCAATTAGAAAGAGTGTTCCATGTTGTAGTAATGCTAAAGCTTTTCTGAATACTATCAAGAAACAATTTACCAGATTTGATAAGGCTGAGATATCCAACTACATGAGGTTGTTCACTACCGCCAAGTATGGTAGGATCAGTGGTGTGCGTGAACATATTTTGAGGATAACTAGCCATTATAATAAGTTGAGATAAATGAATGTTGAAGTGGGTGATCAATTTCTTGTATAGCAAGTGCTTGAATCTCTTTTTTCTCAGCTTGATGCCCTTAAAACCAGCTACAATGCCTAGAAAGAAATATGGGATTTGAGTACCATGAGTGCCATCGTTATTCAAGAAGAAGAGATTTTAAAAACTGGAAAATCTCATTATGTATTGAATACAAATCTTGATAGCACTGCTTCTAATAAGAGTTTTTCTAAAGCTAGTACTGGTAAAATATTTGTTAAAAAGAAAAAGAAATTCGTAAAGCATAATCCTCAAATTGGCTGAAGCACAAATTCTGGGTTCAAATAACAAGGTTTCAAAGGTGAATGCCACTTTTGTTGAAAATTTAGGCACAAAAAGACAGATTGCAAGAAATTTAAGGATTGAGAAGTGAAAAAGAAGGTATGCCTCTAGCTTTTATCTGTTTTGAATCCAATCTTGTTAATGTACCCTGTAACATCCCGGATTTCGAATTATTAAATTTAAATATGTGGAAATAAATTTTGTGATTGGAAGGGGTGTTAATGTAATTAAAAGTATGTTTATTTTTATAATTTCCAGGTGGACCAGATGGAACGGTTCAAAAATGAAGTATGAAAATTGAAAACCGAAGCAGTGAGCATCGCGACCTGGTCGCCGCGACCATAGGTCGCGATGGCTTGCTCGCGGTGAAAAACGCGATTTCTGACAGTGAGCATCGCGACCAGTCACCGCGACCAGTCACCGCGACCACAGATCGCGATGAACTGCTCGCGATGAAAATGTCAAATTCGGGTAGTAAGCAACGCGACCACCAGCGCGACCAAGGTACCGCGAGGTGTGCTCGCGATGAAGGCGGTGCAAACACTCCAGTGAGTACCGCGACCTGGTGGCGCGACCACAGGTCGCGACGACGGACGCGGCAGCTGAAAAATATATATAAAAAAAAGAAGCTTCTCGCAGAAACCAGAAAACACACAGAATACAGAAAAGAGAGAGGAGAGACCGAGAGAAAGAGCGAGAAAGGAGAAAAAGAAAAGAAGAAAGAAGAAGAGAAAGAAGAAGAAGAGGAAGAGGAAGAAGAAAAGAGGAAGGAAAGAGAAAAGGGAAAGGAAAAGGAAAAGGAAATCGTGGAATCGCGATTTCTCGAACGAAAAACGGTATCCAGGTTGGTGTACTTTTGTTTTCGGAATCTTTACGGAAAGTATTAAGTATTTCGTTTTCGTTTTCGTTTTCGATTTCGTTGAACTTGCTCGTTTTCGATTTTCGTATGAAAATTGTTTATTTGATATGAAAAATCGATGATTGATATACCTATTGTTGATTTTGGAATGATTTTATGTTAGATCTCATTTTGATCGTGCTTTCGAATATTTCGATTTCGTTGGAAATACTTGATTTAGATTTTCGTATAACTATTGATTATGTTTCTTGAAGAATATTGTGTGAATTGTATGTTTATTGAGCAACTATTGTTTACTGAGTAACTACTGTGAAATTTATTGCGAATATAATTTATCGGAAACAGCCCTAGGATACTTAGACATAGAAATTGATATAGGAGGTTGGTATACCAGCTGGGTTCACTGAGCAGTACTGCGCCGATACTGATTGCTATTGATGATTATTATGTACCTCCTCATGGATTCGTCCAGAGGCAGGGAGACACGTACCTCCTCAGGATTCGTCATGGGGGTTGGGAGCCACGTACCTTCCTAAGGATTCGTTCCTGGGATAGGGAGTTATGTACCTCTCTAGGTTCCGTACCCACGGTCCTAGAGTAGGGAGATACGTACCACTCTTAGGATTCGTCCTAGGGTGGGAGTTTGACCCATATTCCAGTCCTAGTATGTTGAGTATTCTAGCGGGCCAGATTTGAAGTGAATTGGGAAGTGACTTGAATGATTTTATTAATCGATTTTATATATTGCTCTTATTATGGAAATTAAAGTGATGGAAACTGTGTTATGATTCGATTTTAAAGTTAAATTGATTTATAAATGATTAGAATTGAAATATATTGTGATATGTCTTTCCATTTAAAGGTTATTTATGATTATTTTTTATAATTTAGTTTATTGTACACCCACTAAGCTATATGCTTAGCGCGTTAGTTTTGTTTCTAACGCGTAGGTACCGGGGATCCCGAAGAAGCTAAAGACTGAAGAGGGAGAGATTTGCTGACAGAGTCCCAGAGTTATCACAGTTGGGTAGCTATACTGTTGTTATATGTATATATTCTGAAAGCATGCATATACAGAGGATTTGTAAATATGTTTCGTAATATGTTTTGTAATTAAATATTTTATGATTTCTATATTTTATTATTAGAATGTTTGTAAATATTAATTTCTGAATTGTTTTACTTTATAAACTGTATTGGAAAGTCGCACTAAACGGCAGAGTGGGCAATTGTTTGAAAATGATATTGAAGTGTTGATATTGAATTTGTCTTGGAATTGTTTTGTGGAAAAACAGGTTTTGGAAAATCCGAAAAACAAACGGAACTCTGCCGAAATTTTTATAAAAAGTTTATTTTGATGGGCTCACTTGAAATGGTTTTAAAATAATAAACTCTATGGTTTTCCAATGGTTTACAAATTTATTCGATGGGCTCACGAGAAAAGTATTTTTGGAATTTCAAATTGATTTGATTTTTAAATGGTTTGAGATTATAAAAATGAATTTAGAGAGCTTTGAAAAACCGTGTAGCGCTCCCTGAGTCGGTCCAGTCGGGTCGGGTCGGGGGGTGTTACATACCCTTTGACACTTGGTGGTTAGATACTGGTGCAAGTATTAATACAACCAATTCCTTGTAGGAATTGAGAAGCAGCGGAAAGCCCAATGAAGGGGAGACTTGTAAATATGGGAAATGAAGTTAAAGTCGAAGCTGAATACATAGGAGTAGCCAGATTGCATTTGTCATCAGGCCATTTTTTGGAATTGAATGATACAATGTATATTCATAGTATTAGGAGAAACTTGACATCTATATCTCTTTTAGATAGAGCTGGTTATACTTTTCATTTTGGTGATGAGAAAGTATTTTTGTATTGTGACAATGTATATGTTGGTTCTGTTACTCTATGTGATGGCTTATCTATAATAGACTTGATTCCTAATTTTGTTTAATCCTCTTCTACTGTGCATGAAAAATCCTTTATTTTATGGCATAAATGTTTGGGTCATATTTCCATACCAAGGATAGAAAGGCTCGTCAGGGATGGTATCCTACACAACCTTGATTTTTCTGACTTTGGCACTTGTGTTGATTGTATCAAAGGGAAGCTTACTGTTAAAATCAGAAAGGACAGGGTTAGTAGGAGTCAGGAAGTCTTAGGACTGATTCATACTGACATTTGTGGGTCTTTTACGTCTATTGCTTTAGGTGGTTATAAATATTGCATCACTTTCATTGATGACTATTCTCATTATGGTCATGTGGAGCTTATTCGTAAAAAATCTGATTCTTTAGATGACTTTAAAGTTTTTAAATTCGCTGCTGAACTTCAAAAGGATAACAAGATCAACGCAGTAAGATCAGACAGATATGGTGAGTATTATGGGAGATATAATGAAACTTGACACAATCTTGGACCTTTTGCAAGTTTTTTACAGGATTGTGGTATTGAAACTCAATATACAATGCCTGGTACTCCTGAACAGAATGAAGTTGCAGAAAGAAGAAACCATACTTTTCTTGACATGGTGCGATGTATGCTTTGTAATTCCACATTACTAGATTTCCTATGGGGGGAAGCTTTAAGAACTGCAAGTTATATTCTGAACCAAGTTCCCAGTAAGTCAGTTCCGAAAACTCCTTATGAATTATGGTCAGGCAAGAAGCCAAGTTTGCATCACTTCCATGTTTGGGGTTGTAAGGCATAAGTGAGACCCTATAATCCTTATTCAAGGAAGCTTGATCAGAAAACTATCAGTGTCATTTTATTGTCTATTACATCAGCTCAAGAGGTTCTAAGGTTTATTGTCCTTCTCATACTACTAGAATCATTGAGTCTAATCGTGTTGTATATTTTGAGGATGATCATAACAGTGGGAGTTCTAAGCCCCGCAATATTATTTTTAGAGAAGAATTTGGGGTTGTTTCAATTCCTTTTGTACATGTTCTTTTAATGGGATTGCCATAAAGCAATCAACCCATGATTAATACAGATTTTCCAATTCCTGCACCTACACCAGAACCTAAAGAGATGGTTGTTGATGATAATGTGAATGTTGTTCTATTAAGGAGATCACAGAGGACAAAGAGATCTACAATTTTTGATGATTATGTTGTATATTTGCAGGAACATGAATATGATATCAGTATGTCTTCTAATCCTGCTAGTTTTCAGGAGGCCATTAATGGACCAAACTCTTCTTATTTAACACATGCCATGCATAAGGAGATGACATCTACGTATCACAATGGTGTATGGAATTTGGTAGAGCTACCAAATGGTTGTAGATCTATTGGTTGTAAATAGGTTTACAAAACCAAAAAGGATGCCAGAGGTCAGGTTGAAAGATATCAGGCAAGGTTTGTGGCTAAAGGATTTAACTAAAGAGAAGGCATTGATTATAAGGAAACCTTCTTGTCTGTTTCAACCAAAGATTCTTTTCGGATCATTATGGCTTTGCTAGCTCGTTTTAATTTAGAGCTACATTAGATGGATGTGAATATAGCTTCTCTAAATGGAAAGCTAGCTGAAGAAGTGTCTATGGAACAACCTGATGGTTTTGTGGTTCATGGTATGTAAAATATGGTGTGTAAGCTTAAGAAGTCCATTTATGAACTTAAGCAAGCCTCCAGACAATGGTATTTGAAGTTTGATCAGATTATCACCTCTTTTGGTTTTAAGGAGAATGTTGTTGATCAATGCATATACTTGAAAGTCAATGGAAGTAGTTATATTTTTCTTGTACTCTATGTTGATGATATACTGCTAGCAATTAACAATATTGACCTCTTGATTGAGATAAAACATCTGTTGTCATGTCATTTTGATATGAAGGATCTTGGAGAAGCCCATTTTGTGTTAGGGATTCAGATTCTCTGTGATAGATTTAGAGGTATTCTTGGTTTGTCTCAGAGAACCTACATTGATCGTGTTTTAAGTAGGTTTAATATGCAATCATGTTCTCCTGGAAAGACCCCTATTGTGAAAAGTGACAATTTTGCTAGATCGTAGTGTCCTAAGAATGATGATCAAAGAGCTCAAATGCAGTCAATTCTTTATACCTTAGTTTTGGGCAGTTTGATGTATGTTTAAGTATGTACACGTCCTGACATTGCGTATGTCATTGGTGTACTTGGCAGATACTTGAGCGATCCTGGATTAGATCATTGGAAAGCTGTAAAGAAAGTGCTGATATATCTTCAAGGCACTAGAGATTTTGTCTTGACATATCATCATTCTGACACACTTGATTTGGTCGGATATTCCAATGCTGATTATGCAGGTTGTCTAGATGATCGTAAATCCACTTCTGGTTTTATATTCATGATGACAGGAAGAGCTGTATCTTGGAAAAGTGTGAAACAGTCACTTATAGCTTCCTCAACTATGGAGGCAGAGTATGTTGTATGTTATGAAGCTACTTGTCAGGCCATATGACTGCAGAATTTTATCTCAGGGCTGGATTCTATTCTTTTCATTTCGAAGCCACTGAAGATATATTGTGATAATTCTACAGCAGTTGCTCTCTCTCGCAACACTAGGAGTTCCTCACGCTTCAAGCATATTGATATAAAATTTCTATTTGTTAGAGAGAAAGTTGTGAAATCCGTTATTTGTGTAGAGCACATACCTACGGGGCTTATGTTAGCTGATTCACTAACTAAAAGTTTAGCTCCTAGAGTGTTTCAGGAGCATGTGACTTATATGGGCCTGATTGAGTATTCAGTTGTATTTAGTTAGTGAGAGTTCTTGTGTGTATTGTAATCAGTTGCACTGTGTTAATGGATTCCATTTGCCATACATATATTGTTTATTGTGCACATTTGGTGAGTATGGCATTCTGTTGATATTGTTGTATGAGATATTCTATTTTAGTCTCGTATGCATCATTCTGTTTCGATGCATGGATCTTAAGGAACTGAGCATTTGATCACATGTTGTATGTCATTTCCTTTTCACACTAAGTGTATGTATTTGTATCTTGTCGATACTATATATTTCTGGTGCTTATAAACATGTGTAATTTTTGGATTATAATTTGGGTATTTGTTCACATTTGACATATTTCTCTCAATTGTTCATCATTTTCTGTTTATAATGTTCTCAAGAAAATGATGGATTTTAATATGGTATCTGAGCAACAATCCATAGTCTGCTGAAAATCAAGCAACACCTTTTGTTACTAAACAGTTGATTCTATTAAAGCTTAAGCTAGCTGTCAAGCTTGATCACAAACAACTTTTTGTTGTGGCGCCACCAAGTTCTTGTTGGAATCAAAGGTAACATGCTCTCCTCTTTCATAGATCCGAGTGTCCTGCCTCCAAACAAAGTGAATCCAAATGGATCCATCAATGAATCCTACCTAGAATGGGAACGACAAGATCAAGTATTGTTATGCTAGATGCTGACTTCAATCAGTACTGAGGCAATCAGCAATAGCATGACAGATGCAACCAGCAACAACAAGGATTGCTCCACTGATATAGCTTGAAGGGTAAATGATCAATTTGATGATTGTGAGTTGAAGGTGTATTGTAACATCCCTAATTTCAAATAAATATGAAAAGTATAGTTGAATGAATTTTGAATATGTGAATATGGTATTTATGATTTGAGGGGTAAAAAATATAATTAAATGTATGTATATTTTTAAGGTTTTCAGGTGGACTAGGTGGAGCGTTCCAGAAAGAATGCATGAAAGAGAAGGAAAATGTTGGCAGTGAGTACCGCGACCAGTCACCGCGACCAGTCACCGCGACCAGGGATCGTGATGAATAGCTCGCGGTGAAAATAATGATTTTAGGCAGTGAGCACCGCGACCAGTCACCGCGACCAGGGATTGCGATGAGCAGCTCGCGGTGAAAATGTTGATTTTGGGCAGTGAGTAACGCGACCAGGTGGCGCGACCACAGGTTGCGATGACCGAAATTTTATAAAAAAAATAAGAAGTCGGTGGAAGCTTCACGAGGAAGCAAGAGAGAAAAGAGAAAGAGAGAGAATGGGAGAGGAGAAAGAAAGAAAGAAAAAGAGAGAGAAAGAAGAAAAAGAAGAAGAAGAAGAAGAAGAAGAAGAAAAGAAGAAGAAGAAGAGAAGAGGAACAAGAAGAAGAGGAAAGGAAAAAGAAGAAGGAAAAGGAAAAGAGGAGGAAAAAGAGAAAAGAAAAAGGGAAAAAAAAATCCAGAAAAGAAATAGTCGGAAAAACGGTATCCAAATTGGTGTACACGTATATCTGAAAACTTGGTGAATTTCATTATATTATTTGATTTAAATTTTTATATTTTGATTAAATGATTTGAAATGAATTGAAACTGATTTTGAAAATTAATATGGATTTGTAATATCATATGTTTTTGAATATGTTTACGAATATTGTTTTGTAAATATCATTGTTGTTGAATTGATGAATGTTAATAGAAATGAAAATTGAATATATGGTATTGTGAAACGGCCCTAGGATACTTGGACATATACACGGATATAGGAGGTTGGTATACCAGCTGTGTTATTTCAGCAGTACTGCATCGTTATTACTAGTGACTGTAGTAGCGGGGCAATCCCGAACGCCACACCGATTCCAGTGATTGTTGTAGCGGGGCAATCTCGGACAATCACACCGATACTAGTGACTGTTGTAGCGGGGCAACCCCGGACGTCACACCGATATTATAGAGATTAGACCCATATTCTAGTCCTGAAATTATGTTGAGTATACTAAAGAGCCAGGATTGAAATGAAATTGGATAAATTATTTATAAACGAATTTCGAAAATTGATTTTGTATGGTTTAATTTATAAATTGAGTTAAATAGTAATTTGTTCTTATATTATATCTTGTTTATATTTTATGTTGAAATTTATTTAATGATTTTGATAAATGAGTTTAGTGTACACCCACTAAGCTATATGCTTAGCGCGTTGATTTTATCACGCGTAGGTAACAGGGATACCGAGGGAGAAAAAGAGTAGAGAGGAGGTAGCTGCAGATTGAAGATTCAGAGTCACGATATCTTTGGGTAGTTAATACTTTTGTATACTATATTTAGTTAAGTATGCATATACAGAAGTTTGTAAATGTGATATATTTATGTTTTGTAAATAATTGTTTCATAGTTTATGTTTTGTTTTCAAAGGTTTGTAAATATTAAATTATGAATTGTTTTATATGAAAATGTTTGGAAAGTCGCACTATACGGCAGGATGCGCAATTGATTGATAAATGAATTTGAAGTGTTAATGTTTATGTTATTTGAGTTTTTGTGGGAAACAGGATTTTTGGAAAATCAGAAAAACAGAGGAAACTCTAGCAAAATTTTTCAAAACAAGTTTTGAATGGCCTTACTAGAAAAACATTTTAAAAATATAATTTATTTTGATTTTCAATGGTTTTCAAATTATAAAGTGAGTCAAGTCAAATTTTGAAAACCCGGTAGCGCTTTCTGGGTCGATCTAGACGGATCGGGTCAGGTGGTGTTACATAGCAAGCAACAAAAGTAGAGAAGTGATCATGAGAGATGGCATGATGATCGAGAGCAACATGACAGATGGCATGATCATAGTAATTAACAGATTTTAGAGGAAAAATCTATTCAATGGTTTTGGAGGGAAAATTAGTTAGGAAGTGTTAGTTTGTTAGTCAATCTAGCTTAGTAAAAGTTGTTAAGTAATCTGGTGAGTATGTAAAAAGTTGTTAACATACTCAGCCACGAGATCAGTTGTATATATATAGAGTTAATTACTCATGTAAATTTTAACAAGTTCTTTTAATAAAATTCAGAGAGATTTTCTCTCAATTGTTCATCATTTCACTGTAAAAAAAAGTGACCTGTAGTGACACATTTCTTAGTGACATATTTTAAATGTATCACTGTATGTATTATTTATTGATAGATTTAATTATTTGTCATTATGTTTTTGGACCAAAACCTCACTCCCAAATTGTCCGTCAAAATTATGGTTCAATTGAGACTTTTTCTAATAATTTGTCACAATTGAACAAAAATTAAGTAAGTTGTGACAATTAATAAAATTAGTTACAAAATTAACTTGTAAAAAAAGAAATAAAAAATAATTTTATGACTCATACAAATATGACAGAAAAAGAAAAAAGAATATTTTATCAATTAATTGATCAAATAACGTGATCAATTAATACAAATTAAATTATCAATTTTGTGAAAGATTTTGTAATTTATAATTTGTCACGAAAATTTTTAAAAAATAAATAATTTATAACAATCAGTATGCAGAAAATTAAACTACAAAAATAATATATTTTAATATGCAAAAAAAAATAATAACAACACTCAAAAATAATTTATACCTCTAAAATTTTATTTTTTGGTCTTATACTGCCAAAAATAAAAACAACACTATCAGAAGAAGTATGATTCCTTATTTCACCACAAGACAATCACCATATTTTCTCCATTCTTCACTCAAAAATCTACTAATTTCTCACAAGAATTTTATCTCAAAACTCTGCATTCTTCACAAAAATTGCTGAATGTTATTGATTCAACATAACACTAACACACTCTGCTTTCTTCACAAGATTGTTGTGTTATTGATTTAACATAACACTAACACATATTGACTCTCTTCACAATTTTACAAAATTCGGCAACTGGTTTTCTTTTGGACTCCCCCTAGCGAACACCTAAAGATTGTGGGTTTTCATCGGAAGGGTTCCCTCCAGCAAATCGAAACCTTTGGCTTTGCCTAGAGATTGTTGGTTGTCATCGGATCTTCAATTGGTAAGGTTTTCTTACTTCAATTGGTTAGTTTGTTCCTTATAATTAAAATTTAGTCCTTTTTTTCCCTCAAATGGATTGAAGTAATAAACAATATTTTCTCTCTTTTTGTTGTGATTTTTCATATCTGATGCACATAGATGAATTTTGGACCTAATTAGTAATTGTATCCACATGTAGAGTGTCATTACCCTCTAGTATTTAGTAATCGTTACCTAGCTAAATGAATTTGAACCTTTTGGAAATTCTTTCTATTTTCTTATGAAATTTTCTCTCATTTTTCTTTTGTTTCTCATTAACCAAGCAACTAAAACCTTGAAATAGATTTAGAAGTTTAAAAGCCACCTAGAACAATAAAAATCTATTGTTTATTTATAATTGAGATAGTTTGAGTCCACTGAGATTATCCTACTTTATTCTATTGGATAAAAAATTGTTTAAATTGTTAGTTGCAATGTGTGCTTCCTTTATTTTCCTGTCTTGGTTGATCTCTTGTTTTTTTGGTAAGGTAGCTCTTTCTTTTAATAAATTTTGGAGCTTTTTGTTATTATATTTGATTACTTTATAGTATTGTTTTTGGATCTCTTGTCTTATTGGTAAGTTAGTTCTTTCTTTTAATAAATTTTGGAGCTTTTTGTTATTATGTTTGATTACTTAGTAGTATTTTTTCTGGTTGGTATTTCAATGTTTTTGGTAGTCAATGAAAAATTAATGAAGTTTCACATTTTTCTTTGCTATATGATAGATGTGGGTGTAGATGGTTTAAATTGACTTTCGCTATGTTATGAAATAGGTATGTTGTAGATGGTCTATTAAAGATGAGATCCCTATCCAAAATTACAATATAAATTATAAAAATATGTGCATAAGTTTGTAAATTTTAGGTCATAATAACATGTGCTTATTTAGTTTATGCAGTAAACATAATTCTACTGAAGAAGCATATCAGTAAGTATACAAGAGTAAAGAACTCTAGGTAACCATTTTTGAAATCTACAGTATGCAAATAACAACCACTATTGGGACTATAAATGGATGAAGAAAGTAACAACTTATGCATAGAACATAAATAAAACTCCAGTCCATTAAAATATTGGAAAGTGGTATTCAACTACACAAATAAATTCAGGACAATCTATATAAGCACTTCTTTTACCGAATAACCATTTAAAAGAATTTTAAACTTCAAAATATAATTGTTACAAGATGAGAATTTTAATTGAGAACATGGTAAAGCATAAAAAACTTTGCAAATGTATAGTATGTTGTTCTTTAGCCTCATTGACGTTGATTTCCTTGTTTTTGGTATTCTACATGAGGTAAAACTCATCTATATTAGATGTGTTGAAATAGATAATAATAATTAAGCAACCTCTAGCTTACAGTCCACCCTCTAGTTTTTTTTTGAAATCCTGGTGTGGTGGTAGAAAGGGGTCGTCGACCTTGTAGTCGTCTCTTTGTGGACGTAGTTGGTGTTGATAACAAATCAAACATGGATATAGATGGAATAACAAAACTGTGTGCAAACATGAACCTTTCGGCGGAGGAGGGTGCGGTGGTGCACATTGAGGGAGTTGAGAAGGAGGATGGTGTGAAAAAGATCTCTCTCTGCTTGGTGGGGAAATTGTTGACAACAAAATTGATGAATCGCGAGGCTTTCTGCGCTCTAATTACTAAGATTTGGCGGACTATACATGCGGTGGAGGTTGAAAATGTCCGGGATAGTATTTACGCATTCCATTTCCAAAATGCCATCAACTGAAAACGGGTGTTTATGGGCGGACCTTGGAACTTTGATAATGCACTCTTAGTGCTAGAAATCCTTTCGGGGTATGGGGATTTCTCGGATATGAGATTCTCGCACACTGATTTTTGGATACAAATTCACAACGTACCTTTGATCTGTATGACCACATTGGTTTTCTTATCGGGCAGAGAATTGGATAGGTTAGAGACATTGATGTCGGCGCTTCCGGAGATTGTTTTGGGAAATTTCTTCGTCTCAGAGTTACGATTGATATAGTTAATCCTCTACAATGGGTAATCCGTGTGAACCTTGCAGGAATGGTAGAGGAAAAAACCCTTTTGATAAAATATGAGCGCTTACCAGAATATTATTTTGGATGTGGTTATTTGGGTCACTCATATAGGGAATGTTTGAAGGAGACGGTAGACCAAGGTAATTGTGACTCCAACGAGTTCCCGTTTGGAGTGTGGATGCGAGCTTTGAGCTCGATAAAGCCTCGGCATGTGGGGGGTAATCCAGAGGACACTGTTGAAAGCAAAAATCCCTCCCGTGGAGGAGACCACCAGCCCACAATGCAAGAGTCTTGCGACTCTAGAGGAGACAACTAGGGTTAGAGCTGTTCTGGAGCAAGAACAGCGGTCCCCCCGGCGTGTTTCGAGATCGCCGCACAACTGGAAACGAAAAGAATAAATTGCATGAAACGGCTGCTGATTTGGCGCATGAATATCACGTGATGGAAAGCAAAAATATCAAAATTAATAGTCAAGGGAGGGATTTGATAACAGATATTATTCCTAAAGTCAATGATATTATTGGGAAAAAAACAGCAACATGTGAGGAAGGTCCCATGCAAATGGTCAAAAACTTTAAATGAGGAGGTGAGTGGGGTTTTAAAATTGATGGACCATGGTATGGGGCCTGGGTTATTATCTCAAATGGGATGCCAAGATCATGGATCTTTTTTTGAACAATCAATTTTGAACGTAAATTCGGCCCAGGTTGATAAGGAAATTATTGGGCCTGATGTTTCTATAGTTAATCAAGCTTTTCCTATTAGGCAAGAGGGATTTATAAAGTCGGTGGATATAGCTGGGGAATTGTTGAATTCTGATGCAAGTCTTGGGCCCGTTTTCACTTCTCTAGTGGGCCAAAAAAGAAACAAAAATGGAAAAGATTAGCAAGGATGGCTCAAGATGGTATTGATTCGAGCTCTGCTGTTGGGCTCAATGCTAAGCAGCTACTTTTAGCAGGGGAGAATAGTAGCAGTTCAAAAAAAATCAGATTGCTTCCTTTTTCCATTTCTTCTCTTTGTTCAGCAAGTTCCTTGGCGAGCTCTACCCATGGAGCTTGCCCTCATCAATGAAGCTTCTTGCATGGAATGTCCGGGGCTTGGGGAACGCCCAGACGGTCCAAGTGTTGACCCGTCATATCTGGGACCATGTTCCTCGCCTGATTTTCCCGTTGGAGACTCGTTTGTCGCACTATCGTTTGGAGCTTTTGCGGGTTTGCCTTGGTTTGTCAAGTAAGCTGGTTGTAGATTCGGTGGGTAACAGTGGTGGTCTTTGTATTTTTTGGGATGACTCTATTTTAGTTTCTTTGATTTCTTATTCTCGTTGGCATATTGATGTTATTGTGAATGGTGGTTTGGTTCCGTCATGGCATTTTACGGGTTTCTACAGGAATCTGGATGCGAGTCAAAGGACTCACACTTGGGAGTTGTTGCGCAGACTTAAGGATATGTCCTATTACCGTGGCTTGTAGAAGGAGATTTCAATGAAATCCTCCGTGGGGAGGAGAAATTTGGAGGGGTCGAAAGGCAACGATCTTTGATTGAGTATTTCAGGGAGACTTTAGTTGAGTGTGACCTCAATGACTTAGGCTTCTCTGGAACAGATTTTACTTGGTGTAACGGTCGCAGTGGGTCCGAGTTCATTCAGGCTCGTTTGGATCTGTTTGTCAGTACTTTGGAATGGCGTCTGCTTTTTCCTAACTCGATGGTAACCCATTTGGAGTTTTGGGGCTCTGATCACCACCATATTCTCCTAGATTGTGGGAGTAATCTTTTACTGTAGGGGTTGGGTTCTAGGAGGCGGCGCTACAGATTTCACTTTGAGGATTATTGGTTGGATTCCTTAGATTGTGGTGATACTATCCAGCAGAATTGGGGTACTCATGGGCAACAAACTTCTATTTCTGACATCTCTGGTAGCATCCTTAAGTGTGCAGAATCTCTTCATGTTTGGAACGGTAGTAATTTTCAACTCCATCGGCGTCGCATTGCTGAAAAACGACGTTTATTACAGACCTTAAATATTATGGTTTCTAGTATCCCTTGGGTCGCGATCAAAGCTATTGAGAAGGAGTTGGATGTTCTCTTGTATAAAGAGGAAACCTATTGGAGACAGCGTTCTCGCAATAATTGGTTACGTGAGGGTGATAAGAACAGCCGATTTTTTCACCTCTCTGCTTCTAAAAGAAAGGCTCGGAACAATATTAAAGGCATTCTGAATTCTAGTGGTGTGTGGGTTTCTTCAAAGAGCGAGATAACTGGTGCAATCCATGACTACTTTTCTCCTTTATTTTCATCTTCTAAACCTAGCTCCAGCGAGCCTGATTTTGTTCTCAGATGTGTTCAGCCAAAAGTCTCTGCTGCTATGAATACGTCTCTTGATGCTCATTTCTCTATAGATGATATAAAGACAGCGGTTTTCCAAATGTTGCCATCCAAAGCTCTAGGGAAGGATGGTATGTCGGTCCGTTTTTTTCAATCATTTTTGGATATTGTTGGAGGCGGGGTTACAAATGCTTGTTTGAATTTCTTGAACTCGAGTGGGAGCCTAGCAGCTGCCAATGCTACTCTCCTAGCCCTTATACCTAAAATCAACTCCCCTCAGCGAGTTTCAGATTTTAGGCCTATAAGCCTCTGTAATGTGCTCTATAAGATCATCTTAAAGGTTCTTGTTAACAGGTTCTGTTTGGTGCTTCATGATATCATTTCAGAGTCCCAGTGTGCTTTTATCCCGGGTCGCTTGATTTCTGATAATGCGATCCTGGGTTTTAAGTGTTTGCATACTCTCCGGCGTCGGAAGAAAGGTGTTGAGGGGTACCTAGCTTTGAAGCTTGACATGTCTAAAGCATATGATCGTGTGGAGTGGGTCTTTATTGAAAGGATGATGCGAGCGCTAGGTTTTTCAGAGGTGTGGATTCACAAGATCATTACTTGTATTTCATCCGTTTCTTACCAATTCTTTCTGAATGGGGAATCGGTAGGCTTTATTAAACCGGGGAGGGGTCTGCGACAAGGAGATCCGCTATCCTCTTATCTCTTTCTGATCTGTACTGAGGGATTATCCTCTTTAATCCGCAAGGCAGAGTTGGAGGGTTCGATTCACGGTATTCTGTGTGGGCGTACTAGGTCTAATATTTCCCATTTATTTTTTGCAGATGATAGCTTACTTTTCTTTAAAGCTAACCCTGCTGAGTGTAGTGCTATTATTCACATTTTACAAGTCTATGAATTAGTCTCTGGGCAAGCGATTAATCTTGCAAAATTAGCGGTGTGTTTTAGTATGGTCGGGTGCCATGAGCGTTACATAGGCCTTCCTAGTTTTGCTGGTCGCAATAGGCGGATGCTCTTTCAGTCTATCCTGGATCGGGTGTGGGGCAAACTTCAGGGATGGAAAAGTAAAATGCTGTCGGTTGGGGGTAAAGAAGAATTCATTAAGGCCATCATCCATTTTATCCCGACTTACACGATGAATTTATTTAAACTTCCTTTTCGTCTCATTCGAGATATCCATAGACTGTCGGCACATTTCTGGTGGGGAAATGGTGCATCTAGCAGGATCCATTGGTGTAAATGGGAGGAGCTTTGTAAGAATAAAGCCTGAGGGGGTCTTGGCTTTCGAGATCTTAGTTGTTGCAACCGGGTAATGTTTGCTAAACAATGCTGGAGATTAATAGATAATCCCTCCTCCTTTGCCGGCCGTGTGCTCAAATCGGTCTATTTCCCTAGAGGCTCTTTCCTATCAGCTTCTTTAGGCTCATGTCCCTTTCTTGTTTGGTGTAGTCTTTGCTGGGGGCGTGAGCTTGTTGACTTCGGCTCTCGTTGGCGTATTGGTGATGGTAAGTCTACTTTTGTTTTCCAAAACCAATGGCTTTCTCGTGTGTCCACCTTCAAAGTGTGCTTTCCTATGGTTCTTGATACTTGGCTTAAGATGGCTGACCTTAAGAGTCTTAGTGGGGGTTGGGATTCAAATTTAATATGGAGTTCATTCCTCCCCGATGAGGCACATATTATCCTCAACTTTCCTTGTTCCTGCACGGCTCACCATGATTCTCTATTGTGGCACTATAGTAAGACCGGTCACTACTCTATGAAGAGTGGTTATTAGGCAACGTTGAACTATAAATTTTTACTTTCTTCTGCTTCTTGCTCTATTACAGGCTCCCAGGATCCTTGGAAGACCATTTGGCGTGTCAATTTACCTAGCAAAATCAAGCTTTTTCTTTGGAAGGCTTGTAGAGGTTGGTTGCCTGTTACGCCTTTTTGTACCCGTAAGTATACGGGGTTGGCACAAGTAATACAGAATGAGTAAATTATCATCTCCACAGGGATATTTAGGTATTGAGTACTAAAGTTAACTAAGCCTATATCTATTTGGAAAATCGGAATGTGTAAAAGAGGCAAATTAAAACATAAAAATAAATCGAATAACCAATATGAGAGATTAGTTAGGGTATTTGAATTCACCTAATCCATCCAATTGAGTTTCATGATAGCACATTATTGTGGTTTAATTATTCATGTTGATGACCGTGTTTATCTAAATTATCCAAAGTCCCCTCTCGAGGTAAATCGGACCTATTACCACATACACTAATATCCTATCTCTCGATGGTATATCCAAGTGCATTAAAATGCATTAGTCACAATAAACACTCTATATGATCACACAAGTAAATTAGTATATCTCTATCTAATTCTACTTATGGTGGACATTATATCGAGCACGTTGTGGGTGTCTCCTCTCAGTACATAACACACAACCAAAATATCAACTAAATGCAGGCCTTCACATTCAGAAGCATTAAGCATAATAATACCACTCAACAATATAATAATCAACCACAATAAATTAGACAATCAATTCATCCAAGTTTCATTGAATAAGATCCAACAAAACCCTAACTTATAAGTTTAAGTCATAATCAAAGATTTATAACCAAACATGTTTTCTAATTAATAAAGAGAGTTAGAAACAAGAAAATAAAGAAGGAAAGGGATAGAAAAACTCTAGGTGCGATAAACTCTCGTTCTCATCCTGTTGTGAATTCGTCTAGCTTCCATTTTCTCCAAATCCATGCCTGATGGTGAGAATATAACTCAAGGATTGAATCCGAATCCTCTTGTTTCCAAGGTGATCTTCTTCTCCCCCTTTGCCTATTCTTCTCTCTCTTTTTCTCCTCTTGGTGGTTTGTTTTATGAAAATCCTCTGAACTCTCTCTGTTTGATTTCTCTTGAATATCACAAATGAGGAGCTATTTATAGAAGATGTCTGGTAACTATTTATGGTACTGTTCACGCGTATACGGTACTGTTCACGCCACTGTTCACACGTGTATGGTACTATTGACATCACTGCTGATATCACTGTTCACGTGTGGAACGTACTGGCGATGCCCGCTATTGACTTTTCACGCATACGTCACTACTGACGCATATGTACTGGTGACGTTACTATTCACTAGCGGACCCACCAGGTACTGTTCATACTGCCATTTTACTGTTCATATGCACGAACTGTTCATGTGTACGGTACTATTTATTATGTACTATTTATATGTACGGTACTGTTTATAGGCAGCGCTCACATCTTCAATTTAACTCACCAAGACTCTTCAATTATGCACAAACTCTTATTACCTGCACACTTTAATAAAAACATTAAAAACAACTGATAATTACCCGAGAATGGAACACAAATAGGTGAAGAAAGGTACTAGTGAAGGTCCATTTTTGATTAAGAAATGGAGCCAACATTGCCCACGTTCCAGGTGCTGCAGCGGCACCATATGCAGGTTCCAGTTTGCTGTCCCTACTGTGGTCTTACATGTGAAACCATCCAGCACTCCATGTGGTTCTGCAAGTCCTTGAGTGAGGTTCGAAAGCTCTACTTTCCCTCATCGTTCGCGTCCGACCTGGCTTTTCCTTCATTTTCCTCTTTCCTGGATTTATTTGTTTTCTATTGTTCTGTGTTGGGGCATGGTGATCTGCGCTTGTGGATTGTCGTTTTGTGGCGGAATTGGTTTAGGAGGAACAGATTCGTTCATGAGCAGTATCTCCTTCCTGCTGTAGACTCGGTTGCATGGTCCATCAGATTCTTGAGTGACTTGGACTCTGCTGTTCCTCCCCCAATGGCTTCTCAAAAAGCTGTTGAGCTTACTAGGTGGTCAAGGTCTGCTGAAGGTTGGTTAAAACTGAACGTGGATGCTTCCTTGCAAGTTGATAGTTGTTTGGTTGGGTTGAGAGCAGTGGTTCGCGATAGTAATGGTGATTTTATGGCTGGTCTTTCTCGTAAGCTCGTTGTATCAATTTCGATCGAAATCGCGGAAGCCTACGCAATTTCAAACGGTTTGCACCTTGCCATCAAATCTGGTTTCTCACGCATCTAGGTTGAATCTAATGCCCTCAATGTGATCAATTAATCGATTCGGCGTTACCTCCCTAAGTCTGAAGTTGGCCTTATTATTATTGATATTTTGTCTCTTTGTGATAGAGCTTGTGTTTCCTTTTCGTTTGTGCCTCGGAGTGCTAATTTTGTGGCTCATTAGTTGGTTAGGAATAGTTTTTTGATTTTCGATGTTTCTATTTGGTTGGAGGAAGCCACTCCTTGGCTGGATCAGGGTCTTCTAACTGATCTCCAATGTTAGTTTGTGTTTCAGTTTTCCTCTAAAAAAAAAAAAGAAATAGATAATAATAAGAGATGTTGAAATGTGGAACCAATAGAAGTCTCATTTAGCATATTCGAACTGCTTTAGTCCCAAATTCTGTTATTAAATGTGGAACTAATAGTATTGGACTTGTGCAGTCAGAAGATTAATCATCCATCACCATCTGTTTAATAATAGTTTTTATTAAATTTTAGGATAAGCTTTTGATAAATTTTAGTTTCCTAACAAGATTTTGATAAAAGCTGGGTACTTTGAAAAGCAAATGAAACTTAAACTATTTGACACTTTTTTTTTCCAATTCTTTAGAAAATTTACTTGGAACCAATGTCCAAAAATGAAAGTTTACTTAAACGAGAATTTGCCATGAAATTGTGTCCTTACCTATGATTTGTTTCATTATATTTAGGCGCTGGACATCTGCATGTGATTCCCCGAGCCCATGCTTTTAATGTAGTAATGATCTTGTAACTTGTAATAATAAAACCATCCTCCCATTTGTCTTGTTAAGAGTAATGACACTCTTCAAGCTGGTGCAGCACATGCAGCTTCTTTTACTGATAAGAATGCAGCTGTGTGTATAGCTGATCATAGGGGCTTACAGGAACCTTATGCTAGAACTGTGAGGCTTGAATCAACAAGAAATCAGTGTAATCAATTACCAAGACTAATCAGATATGATCTGACCAAGCCTCTCCTATTAGATTTAGGTTGATAAGCATGCTGATATGGAATTATGTTAGGAAGTTTGTTATTCTAGCTAGCACAGCAAAACAGAATGTTTTGCCTCCGGAATGTTTTACCTCTACCATGAGCCAGATTGTAGCTGGCAATCTTGTTATATATTCTTGTATAGATCACCTCTATAATTAATGATTTTAGATAGTGAATATATAGAAGTAGAATTCTTATATAGAAGTAGAATTGTTCTCTAGCTCACTGCATCACACTGATTCTTCGACTATTTTTTCCAAGTTAAACGTCTTAGGAAGAGACTGTATTCTGCTTCTGCTTTTCAGGTGAGTTGTGAATTTAATACTTGTACCACTTTTGGTGTTTCATTTTATTTCTCAAGATGGCTGGACAAGATTTTATTTCTTTTCTCTTTATTGTTATTATTGTTATTTTTTTTAGTTTTATTAGTCAATAGAATACTCAATTGTAGTGATACGTTAACCTTCTTCACTCACACTTTGGAGTAGATTATTTGCTATTTATTGGGAAGAAGCTTTTCAGATTAGTGATATATTACTAATTTTTATTGATTTTAAATGACTCATTGTTTGACTATTTTGTAACAAATAACATATAGTTACTTAAAATATATCATATTCAACCCGAGGAGCCTGATCATATATAGTAACTTGTCAATATGAATTTAGATGTTGTTCTACCAAAATTAGTTAGTGAGATAAATTAGTTAATAAAAGGTAAAAGAAAGCGTACATTGAATTTTTTTTTCTTGGGGTTTCAAATTCCTATTTTTAAAGCTTTTTAAGATTGCAATTGTTGGAATTAATTAGAAGTAATCATTTATAGAAAGAAAAATGAAAGAACTGCTTTGTATTAGTAGGCGTAGCCCCTAAAGTGCTTAAAATGTATGTTGAATCATAAATTCTATTAAACAAAAATACATAGTTATAATAACAATCACATGATTATGTACGCAGAACTATAAATTCTATTAAAAAAATAAATAGGTATGGTGAATTAATTTTTTTCTTTTTTCTGCTTTTGAAGCTTCTTAAGTTTGCAATTGTTGGAAAACTTTGTAGGATCTACTTTTTACGATTGATTTCTATTTATCGTAAGTTATCTATGGATAAGAGTTGGATTTATGAGTCAAGAGTTAGTAAATCTTTTGAAGATGGAGTGACACAATTCTTTGATTTTGGAATTGCTAATACTTAAGTTAATGGAAGAATAAAATGTCCATGCAAGAATTGCAACAATGCATATAGACATGATAGAAATACTATTAAGGAACATATGATTTGTGATGGTTTAAACATGAGTTATCTTAATAACAAGTGGATTTACCATGGTGAACTTTATTCGATACAAGCAACAATGAATAATGAACAATCAGTTCAAGTGGATGATATGCATGAGATGTTGCGTAATGCGTTCGGCATGTTTGATGATAATGTTGCTGAATTTGATGACAATGACCATGACGGTGGTAAACATGATGGAAGTGATGGCAGTGATGACAATGACCATAATGGTGACAGGGAGACTTCAAATCCTGATGCAAACAAATTTTACAACCTATTAAAAGATGCCGAGCAACAATTATATCCAGGTTGTAAGAAATTCACTAAACTATATTTTATTGTTCGATTATTTCACATCAAATGTCTTTATAGATTGAGTGACAAATCAGTTACAATTTTACTTGAGCTTTTTAAAGAAGCCATACCTGAAAGTGAAACTTTGCCAAAGTCATTCTACCAAACAAAGAAGATTATTACTGATTTGGGATTTGAATATAACAAAATTGATGCACGTCCTAAAGATTGCATATTGTATTGGAAAGAAAAAGCCCAAGAGACAAAATGTACTGTGTGCGAAACTTCTCGATGGAAAGAGATGATAGATAATGCAAATCAGTCGTCTCTCTCGGATCGTAAAATTCCAGCTAAGGTTTTGAGTCACTTTCCACTAGTATCAAGACTTCAAAGATATTTCATGTCAACCAAGACAGTTTGCTTCATGCAATGGCACGAGAGAGATCGCGTTAAAGGTGGTTTATTGAGGCATCCTGCGGATTCTGAAGCCTGAAAAAACTTTAATAATCATTATCTTGATTTTGCTTCAGATCCTCGCAATGTTAGGTTGGCCCTAGCAAGCGATGGTTTTAATCCATTTGGTACAATGAGTATTTCTCATAGTACTTGGCCGGCTGTCTTAATGAAACAACCAAATTTTATCATGTCATTGCTTATTCCTGGACCTCATGCTCCTGGAAATGATATCAATGTCCACTTACAGCAGTTAATAGATGAGTTAAAGGAGTTATGGGATAATGGTTTGACGACATTTAATGCCTCAACAAAGCAAAATTTCAATATGCGTGCATCATTATTGTGGACTGTTAGTGATTTCCCAGCATATGCCAATTTGTCGGGATGGAGCACTAAACGTCGTTATGCTTGTCCGTATTGCAATGAGAACACACATCACCATAAATTAAAGCATTGGCGTAAATATTGTTATATGGGACATCACCGCTTCTTAGGTGATGATGCTCTATCTGCTCCTTCTGGGTTTGAGATATTTCAAAAAATGGGTTTGGTTAATGTCACATTAGGAAAGGGTTCTTCAAACACTTCCAACACAAAACGAAAGCGAGATAATGTTAACAAAGAAAGAGATGATGTTGACAAAGAAGATGATTGTGGTCGTATTTTGTGGAAAAAAAAAAAGAAGTATTTTCTTTGATTTACCGTACTAAAAGTATAATCTCATATGTCATAACTTGGATGTGATGCATATTGAGAAAAATATATGTGATAGTATAGTCGGAATAGTGTTAAATATTGAAGGCAAAACAAAAGACAACTTAAAAGCACGCCTTGATATGAAAGACATTGGTATAAGACCAGCTCTGCATCCTACAATTTTAAGAGGAAAAACATGTTTGTCGTCTGCTTGCTATTCAATGACGCGAACTGAGAAACAAAACTTTTGCAAGGTTTTATCTCGTGTCAAAGTTACATATGGTTATTTGGCAAATATTTCAAGATGTGTGAGCATTAAACACATTAAAATTCATGGTTTAAAGAGTCATGACTGTCACATATTAATGCAGCAACTTCTTTCATTGGCAACACGACGAGTTTTACCAAAATGGATGAGCTCCATATTAGTTGAATTAAGTAAATTATTTAGAGAATTGTGTACTAAAGTATTGTCAATGGAAGAATATGCTAAACTTAAAGCACAGATTGCAATAATTCTTTGTCGTCTTGAAAGAATTTTTCCACCATATTTCTTTGATATTATGGTGCATTTACGATTCATCTATCTGATGAGGCAAAAGTTGCCGGTCCGGTATAGTATCGATGGATATATCCAATTGAAATATATGAATTTATGTTACCAACACCTAAGAAGCACGGACACGGCGATACGACACGGGATGACACGGGGACACGGCAAATCTCAAAAAACTAGGACACGGACACGGCAGGACACGGCAATTAAAATAATATATATTTTATATTTATATTTAAAATATAAATAACTTCATTCATTCATAATTAAACAAATCAATTCATAAAATATAATTTGTAAAACATTATCAAAAACTAGTCAATTCATAAAATATTTTAAACTTTTAAAATTTATTTTTAACCCTATATTTTTTAAATTTATAAATTGACCCCGTTTTTTTAAAAAAATAATTACAAAACGACCCTAAACGTGTCCGACACGCGTGTCCCTGCCGTGTCCTTGCCGTGTCCCTTGGTCAACGGTCTGCTGAAGTCAACGGACACGCGTGTCCTATTTTGGACACGCGTGTCCTCGCGTGTCGGCGTGTCCGACACTCCGACACTCCGACACGCGAGGGTTTTGAAGTGTCCGTGCTTCCTAGACCAACACTTTAACATTTAATATAATATTTTATTTATACAACGAAATAATTAATTTTCACATTTGAAAATTTTAACAAGTATTTGCGTACATTAAAATCATATGTACGCAACAAGTGTCATCCTGAGGGTTCAATAGCAGAGGGGTATTTGGCTGAAGAGTTATTAACATTTTGTTCTTGATATTTGTTTGGAATACAAACAAAATTCAATCTAACCTCAAGGAATACTGATGACAATGAATCAAATGGCGAAAGGTTATCAATATTTACAAGCACAGGTTGTGGAAAAGGGAAAGAGGAAATGCAATTTTTAGATAATCTAGTGTTGTCTCAGGCACATAGATACATACTTTTTAATTGTCATGAAGCTGACTATTTTATCAGGTATATCTACTGAATTCATTCTAAATAATTTGTTATGTATTTAGTTATATTTTTTTTATAATATTCACACCAATTAACATTTCAGATGACACTTGCGTATTGTTAAAAATAAAAATCGTCGAGCGAGACCGATGGATATTACTCGATTAATGAAACTTTTTCCAAATGGTTTCAGGTGGAGGTAACCAGAAAATTTAAAGATTATATTATGTTTTAGTTTTAATTTCATAGTTATTAACTTATATACATTTTAATCAGATTTTGCAGTTGTATCAACAGGGTGATCCTCGTGTTAATGAAGATCTTAAATGGCTGGCACAAGGACCTAGTAAAATAGCATCTAGATTTAAAAAGTATATCATAAATGGATTTAGGTTTCGAACAAAAGATATTGACATGAGAAGTAAAACCCAAAATAGTAGTGTTGTTGTTACTGCAAAAACTTCGAGTTTTGCAAGTGCTAAGGACAAAAATCCTGTTGTAGGAGATATTTCATACTTTGGACATTTAGTAGATGTTATCGAATTGGATTATTATGGTGGGAGGAAGGTTGCTCTTTTCAATTGTGATTGGATTGATACAAAGACCAATCGAGGAACAAAGAAGGACGAGCTAGGTTTCACACTTGTCAATCCTACTTGCTTGCTTAAAACTGAAGAACCATTCATAATTGCATCCCAAGCAATCCAAGTGTTCTATGTTGAAGATCCCATTGAAACAGATTGGCATGATGTTGTCTTTACAAAGCTGAGAGACTTGTATGACATGGATGAAGTTGCAAATGTCGGAGATTTGTATATGGAAAATGAATCTTACATCACACAAAGTTTGCAAGAATTGATAGACAATGTGAATGATGTTAGAGACAATGTGTCTAGGATAACACTTGACTTATCTTTGATCATTATAGAGGAGGGAGGAGAGACCAATGATACCAATGATGACGATGAGGATGAGGATGAGGATGAAGATGAAAATTAAATTTTTTATGTTTATATTTATTTTGCTTATGATATTCTTATTGAATTTATATGTTATGTTCTTATTATTGAGTTTGTTTATATTATAGCATTATGACAGTAAAAATGTAAAATCTCTTTTGACACTTCTTAGACTTGGTTAAGTTTCAAGGAACCGCTCGGTTCCGGCTATTCCAGTTCTTGGGTTAGCTTCATATTTTTGGTTTTATATATATATATATATTAATTTTTGAAAATTTAAATTTTAAAAAGTAAAATAAAAAAAATTCAAATGTGGCCGTTGGCCTGTGTTAGGCTGCTGCCAGTAGCAGTATGGCAGCAGTCTGACACTGCCACCAAGGAGCCGTTGGCCATTCGGTCAACGGCTCCTTGGTGTAAAATTACAATAAAACCCCTAAAAATTACAGATAGACCCTCTAAATTTTAAAAAATATTATTTTTTTCCCCAACCCAAAAAACTATATAAACCTTATTCCTCTTCAATTCATTCACACCATTTTCTCTCAATCTCATTCTCTCATTCTCTTATTATTTCTCTCATTCTCTCAATTTTTCTCTAATTCTCTCATTCAGTTATTCTCTCAATCTTGTTCTTGTTTTTCAATACTGCAATTATTTTCGTTATTTATTTAAATTGTATACTTTACCTTTATAAATTTATAATGGCATCACACTCAAGACCGTCTACTTCTGGAGGCCAAAGATCCGTTTCCAAAATGTCCGTTTCCGGCAGAGACATTGAGCAGGTACTGGATTTAAATGCTGAAGAAGTGCAGAATCGTCGTGCCGCTGGTTCATAATTAAATTTCAACGATGTAAACTTTGCTGAATACCTATAACAGAGAGAATTTAAGGAGGTAATATTTGGTAATGATACTCCTCCTAATTTTACTCCTCAGTATTCTCATTCTCATCCCAAGGGCCCCTCTTGTGAAATCCCTCTCCCCCCCCAAGTAAAACTGTATAAGGTCCACTGCCAGATTTAACAAAGTAAAAATCTGAACTTTTTAAAGTTCATATGAGGAGGGTGGAGAAGGAATCGGGGGAGGTTGTGGTGACTTGCAACTATTGGAACAAAGATTTTAAGTGTAACAAATCCGGAGGGTACGGGACGTACTGGAAGCACATCAACACCAAGCATCCAGTCGAAGCACAGCATGAGCGTAGCCGAGGACAATATCAAATTTTCAGGTACACATCTCCTAACCATCCTTTATTTAAAAGTGATGTAAATAATAGGGAACAATTAGCAAGAATGGTAGCGACCGAACATCTTCCTTTTAGTTTTGGCCAAAAAACTGGTTTTTTAAAATATTGTCATAATACTTTAAATCCCGCTGCATGTACAGTACCTAGGACCATATTAAAACGTACCAAGTGTGACATTTATAAAAAAAAAACAGTATTAGTTAGATATTTTCAAAATTATATGGGTCGTGTGTCTGTTTGTGCCGATATCTGGAGCGATCATTGGCAAAAACATTCATACTTAGGATTTACTTGCCATTATGTTGACCAATCATGGAAGTTGCAAAAACGAATTCTTGCATTTAGAGTTTTTGACGACACCCATACTGCCGATAATATTTACAAATTAATGAAAATTATTTTTGAAGAATATTGTATTGAAAGTAAAATTTTTGCAATTGGCTTTGATAATGCTGCAAACAATACTGCCGCCGTTCCACAATTAATTCAATTGTGTCAACCCTACTCTGGCGGCAGATTTTTTCATCAAAGATGTGTTTGCCATGTTTTAAATATATGTGTACAATATGGTTTGCAAACACTTCAAGAATGGATAACACCAATTAGGGATGCCCTATACTATTTGTGGAAACATCCTAGCACTATGAAACAATGGGCTAGGTATTGTAAATCTAATGGGAAACATCCAATTAGGTTTTTCCGTGATGTTCCAACTCGTTGGAACTCCACATATAAATTGCTTTGTGAAAGCTATGACTATAAAGAATTATTAGTTAGATTTATGCAGCATAATGTTAGTAGAGTTAATTTGTATGCTCATTATTGGAATGTTTGTACTAAAATTTGCATGCTTTTAAAAGTTTTTCATGATGCAACTAACGTTTTATCTAGTATATATTATCCAACTTCATATTTATTTTTATGTGAAGCCATTAATATGATGTTCTAACTCGGGCTAGGTATTGAAATAATGGGCTAGGTATTGTAAATCTAACGGGAAACCATTATTTTTATGTGAAGCCACTATGAAACAATGGGTCAGGTATTGTAAATCTAACAGGAAACATCCAATTAGGTTTTCCCGTAATGTTCCAACTCATTGGAACTCCACATATAAATTGTTTTGTAAAAGCTATGACTATAGAGAATTATTAGTTAGATTTATGCAGCATAATGTTAGTAGCGTTAATTTGTATGCTCATTATTGGGATGTTTGTACTAAAATTTGCATGCTTTTAAAAGTTTTTCATGATGCAACTAACGTTTTATCTAGTATATATTATCCAACTTCATATTTATTTTTATGTGAAGCCATTAATATGATGTTCCAACTCGGGCTAGGTATTGAAATAATGGGCTAGGTATTGTAAATCTAACGGGAAACCATTATTTTTATGTGAAGCCACTATGAAACAATGGGTCAGGTATTGTAAATCTAACAGGAAACATCCAATTAGGTTTTCCCGTGATGTTCCAATTCATTGGAACTCCACATATAAATTGTTTTGTGAAAGCTATGACTATAGAGAATTATTAGTTAGATTTATGCAGCATAATGTTAGTAGCGTTAATTTGTATGCTCATCATTGGGATGTTTGTACTAAAATTTGCATGCTTTTAAAAGTTTTTCATAATGCAATTAACGTTTTATCCGGTATATATTATCCAACTTCATATTTATTTTTATGTGAATCTATTAATATTGTAGATGCACTTAATGAATGTGCACAAGTATCGAAACTATCTGCATGTATTTGTGCAATGAGAGATAGATGGTTAAATTATTATAGGAACATTCCTTCGATTTATACTATTGCTTCAGTTTTTGACCCTAGGTGTAAATTTGATAATTTATATGAATATTTAACACTTTATTATGAATCTCTAGGACTACACAACGTAGATATTAGTGCTTTATATAATAATGTTAGGCAATTATTTTATTCAATGTATGACGAATATCGTTCTGTATACGGTCCCTCGCTGAACAATAATGTTCAGCAACCGAATGCAAGCGGAAGTAGTCATTCTCGTTCTCGCTTTTCCTCATTAAGGAAGTTAGGGTCAACCGTGCTGTCCAAAAAATCAAGGGCACATAAGAGTTCTTCATCTTCATCAACCTATGTTTCAGATGTTGATCTTTACGTAAACACCTCTTTTGAGTTTTTAGACAGCGAAAACTTTAACATTCTACATTGGTGGAGGGAGCACGAAACTAACTTTCCAATTTTGGCCTTTATTGCCAAGCAAATTTTTGAAACCCCTGTCTCGACGAGAGACGGGCATTGCCCAGTCCTGACTCGATACAGATCCAGATATGTGTTGACGACTGGACCAAGGCCTTATACCGGTAGAAAGAATTGGATCTCGTATCCGACGACAATAACTTCTTCGACACCAACGACGATACAACGGCTACCGAAGGAATAAGCGACGATTGATCACCCCTGGAACATAACAGGTAAAATAACTACGTGGACTTTGATTTCTCCTAAAGGATACGTAGGCAGCTTAATTAAGGTAAAATTAAGTATAAACCCTAATTTCTTATTTATTTATTTAATTTTATAGTTTTATGATATTATCATAATTTTATTTTAATTTTATCGTTATTTTATTGCAATCCAGTACCCACTTTTTTTTTTTTTTTTTATATATATGAGATATATCACATATGCGAAATGATGTAGAGAAGAGATATTTTAAAGAGATGAAGAAGGGTAATTTTGTAAAATATAATTTTTACAAAATTTCCTTTCTTCATCTCTTTAAAATAATACTTATCTACATCATCTCTCATCTCATATATTAAAAAATTTTAAAAAATAAATATCTCTCATAGAGATTCATATTTTATCTTAATTTAAATTAAATGTAAGTCATAATTAACTAATTTCTTATTTATATATTTAAATTTCTTTTTAATTTTATAGTTTTATGATATTATTATTATCGTAATAAATTTCTTGTTGAAGTTGAACAAATGAACTCTTTTATTTATATATTTATATATTTAAAATTTATTATTAATTTATTTATAAATTTTTATTTTTTTTAATTATATTTAATTTTTTTTAATTCTATTTAATTTTTTTTAATTATATTTAATTTTTTTTATTTTTCCGGTTCAGGACTGGTTTGGAACCAGTGGTTCCAAAAAACAGGGGAGGAACCGGAACCGGAGGTTCCTCCCCGATTCCAACCGGAACTGGGACCGGAACCTCCAGTTGATCAAAAAAATGAACCGGAACTTGCGGTTCCAAATCGGAACTGCCGGTTCGATTCAAATGACCATGACTAGACGGGATCAATGGGATTGGTTAGTCAAGTTTTGGAATTTCGATAAAGGAAAAGTAAGAATTGTATTGAAGTGTCAATTATTTTTTTTCTCACCTACTAAATTTTGATTTATGAAAGTGGCAATTTAAAAAAAAAATTTAAAACATTACAGGATCGCAAAGACCAATAAAATAAATCATTGCAAACTGACATTGCATCACACTAGTGGGACAAAAAGTTTTGCTAGATTTCGAGAGGAACTGGTAAATCTTTATATGTGTATTTTTTTGTGTAATTGATATTATACTTTTATTTATACATATTAATTATTTTTTATAGGCAAAGCAAGATTCTGAAGGAAATGAGCCAGACAAGATAATGATATTTAAGGCTACTTACACTAGGAAAAAGGACAAGCCTACTGACCCAACAATTGCAAATGCAATGGTAATACTTTCTTCACTATATATATATATATATATATATATATATATATATATATATATATATATATAAATCTACCTTGATAAGTAATATATTTTGAAATTGAGATGATTGTTTGTGATGATATTGGATGAAGTAGTTTGGGTGGTTGACATGATATAAATTATCGAAGTGTTATTTTATTGTCTATGTAAAAACACAATTAAATATCCACCAAGTGATATGATTATTTTAATACGTGTAAATGACTATATGTTTACCGTTATATTGTAAAATTGTTGATTAATTGAGCTAATATTTTAGTCTTAATAAATGTGTAATGAATGCATGGTGAATAAGTTTTATGTAAAGTATTGGATGTTTCTCATAATTACTTATATTTAATACTTTGTGAAGTTTCAATCCTTAAAAGCTCCTGACATTATTATAATTGGATATGTGCTAAACAATATGTATATGTAGTTTGTTCATTAAAATTGACTTAATTTTTGTAATTATAATTTTTTTTTCCTAACTTTTGTTATTTTAGATATATGAATTTAGTATACCTATTTATATTTTTTATAGAACCGAATGGATGAGCTCATTACAACCCAACCTAGTGCATCTACAAATGAAATCTTCAATCAAGTTATAGGTGAAGTTATTGGTCCGAAGGCTGATGTATCTACTCTAACTTATGGTCTTGGGATTGGTCGATAAAAAAAAAGGTAAAAACTCTTCTCATAATGAGACATTAAAGATGTTGGAGGATGAGAGAATCCAAAGAGTAGCAGTAACCAAAAAGATAAAACATCTTGAGACTGAAATGAATGGATTGAGATCCAAACTTAAAGAGATTGAGGAATTGAAATCTCAGTTTGACTCATTTTTGGTGATGTTTCAACGCCAACTTCCAAATTCATCTGATTCTATGTTTTATTTAGTTTAGAACATTTTTTAATTTCATCATGTGATTAGATTGATAACTCTCTATGGACTTTCATTATCTTATTTCTTATATAAATTCTGGAATATTAAGTATAATAGTTTTTTTATTATTTGATCTCAAGTTAAATATAGATATTATATGTCTTTTTATATGTTTGTTTTTATAGATTTATCACTGAAAAATATAACCATAAATATTATTATATCACTATAAAAATGGAGATTAAAAAAGTCTTAAATTTGAAATGTCACTAAGTATGCATACAGTGGCGCAATTTATGCATACAGTGACGCAATTAAATTTGAAATGTCACTAAGTATGCATACAGTGGCGCAATTTATGCATACAGTGACGCAATTTTAAAATGATCAATGTCACTAAGTTTGTGTATAGTGACACAATTTTATATTGTTAACTGTCACTAATATTGTTTAGAGTGACCTAAATTAAGATAATTTATTGTCACTAGATTTGTGAATAATGACACAAGTTTTAAACAATTAATTGACACAAAGTTTATATATAGTGACACTAATTCAATGCGATTAACTGTCATTAAAATTATATACAGTGACACAAATTACATATTATTAACTGTCACTAAGTTTGTATATTGTAACACCCCTTGACCCAATCCGCTTGGACTGAATCAGGGAGCGCTACCATATACCGAAATCTAACTTTTACTTTTATATAACCATAATTTAAAACTATATTAAAAGCATTTGAAAGTGGTCCAAATAACTTTCCGAAAATCTTGGCAGAGTTTCCTCTATTTTTCTGACTTTCCAAAATCTGTTTACAATTAAAATTCATAAAAATCAATATGTAAATCTCAAATCACTTTTGCGCACCTTTCCAAATGTAGTGCGACTTGCCAAATCAATTTATCATAATATAATTTATAAATATTCAAATAACATAAACAGATAATAAAATATTACACAGCGAAACTTCTTCAAATATATACAAACAGTTTCTGTATTTGCATGTTGTATCAAAACATATATACTTATTACAAAAGGACTACCAAAATATATGTAGGAACGATGTGACTTCGGATTCTAATTATGCAGTCTCTACTCTTCTTTGTCTTTTTCTCCCTTGGAACCTCTGTTACCTACATGTGAGAAAACTTAACACGCTAAGCAGATTGCTTAGTGGGTGTACACAAAATTGTATATACAAATATACTATATCAAATAATTTTATCTATTTATCGAAAATATAAATAATATATATATAAATCATATATGGGGCTCATATCAAATCAAATTATATACTCAACAAATATAGTCTTCAAAATTAATCAACAGACAAAATCTTCATAAGTTCTCAAATGCTTTCATATAACAAATCAGTTTTCATACTGGGCTCTTGACATACATAACATAAGTTATCGGACTTGATTACGGGTTGTTAGCATCGGACACACAAACGGGGCTATCTGCCGAACATCAGATCAGAATGGAACACCAACGGAATTACCGCTGTAAATGTCCCAAACCGAATTCAGAACCCTAGGACCGGTACTTGGGGCCCGTACATCCAAAGAGTGGCACAAACAGATCAAAGCTCCCTACCCTAGGACCGGCACTTGGGGCTTGCACTATCCATAGGGTGGTGCATCAGAGTATATCGGCACAGTATTGTTCAGACAGAAACCTAATTGACATGTCAACCTCCTATATCCTATATCCATATCTATGTTCATATACATCAGAGTCATTTCACAAAACATTTTCTCAAATCCAATGTCAACATATTTTGTTTCTTTCAGAATCATCGAATTCAACTTTCAACTTATTCAATTTCAATTCATATCGATATATCTATATTTTTGAAATTCAAATTTTATCAAATATCATATAGCGGAAATATACGAATATATTTCTAAATCAATAATCATATCGAATCATTTCAAAAATATATTCAAACGTATTTCATAATTCCATATCGAATCAAAATGCCCCAAAATCATTTTCCGATACATTTCACAAAGATTATATAATTACAATCACTTTCAACAATATATTTCCATAACAATATCAGCATCAAAACGTATTCAAATCTATTCATAATATTATTTACAATCAAAATTTCAAATATAATCTATATTTCGAGAATTCGCGATTCAAATCATTCCAGAATCAATTTCAAACTATAAACTATAATCAATATAATCCAAATAACTCAAAATTAATCAAATTCAATCAATCCAAAATATTCTAGAAAACTGAAAATTCGAAAATGAGTGTACACCGAACTTGGATACCCTTTCCTTCCTCCTTTCCTTCTTCTCCTTCTCTTTTCTTCTTCCTTTTCTTCTTCTTCTTCTTCTTCTTCTTCTTCTTCTTCTTCTTCTTCTTCTTCTTCTTCTTCTTCTTCTTCCTCTTCTTTTCTTTTCTCTCTCTTCTCTCTCTCCTCTTTTCTCTCTTCTTTCTCTCTTGTTTGCTCTGTTCTCTGTTCTATTTTCTTTGGTTCTTCTGTGCTGTTGGATTTTATGAAGCTCCACCGCTTCAATCCACTTGGTGTTTTTTTTTTTTCATTATTTTGGGCCATCGCGATCGCGTATCGCGAGCGGTAGTCGCGCCGCTAGGTCGCGGTACTCACTGGTCCAGTTTTGCCACTTTCATCGCAAGCATCTACTGTGAGCTCTGGTCGCGGTCTCTAATCGCGATACTCACTGGTGGAATTTGCCACCTTCAGCGCGAACGGCTATCGTGAGAGCTGGTTGCGAGCCTAGTGGCGATACACACTGTCCAGTTTTTCACCCTTTTCTTCGTGCACTATTTTGGAACGCATTGTTTTCGACCGTGTCAATTGGTCCAATTGGAAACCTTAAAAATATCACATTCACATGCTCAATATTAATTCAACAATACTTTTCATATTTATGCGAAATTAGGGATGTTACATATATAGTGACACAATTTTTATTTAATTAACTGTCACTAAATTTGTATATAGTGGCGTAATTTTCAAATGATTAAATGTCGCTAAGTTTCTGTATAGTGACAAATTTTTCTAATGATCAATAGTCATTATATTTGTAAATAGTGACATAATATTTAAATAATAAATTGTCATTAAATATGTATATAGTGACAAATTTTTATATAGTTAACTGTCATTATATTTGTGCATAGTAACATAAATTTTATTTTGTCACTAATTAAAGTTTCCTAATAATACGTCAAATGTGACGATTTTATAATGACACTTTTTATGTCACAATATTCATATTGTGATAAATTTTTATTTTCTAGTGGTAAATATTTTTTGTCACTACATTTCACTTTTCTTGTAGTGTTTTCTCTTCATAATTTTCTCTTAATTTTAATAAAAATTAAAAGAAGGAAGACATGGTTAAGTTGGCTTTTCAACTAGAGGAAGAATTATACAAACCGAACCAACCAAGAGCCTGTCCATGCTTTTTTACATAAGTTAAACGTTTAATGATACTATAATCATCACAAGTTGGTCGAGTGGGTTCACAATGAGTTGACCTGACCTGACCTGCTCTTTCTTCTTCCTCCTCATGTTTCTACAAATTAATTTAGACTTGATAAATCTGTGTCCATGTTGATTGGGTTGTGATTGTCAATTCTTTTGTATGTGTGTTTGATCGTCATTGACATACAAATAGTCTCATAATCATACATGCTAATGCTTGTTAATTTGGTCAAGCTGTCAATCATATTCAAGGCCAGCACAAAGTGTTTAACGTTGATGCCAAGTTAATTAGGCGCATTAGTTCTGGCGTAGCATCGATCAAAATATCGGCCAACAAATGGTTTTGATTGCCATATCTATCACCAACAAAACATGTAATTAACTAAATATTGCCAACTAATTAATTAATATACTCAACTCTTAAAAACTTACAAACTAGACTACTGAATCTCATGAATAAATATTACAAGATGAATTTTAGATTAAACAACAAAAGAATTCGTTAAATATATATATATATATATATGTATGTATATATATACATATATATCAGCATATGAGATGAACAAGCAGCCATCATCAGCAAAGGAGGAGCCTAAGATGTATGATGATGATGATCCGATGTTGAATCATCTCTCGGTGACTGCAGGTGATCCTTTGAAGAGGGAGATGGCTCTTCACCTGCAGGCAAGTCCTGGATAGCAGCAAGAATCCGCCGAATGCTTACGGATCGAGCAGGTCTGAAACTATTCGTTGTGTGCTTCGTTTTGGAGAAGATATTGGATGATTTGGAAAGAATGAGATAAACCAAAGCTTGCACAACACAAAACAAGGACACCTTCAGCAGCACGTCCTCTAAACCGCCTTCAATTATCATTTTTGTTATTTTAGCTAAAAGCTGGTTTCAAAATGTATCGGAGATATATAGGATACGAGGGAAGTGATGATTTTTGGGTTAACAAAGCTCATGCAATGCAAGCATCCTTTATATAGACACATGAAGTTGCCTTGTAGCCTACCCTCTTTGACGTGCAACCTTGGAAAAAAATCGAGGGAAATTTTTTCATGCATCCACAGGCTAGATAAGATTATAAAAGTATACAATTATATAGGAGGTCAATTTTGACTTGTGTCTCTGCTCAAAGTTGAAGACATGAACCCACTTTAAAGATCATTAATAAAAGGACTCGGTCAAGACCAAAATTGTTTAGTTTAAAGTTGTACAGTGATTATATACTTGATTAGTTAAAGGAATTGTCACGTGCATGAAATTAGTAGGTCAAAAGAAGGATAACAGTAGTATGTTCTGGATTGAATTTGAGTCAGCAAAGACGATAGAAGAAGATTACTTGAACAAATCAGCTACTATAAAATGAATGAAGGTGTTCCTTGTACGGCATGTGCAACCGCCTCAATTTACTCATTTGCTCTGTTTTTGCACATGATTATACTATAAACTGGTTTTCTCTATCACATAATCCACAGTGCTTATTAATACTTTTACACGCATTTCTCAATGACAAAAGCAAATCATAACCAAATTTTGAAACATTTTGACAGAAACAGCACCAATTTGAGGTTGAACAATCTTTCACAACCTCGTCTTTTCCATTTATTAACCAGTTATATCCAAGAACAGATTAGATTACACAAAATAGTAAGAAGAGAGAAAGAAGACACAATTCACACAGTATCAGCATCTGGTGCAGTACATATACACTTGATCAAACCATTAAGTTCGACAACCTCAAGATTTTGCTCCTGCAGTCAGATTCCCACCACTTATGTTCATTAGTTATAACACAATAACAAAGCTAAATACAAATATAGTCTTAGTGAGACAACTTATGTGTAAAAGGTCGAATCTTTTTCACAATTGTTTTAGAAAGTCGAGATTTTTTTTTTTTTATCTTCGCACAAGATTGGAACTTGATTAATGAAGCAGAGGCAGAGGCAAAATCAAGACAACCCATATGATAAACAGTAGAAAAATGAGAGGAGAGCACTGACCTGGTAATTGGAACCTGCAGAGAGGACAGGAAGAATGGAGAGAGAGCCAGGGGAGGATGCAGTGAGAATGATAGAGGTGTTTGCAAGGAAGCTGTTTGGCTTCTGATTGGGCGCAAAATTCGTCTTTGCAAATGGCACATGACTCCTGCGATAGAGAATCCGAGATTTGTATGGTGGTCATGGATGATATGGGAGAAGATAGGAGTGAATTGGGTGGTGGATGATGGTCGTCGTCGTCGTCGTCATCATCGAAATTAAAATCGAAAAGGAAGTTGAAATCGAGGAAATGGGGTTGGGAAGGGTAGTGGGAATGGGAATCCATGAGTTCGAGAAGGTGGGAGTGGCAATGGGGGCAGAGGACTCTCAGAGGTACGGAGGAGGAGAGGAGGAGGCTGACGCTAATGTCACATTCGTGGCACCAGTAGGTTTGCCTTAGGGCGGTGGGAGTGGCGGTGGCGGTGGCGGTGGTAGATGACATTAGATTAGGTGATGATGAGTCTGAGTGAGAGAGTGATGGATTTTGTTTGTTGTGCTTGTTTTGGTTTAACAACCGCCATGTGGGGACTGCGGGTGGGCGTTCGGTCCATCTACTTTTTGCTTCTTTTGTCAGTTTTCTTCTTTCACAAATATTTTCAATTAAAATAATAATATAGAAAGATAAATTAATCAAAACAGTCGCTTTGGCCGAGTGGTTAAGGCGTGTGCCTGCTAAGTACATGGGGTTTCCCCGCGAGAGTTCGAATCTCTCAGGCGACGTAAATTTTTTCATTTTTGATTCCCGTTTTGTTGGCTGCCAAATCCAAAGAAAGACCGAGCAACAGATGGGTGATCTCAACCGTCAACCGCAGCCTCCGATGCTACTCCTCAAAGGTCAGAAGAGAACCAGTTTCTCTTTGTTTACTTGCTCACTCTCTCTTTTGTCATGTGAAGGCTGCAACTCAATTCATTTTTTTCAAAACCTAAAAGTTCAACTTGAGCTGATACTATTTCTACTCTTATTTTCATACTGCTCTCCTATTTCATTTCACTTTTTTATGAAATGGAATAAATGGTGAATTGTACTGGTGTTGGATCTTTGGGCCAGCAACATTTGCCTCCATCAGCTCTTTTCTTGTTTTATGGAAACAATTTTATGCTCATTGAGCTACTGTTTTGACTTGTTTCGGGCCCTTCTACACTTCTCGAAAGCAAAATTCCTCTATTATATCTTCTAGTAGCGAAATTTCTTTCTGGGGTATCAAAATTTTGCTTTGCTTGACCATACAGTAGAACAATCTAACAATAAGCTTAGAGTTGTTTAGGTGTGCATCTGTAGGTAAATTGGTTTCTCCAAAAGTACATATTAGGATCCTGTTTTTATTTTGCTAATCTTTAAAGCCCACATTTACCAGTAAACTATCTTACCGGTATCATCTTTTGTCTGACACATCATTTTAAATCCTGCAGTGATTCAGTGATGGATTGATGCAAGGTTGATCTCAGGTAAACCAGGCCACACCTTAGACCTCTAAGAAATGGAGCAATTTGAGCAGAAGGTTGGATTAGGTGAGCTTGTTTCTGTTAAAGTACTCATCCACATTGATCTGATGTGTGTATGGATGTATAGTCTAAAATAGAAAAGAAGACAAAGGAACATTTGAATGCATAAACCTTGTATAAAACATGTATATTTGCCTACAAAATTTTGAACTCTTTTATTTTTATTAGATGAGTTATTTTGGAACCATGGATGGCAACTATGTAATGTTTTTTATCTTCATCCAAGTTCATGGTGGATAATGGGGCTGGGATTATTCTGAATGTTACATTACTCTGTTGAAGTATGCCCATTCTCCTTGTTTCTAAATCTCCTCTCAGTAAACTGCAATTACAAATCTAATGCAATTACAAATCTAATGTGTCCCCTTAAATTTTAGCTTCATATACAGTCTTCAGCAAATAAACCTTGTTGGACTTGAGTTTTAATCAGCCTAGTAGACTACAGTGTCATAATATAGAGTTTTAATTTCACTTAGGTATTCTTTTTATTTGATGCTTTGGTGGTGGGACTCACAATTTTCATCCCAATTCTAAGTGTATGTTTCAAGAACCAGGTTTACTTGGTTTATATCCTTTTTGTTGGATGTTGTGATGGTTCCGACAAGTTCCTCTTTAAGGTTTAACCCAGAATTTATGGGTGTTTAAAAAATGGAGAGAAATCAATTATTTAGAAAGGTTGTATTAATATGTTTGTGGTTGTTTTCTCCACCACCTTTGGCTAAATTTAGCACTGTCTTCATTGGATTTGGAAAATTGTCTTACTGATTGAATTAATGAAGGATGTACCATTATTATAAGAAGGAATTGCTTGCCAAATCGATTATTCTGGGATTGAATGCATGATGCAGACAAGTGGAAGAGGCATCTGTAGATAACTTTCAAGTTTCAAGTGATAAGATCCCAGAAATTGAAACAGGAAAACAGGAATTGTAAACTAGCGAGTCTGCCATCTCCACGGCTTTCCCTTTTGCGGGTGGTTCAACACTAGTGTTATTTGTTTATTACTATAAGTTATTGTTATGAAGCTTCTAATGGTTGGTTTATAAAAAATCTAAATTGAAGTTGACCTAATAAATGGTGATTTCTAATTAAATAAAATCACTTCTCTTCAAGCATTGTTGGTTGAATGACAGATCACAAATCAGCATATACTAATTATTAAGATGCATTGTATTTTGTTCTGTTGCAAGTATTAATAAGTGATTGATATCAGTGTATGTGAACTACTGCCAATGGCAGATCATGCATCTATAAAACATCTGATATATCTATAATAGTGACTGAATTTAGGAGAAAATAAAATCCCATTCTCTCTATTGCATAATAATATTTTCTACTGTTCTTGTGCTCTGTGAATTGTTTCTGCTTTTGTCCACCTCTCTTTGTATAAATGTGAATTAAAAGAATATTAGCCATAATGTTTTCAAGACCTAAGTTGATCCATCTGAAATGTAATTTCTGTACTTTTATTCTGATCTTTGTTCTATTTGTTTCTAACATACAGATATCTTCAATAGGACAATGGTAAGCGATGCACCTATATGGACAAAGAATATGAAAGTTCCGCTAACCACAGCAAATCGAGGTCTAAGGTATGGGATGTTTTTCAGAAAATTCCAGCTGAGCGTGATGAAGATACAAAGGCTGTTTGTACCTACTGTAAGAAAGTTTATTCTGCTAAACGTGCTAATGGTACTTCTCATTTAAGACGCCACCTGGAATCATGCCTTAAATGGGATAATCATGACCTTAAACGGGACCTTCAACGGGATAATCATGATCTTTAACATGATAATCATGGCATAAAACGGTATAAAGTGTATCATGATTCGTTGACTGATGTGACTTTGTCTTCAAGGAACTATAAGAATGATTTAAATGAGATTCAAAGGGCAATTGCAATGATGATAGTTATTGATAAACAAGCATTCAGAATGGTTGAAGGTACGGGTTTCAAAAGTGTAATTTATGTTGCTTGTCCTGAATTTGAGATGGCGAGTAAGCAAACCATTAAAAGGGATATAATATCCGTTTATATGAATGAGAGGGATAAAGTTCGTGAGTTGTTGACATCATGTCCTGGTCGAATTTGTTTGACATCTGCTACATGGAAAACGATTGAAGATGATCGTTATAATTGTGTCACGGCGCACTTTATTGACCATGAGTGGAGGTTGCAGAAGAGGATTTTGTGGTTCAACCTTGTACCTCCTCCATATGACAGTTTGTACGCAGCAGATGAGATAGCCTTGTGTATGGTCCAATGGAACATTGAACACAAATTTTTTAGCATTTTGCATTAGACAACTTGTCAACCAATGATCAAGTTGCTTCCATGCTTAGGTCACGTCTTGATGCAAAATTGAACCTTTCATGCAATGGTGTCTTTTTTAGTGTGGGTTGTTGTTCTCAAGTTTTGCATTCAATCGTGCAAGCTGGATTTGATCTCATCGCAGACATCATTGGAAAACTCCGTCTTGGTGTTAAGTATGTGAAACAATCTCCTCAAAGGAAGAACTTTTACAGCATTGCTAGAAATTTAAATTTGGATATGAAGAAAAAGTTGTTCCTTGATTGTCCTACCAGGTGGAATACTGTATATCACATGCTAGAAATTGCCGTTCATTACAAGAATGCATTTTTATACATGGGGGAGTGGGATAAAAACTTCAAGTACAACCTATCAGAAGAGGAGTGGGAGAAAGTGAATATCTTGTGCAAATTTTTGAAGATCTTTTATGAGGTAACATGTATGTTTTTTGGAACTAGATATCCAACATCTAACTTATATTTCAAGGGGGTGTGGAAAATTCATAATCGCTTGTTGGATGTAGTGAGAGGTCCTGAAAATTTTATGACTGGTATGCTTGCGGGGATGCAAGTGAAATTTAGCAAATACTGGTCAGAGAATGACTTGATTTTGTCATGTGCTGCAATCTTGGATCCACGATACAAGGTCAAGTTTATTGAGTATTGTTATACAAAACTATATGGCTTTGGTGCTCAGCAACATGTAGTAAAAATTGTTGCGACTCTTTTCAGTTTGTTTGATGAATACATGAAAAATTCTACCAACTCTTCTTGTAATAGTGGGATATCTGTTAATGTCTCCAATGAAAAAGAAGATAATGATGAGTTTGAAGATTATAAAACATTTTGAAGCGCTATATTCCGGGCACAAGAGGAGAAGTCAGAGCTAGATCGTTATTTAGAAGAACCCAGCTATGATCTAAACAGTGAAATAGATGTGTTAAGAGTACTGGAGTTCATGCTCAGTTAAATACCCAGAGCTTTCAAGATTGGCACGATATATCTTAACCATTCCAGTCTCGACGGTTGATCCTGAGAGTGCATTTAGTTTGGGTGGTCAAGTGGTAAGCCCATATCAGAGTTCACTGAAACCAAAGACTATAAGAGCCTTGGTTTGTCTTCAAGACTGGGTGCAGACTTCTGACAAGACAAGTAAGTCGATAAAGTTTTGATATTTATTATTCTGTCTATGCATAATCTAATTATTAATAAACTGTGTAGGGAATTCAGGCTATTTGGAAAGCAAAATTGAAGACGATAACTCCAGTTCCAGTGATGATGCTGATGATTATTAGGTGTTCAGAGTTGAGTCAATTGTTGATGCAATGTCACTTGGTTGTATTGTTTCCGGGCACTCGAGTAATATTTGTATTCCTTTTTGTTATTTTCTTGTTGATCCTGCTAACTAGATTGGTCATCTGATGGGTGATAGGGTATGGATAAGATGAGCATTGTTGTATAGTATAAACTAAACTTGATACAAATTCACTTTTGGCGTTTAATTTCAAATGTTATGATGAGTTATTTACATGTCTTTGGCTCCTGTTGTCTGTACCCACACAACAGACAATAAAATATGTTACTAGTTAGAAATGTTATATTCTGTTTGATGGATTAAGTCTTGAGGGAAGTAAAGATATAGTTATTGTTTGCTGCTGCTGAGTATCAACTTTCAAATCCACAAAAAGGGTCCTTTAGGCTCTTGAATTCACAGTTCCTGATAGAAAATTGCATAAAGAGAAAATTATTTGCATATTGAGCACCTACCCCATAAACCAGAAGATGTTTTTATTTAAAACCATAGAAACTAGAGTACAGGTAAAAGTAAGAAACGAAGAAAACAGAGGAGGAGCAAATACAATAAAAACAGAAGAGGATCAAATACAATAAAAACAGAGAGCAGTTATTTAAAATGAAGTGAATCAAGAAGAAGGTTGAGGAAGCTTGGAAGCCTCAAGATCAGCAGCCTGTTTGAGGAAATTCTGGTCATCGTCGTCAAGAGCCATCTGGATGGGACAAGATCCCAAGCCATCAGCAATAGCAAGTAATATCTTCTTCATCTCAGACCTGAACTCTTCAACATCAACAGTTCCACTGCTGTCCAAATCAAACTTGTCAAATATGGAGTCGTAGAGTTGAGTGAGCTGTTCAGGAGGAGTGACCACGTCAACGCCGAAGTGGGTTTCGAGAAGCCGCATGGATTCAAAGGCCTTGCGTAGCTCTGAGCGGGAGAGAACTCCATCTTTGTTGAGGTCTAAAGCTTCAAATCTCTCATCTACACTCTTCTTGAACTGCTCTTCATCACTCACAAACGCCCTCACTGTTGTTCCATCGATTATCACCACCCCCATCTCTCTCTCTCTTTCTAGTTTCTCGTCAATCACTTTTGTCTAGTTAGATTTTAATGGAGATATGAAGAAGATATCATATATATCATATAAGGGGTAGATGGATAATATTGCATCAGTACGCGTAGCGTAGATATGAGGTTTTGATTTTTAAATTATTTTAGTGTCAGTTGCTTGGGTGTTGTTGCTTCGACCGGTTATAGTATTTATTGTTATAAAATAAATCCAATCAAAATAAATAATAATAATTTAAATAATAGAGAAGAGAATCGATAAGAAGAAGCAAGAATAAGCCAAACAAAATGAATGCTTTCTCTTTTATTTTTTCAGTCGGATCAATACCAATTACAAAAGAAAAGTGATCACATATATATATATATATATATATATATATATATATAAATACATAGGCAATGCACCTTCCGCAAACATCGAACATGTGTAAAGAGTTTTTCCAAAACAATGATAAAGCGTGTGGTGACAATTCACCCACATTTGCAACACTTCCCATTAAATTTTTACTACTTTAATGTATTTAAAATTTATTAGGAAAAATTTAATAAGATAAAAATCTTAGCAAATTATATATAATGATCTTCTGGATCATTCTTAAATATATACAATGATTTTCTGGCTCATTCTTTAAAATATATAGTATGATCTTCTGAATCATAAATGGTATTTTATATACTCAAAAACTGTCTCATTAAAAATCTTGCCTGTAAAATTCAATGGGACAAAATCCAATTGAAAAAAAAAAAAAAAATACAATGCACATATGTCCAGTATTACTGTTTTCTTGAAAAACTTGCTCCCCCTGATCGGACGCTCCCCTTTACAAAACTATTCTAATCAATCTATTACTTTGTAGGACTGATGTATATACCTATACCATACAACAAAATTTAACTACTAATATTAATTTACAAAATTATTTAAATTTTATTAGACTGGAGAAATGCAAGCAACATTGTCTCTATCAATTTTATCTGTATTTCTATAGTGGAAGGGAACCTGTATTTACCTTAAATATAATAAATAATATATTTCAATTATAGACATTTTCCCCATAATTTATTAAATGTAAGATATAAGAAAACATCAATCGCATTAAGATATGATACTTCAGGATCAAGTATTTCATTTGATTTATGCTCGATTTCCATGCCGAGATAATATTCAATAGTTTTTAAGAGCTCTTCAGGAGTTCCAATTAAATTCATATCATCAACATATACTGATACAATTGCGAATCCATATTCTTATTTCTTTATAAAAATCCATGAGCATATCAGATCATTAATATACCCTTCTTTAATTAAATATTCACTGAGACAGTTATACCACATCCGTCCAGATTGTTTTAATCCATACCGAAATTTTTGTGACTTTATCGAATACAAATTACGAAATCTCGAATTATATGCTTCTGACATTTTAAATCATTCAGGGACCTCTGTCACTTTAGGGACTTCTGTCACTCTAGGGACTTATCTCTCCAGGGACTTGTGTCGCTCAAGAGACTTGTGTCGCTCCAGAGACTTATGTCACTTTAGGGACTTGTCACTTGAGGGACTTCTGTCTCTTCAGGAACTTATCGCTTCAAGGACTTATGTCTCTTCAGGGATTTGTCTCTTCAGAGACTTGTCTCTTTAGGGACTTCTGCCTCTTTAGGAACTTGTCACTTTAGGGACTTTTACCTCTTCAGGGACTTCTGCCTCTTCAGGAGCTTCTGCCTCTTCAGGGGTTTTTATCACTTTTACCTCTTCAGAGACTTGTTGCTTTAAGGACTTCTACCTCTTCAGGGACTTATCTCTTCAGGGGCTTCTACCTCTTCAGAGACTTCTGCCTCTTCAGGAGCTTCTGCCTCTTCAGGGATTTTTATCACTTTAGGGATTTATTTGTAACTCGAGTTTTATTTACATTAGAATCCGGATAATTTACTTTCCTCTTCCTAGAAACTATATCTTTGGATCCAAGTGGTCTGCCATGCTTCTGGCATGCAGCATATGATTCATTTGCTGCCAATTGTTTAGATCGTTCTTTTTAGAACAATCACACGAACTGGTACATTAGCAGCAAATAAAATAGCACGTCCCCATACAAAACTTGGTAATTGTGTTCATAATAATAAAGTTCTCACAATATTTACCTGGAGACTTTTGATGAAGGATTATGCTAATTCGTACTGGGTATGCACATATAGAACTAGATGTTTAACATCAATTTCAGTTGCTTTGTAATACTCATGAAAGATTTTGGAAGTAAACTTACCAGCATTATCAAGGCATATCAGTTTTATTGGATAATCTGAAAAATGCGTTCAAAACCTGATAACATGTACAAGTAATGTAACAAAAACAATATTACAAGTATATATTAAACAGACATGTGACCACCTTACAAATGCATAAATTAGAACTATAAAATAGCGGAATGGTGCACTTAGTGGATGAATAGGTCCGCATATATCCCCTTGAATTCTTTGTAAGAATAATGAATATTCAAAACCAACTTTAGAATAAGATGGTTCGGTTACCAACTTTCCTTGTGAAATGGAATATATATGTTCTCAAGAAACAAAAGAATCTTTTGGTTCTTTAATGGATGTCCATGAAATTTTTTAATAACTTTACGCACATTGTAAATCCTAGGTGACCAAGACAGTCATGACAAAGCATAAATATTTTAAGATTTAAGAACTTCTGCTTCATAACTGCAAAATCTCTACATCTTTTATGCTTGTATAATATAATCCGGATGAGAAAGCACACAATTTTTCTGCAATGAGCTTTTGGCCTGAATCATTGGAAGTAATGTACAAATATTCAATATTTTTATCAGTTGTTGTCTCAATATGATATCTATTACATGATATCTTTAAAACTAATCTACTTGAATACAGAGCATTAGTTATACATAATTTAGTACCATCTGGTAAAAAGATCGTGGCTCTTTCGGAACCTTCAATCAGATCAACTGGACTTGATACTGTATTGACTTTTGTTCTAAACAAAGTCAAATTCATAAAATATTTCTTATTCCGTAGAATTGTATGTGTCATTGCACTATCAACAAAATATATATCTCCATCTTATTTTTCAATACCAGACATTTCATTTTCTAAATTCATACCTTTCGTATGGGTTAGCATTCACTTTTGGGAATATTATAGATCTTCTGGATCTGAACATTATATATATAATAAAAAAATAAATCAGAACTTCTGGTCTGAAAATCACATATATAAGCAGACTTCTGGCCTGATACAATAAATTTTAAAATTTAATATATATATATATATATATTTCAGATAAATACATAAAATTTAATTAAAGAAAAGAGCATTAAAATAAAATAAATAACAATAAATCAAATGCATAAATAGTAAATTAAATAAATATTATTAAATCCAAAACTTCATGTTCTTACTAGATTAATAAAAGATAGCAGCAAATTAAATGTATATCATCATATCCAGAACTTTAGGTTTTTACTGGATTAAAAACTCATGATATTTGGAGTTTTCAGCTCTTCTTTTTATTTTGCAATCTTCAGGTTACAATATTATAAATATAAATAAAATTAGATTTTTTTAATGTAAAAGATTTAATAGAGTGACAATTATATAGTATAATAATAAGTTAATCGTGTTGATAATATGTTATAAAATAAATTTAAATTAAAATAAATAATAATAATTTAAATAATAAATAAGAGAATGTGTAAGAAGAAGCCAGAATAAGCAAAACAAAATGAATGTTTTTTCTTTTTTATTTTCTCAGCCGGATTAATCTCAATTACAAAAGAAAAGTGATCACATATCTATGTATATATATAGATTATCACTGGGGTGCATTACTTCTTAAAGAAAAGGACAAGAAAAGATACTATTGTACCTATGCCAGTGGTTCTTTTAAGCCTACCCAACAGCATTATCATACCATCTACAAGGAGATTCTTACTGTTAGAAATGGAATTGAAAATTTTGATTTTTATCTCAGAAGACATACATTTAAAATAGAAATGGACAATTCGTTCTTTCCACGTGTCCTGGATTTCAAGAATAAGGTCCCTCCTGATCTTTTCTTACTAAGGCTTAAATCTTGGTTTGAAAGATATGATTTTCATACCTCCCATATAAAAGGATCCCAGAACATCATCCCAGACATACTTTCTCGTCCTAAAAACATTCAGCTTATTTCCACCTCCTCAATCATTCCAGTCATTTATCCCATTTTACCAACTATGGCTGAACCTTCCTATGAGCCCTCCTACACCGTTAATCTTCCAGCAAAACAACTGCTTTCTTTCCCGCCTGAATTTACCCAACAACCTTTACCTTCTCATCAGCCTACTTCCCATGAAGTCAGACAATTCGCCTCAGACCACCTCTATCACTATCTTCATCGTCTCCATAATGAAGACGACCATCACCATGTGACTAGGCCCAACAAACCATTTATCACTCCTTTCCATCTTCGTCCTTATCACTTTTTCCAAAATACCCTTTGGTATCTCTGGTGTCTATCTGTCCTTTACTCACACCCTGTTATCCTACCCCTCATGAAAACTTCTCAACACCTTCATGATCCTTCCAATGAAAATTTCCTCCTTTGGACTTTTCTTCAGTGGTTTTATCCCCTCTCTTGGTGGCGTAACAAAATTGTTTCATTAATGGGTTTCCATAATATTTGGAAAATGGATGATTACATGAGTAATAAACTGTCATGCATTTTCATCTTTCACAGGTCATATATGTCTAATCCTGATACAAAACTGTTATGGTCTCTTAATCATGCATATGAATATCCGACGATTTATGATATTGATGTCCAATGGCTACAGATCAAGGTTTCACTGATTAATTTTTTTTATGAACTCAATCATGTGGATCCTGACTACCCTGATAAAGTCTTTGTCCTTCCATCCACACACTCTCCTCCTGGTTACTTTCAAGACTCTCAAGACCCTATGGAGCTCGACCCAAATTTTGATTCAGATGCTCTACACTGTTCACAGCCTCATTCTGATCATCACACTGGGCCATCCAAACGCTGGTACAAATCTCTTATTGGTAACATTGACTCAAGTGATCCAGAATATGACAATAACAATTTATCTCCTTCCCAAAATTCGATGTGATCACAGAGTATGTTCAGTCTACTGGCCTTGACAATTGCCTTATCCTAGCCTCTACACAAGAACAGTATGTTGATCTTGCCCTTGATCCCAAGATGATAAAGAAATGGAGACAAGAAGGGTACTCTCACCTTCATTTAGGTGCTGTTCGTATCATCCTTACTCTCCATGGCTAAAAAGGTTTACCTGTTACAGTTAGACTTGCTCTTCTTAATTCCATCTATTGCAAGTATGACTATGTTGTTATTGGTACTTTCATCACCACCTTACATGCTGGCAGCATTTGCTTCACTTTTTATCTGAACTTCAATATTCCCCTGGCTGAACCCCAACTTTGCAAGTTTCTCAAAATACAAATCCAGATCTCTGGAATTTCTATGGTTGCTGTTTCTTACATGGCAACCCTGCACTATCAGCTTGCCTATAGACTTCAAGATCCTGGAACTTCTTCAGATACTCTATACATTACTACTGAAAGAGAAGATGAGGTTCCTACCATTACACAAATATCCCTAGGCAGATAACTCGCAATAAGCTCCTTGAGCTCATCATGCCTCTAGAATGGATCACCAACTATGAAAAGTTGTACCAAGATACTTCTCCTGTCCAAGTCCAAGAACCTAACTTCACCAGACTCAAAGACGGTTCTGTCAAAACCACTTTTCAACCTATCCAAGCTTCTATAGATCCAACTCCCGTGATCTTCCAGTCCATGATGATCACTCCAGTTGTGTTTAAAGATGATATTCCAGTCCACTCCTTTCATCATGATGGCTCTGTCACTTTCACAGATAAAATTAATGGTCACTTCATTTGGGATGTTGACCCAGACATGTGTGATAAAGGCTGTTCCTGTCGTCAACACTGCAAACCCACAACCCCTTGTGCTCCACCCAAAAAACCTCCCAAACTTGGAGATTCTGATTCTCCTTGGATTGGTATTCACAAGGTCCATAAACCTTTAGACATATATGGAGAAGCTTTGAGAATTTTGAAAGAAGAAGGTCTCCTTCCTAAACCAGTATCAGAACCCTTTCAGACACAACAACCTCAACTTCTGCCTGAACCCATTCCTTGCCACATGGCATCTTCCTACAACTATGATGATGACTTTTCTCTTTTGGAACGTCTTACTGACAGAGACAACAGTATTGTCACTCGTACATTTGTTTAACCTTCTGAAGTTCTCCCTGATGGACGACAAAAGCCCTATTCCCAGGCTAAAGAGGTTTTCAACTGGCAAACCAAAAACGCTAGGTCTCAAAACAAAATCCTGAAAACTATTGATTCCAAAATTGATAAAGTTTTGGAACACACTGCTCAAACAGATGATAAGCTTGCTGATCTTGATTCTACTCTTCGCAAATACTATTTAGACCTTCAAGAAAGAATTGCTCACATTGATTCTGAATTACGCTTCTTACTGAAACAACAACATTTTGGTTATGAATTTGATTAAAAGGAGAAGGAGATACAGAGTTTGAAAATTGAGATGAAGCATATTCACAAAGATCTTGTAAAGAAGAAGAAACCAGTTTCTTCCTCTTTATATGGTTATTCTCTTTTTGACTCTCCACCATCTTCTATCTCACCACCAGACCACTCACAAATGTTCAAAATGGCATTTGACACCTTCATAAAATATCCACTTCAAGATCCACCTACCCAATCTTTCTCCAAGTCATCCCATGATTCCCCAAAAGCCAAAGACAAAGGAAAACACCCTTTTTCCTCCAAACCTAAACACAAATTTCCTAAAAAATCTCTGTGTATCTTTGAGCCAAAATATCCAAACATGTCCTTATTACCTACCTCTATATCCTCAGAATCAGATGAATATGAAACTGCTAATGTTAGCCATATTCTTATAGCAGACAGATCATTTGCAGAAAGTTCTCGCACTCGTAGTGATGAACCTATTGTTGAAGATAATATTCCAGACTCTCCTCAATACACCAATCTGATACCTGACTTTCCTCCTCAGCCCTCAGAAAAAGCCACCAATGGTCTCTGATTTTCCTTTGAAGGAAAAAATCCTGATGAATGGCGTGCCAAACTTCTTAAATTTGGCACATGGATTGATCTCCAAATGACCAAGTCAAATCGAACCCTTAAAGACATTATTAGTGAATTCTCTTCCAGTTCACTGGAATACTTCGAGATTGGTTTTAAAGTCTTGGTGAATACAGACAACTCCAATTTGTTCGTCTTCCCAATACCACTCAGTCCTCGATGTGTTGTTCTCTACTTTCATTGGTGATGCTCAGCTTGTAGACAAACAGATTAAACAAGAAATTTTTTATAGGAAATGTTGTTCCCTGAAGCGCAAAGATCTCAATTACCATTATAAAAAGATGGCTGAAAGATTCTACATGCTCAATGGCTATAATGATGAGTCTCTTACTCAAGTTTACATCGACTCTCTTCCTGATGAGTTGCATGCAGACTTACAAAGACAGATCACTGCAACCCGCAGGCTCTTGTCCAACATTACCCTAGAATAAATTCATCATATGGCTCTTGCTGCCCTCGAGAAACTCTGTGACACGCAGAAATTGATCTCTAAGATGATGTAGAATAAGAAGAAATTTGACAGAGTTTGTCAAAAACCTCATCTCAAGATCAAATGCAAACCTGATAAGTGTTATTGCTCTACCAAGAAACAGAAACACTTCCTTCCCAAAGAAGGAAAAAAGAATCGCAGATTCAGGTATTTCATAAAAAAGCAACGCAGAGGATTTCGAAAATCCAACAGATGTTTCATTTGCAAGAGAAAATGACATTTTGCAAAACAGTGTCCTAGTAAAACTAAACAATCTGCCAAGATGATCCAACAGATTCAGTCCTCTGAACCAACTCTTGATCCAGATGCAGATGTTGAATCTCTGTACTCTGAACAGTCTGAATTAGATAATGATACAGCCTTTGCTCTGCCTGTCTCTGAACTAGAATCAGTTTCCTCTTAATCAGAAGATACTGATGACTCTGATTCCTCATAATCTTCTATTTTTCATCTTCAACCAGTCCATACAAATCCACACATTTTGACCAGCCACCAAATTCCAAGCTCATATGTTCAAGCCCAACTCTTACTCGACAAATATGATAAGTCCATCAATGTTGTTGCTTATATTGATACTGGTGCTTATAAGTTCATGTTGGACCCTAAAGTCCTTCCTCCACAGTATTGGACTCCTCACACCCAACTTTTCAAAGCAGTCAATGGTGAACTGTTTACCACTAAACTTATCACTAAGAAACGTATTGGTGTTAAGTTTTTTCCTGGTTGTGTCATATGGTCCAAATTCATTAGTAGTCCTTTACCTAGAAAGGATTTACTATTGGGATGAGATACATATTGTTTGTTTGATAAACTCATAATTCTTCCCACTGGGATTAGATACAAAAGAGATTTCAAACTCTTCGCCACGGACTTAAAAGTTTTCTCCATCCAAGACAGTCCTCCATCTTTTGAAACTTTCAAAACCACTCTCTTGTCTTATTGTGCAGATAATCACGCACTGTTTAAACATTCACATCCACTTTGGCACAATCCTGATTTCTTTATTAAGTTTCCTTTTAAGCTTAGCGAAGATGTTAACCTCACCAAAGCCTCACATCTTGGTATGTCTCCTTCAGACCTTAACCTGGCCCAACAAGAATGTAAAACCTTTCTTCAACAAGGCCTTATTGAACCCACATCTTCTTCTTGGGCTTGCCAAGCTTTCTACGTTGAAAAACGTTTTGAAAAGCTCAGAGGGAAAAAGAGACTTGTTATTGATTACAAACCCTTAAACATATTTCTTCAAGATGACAAGTTTCTTTTACCAAAAACCTCTACCCTATTGGTCCATTTAGCCAAAGCCCATTTGTTCTCAAAATTTAATCTTAAAGGTGCTTTCTGGCAATTAGGTATCTATCATGCAGACCGTCCTTAAACAACCTTTTGCATTCCTAATACTCAGTGTCAATGGAAAGTTTTACCCTTTGGGTTAAAAACTGCTCCTTCACTATTCCAAAAGACTATGACTCGCATCTTTCACCCTATCCTTCATAGTACTCTGATATATATTGATGATATTTTGTTATTCAGTCCAATAAAGGAAAACCATTGGTCTCTCCTTTCCCAATTCTATGACATCATCAAACAGTATGGCATAATGCTTTCTGAAAAGAAAAACTTTATTGTCCAGCAGGAAATTAATTTTATAGGTATGCACATTTCCCATGGCACATATTCCCCTGGCCCACACATTGCCCATGAATTATTAAAGTTTCCTGACTCACAACTGTCCCGTGAACAAATCCAACAGTTCCTTGGTACAGTTAACTACATCCGTGATTTCATCCCTCATGTTGCCCAATACACCTCTCCCTTATCCAGTCTCTTAAAAAAGACACCTCCTCCATAGGGCCCAGAACACACTCAAGCTATCATCCACTTGAAAAAGATAGCTCAAAAGCCACCTCCACTGCACATTCCATCAGACGGACTTCGCATCCTTTAAACTGATGCATCAGATTATCACTGGGGTGCATTACTTCTTGAAGAAAAGGACAAGAAAAAATACTACTATACCCATGCCAGTGGTTCTTTTAAGCCTTCCCAATAGCATTATCATACCATCTACAAGGAGATTCTTGCTGTCATAAATGGAATTGAAAATTTTGATTTTTATCTCAGAGGACATACATTTAAAGTAGAAATGGACAATTCGTCCTTTTCACGTGTCCTGGATTTTAAGAATAAGGTCCCTCCTAATCCTTTGTTACTAAGGCTTAAATCTTGGCTTGAAAAATATGATTTCCATACTTCCCATATAAAAGGATCCCAGAATATCATCCCAGACATGCTTTCTCGTTCTAAACACATTTAGCTTATTTCCACCTCCTCAGTCATCCCAGTCATTTATCCCCTTTTACCAACTATGGCTGAACATTTCTATGAGCCCTCCTACATCCTTAATCTTCTAGCAAAACAATTACTTTCTTTCCCGCCTGAATTTACCCAACAACCTTTACCTTCTCATCAGCCTACTTCCCATAAAGTCAGACAATTCGCCTCAGACCACCTTTATCACTATCTTCATCTTCTTCATAATGAAGACGACCATTACCATGTGACTAGGCCCAACAAACCATTTATCACTCCTTTCTATCTTCGTTCTTATCACTTTTTCCAAAATACCCTTTGGTATCTCTGGTGTCTATCTGTCCTTTACTCATACCATGTTATCCTACCCATCATGAAAACTTCTCAACACCTTCATGATCCTTCCAATGAAAATTCCCTCCTTTGGACTTTTCTTCAGTGGTTTTATCCCCTCTCTTGGTGGCATAACAAAATTGTTTCATTAATGGGTTTCCATAATATTTGAAAAATGGATGATTACATGAGTAATAAACTGTCATGCATTTTCATTTTTCACAGGTCATATCTATCTAATCCTGATACAAAACTGGTATGGTCTCTTAATCATGCATATGAATATCCGACGATTTATGATATTGATGTCCAATGGCCACAGATCAAGGTTTCACTGATTAATTTTTTTTATGAATTCAATCATGTGGATCCTGACTACCCTGATGAAGTCTTTGTCCTTCCATCCACACACTCTCCTCCTAGTTACTTTCAAAACTCTCAAGACCCTGTGGAGCTCGACCCAAATTTTGATTCAGATGCTCTATACTGTTCACAGCCTCATTCTGATCATGACACTGGGCCATCCAAACCCTGGTACAAATCTCTTGTCGGTAACATTGACTCAAGTGATCCAGAATATGACAACAACAATTTATCTCCTTCCTAAAATTCGATGTGATAACTCCCCAATCTCATAGCTCAGTAGATTCTCACTTATTCAAAATAATTTACTTCTCCTATTTGGTTTTGTATTGTTATACACAAATATTAAACATGTGTAAAAGAGTGTTTCAAATACAACGACAAATGTGTGGTGACAATTCACCCACATTTACAACATTTATATATTTATTGTGGTAGAGATTAATGCGTATATGAGCTGTGCATATATTCACGCTTTCAATGAGTTGTTATTCTTTTTTCTTTGTTTTTTTCTTTTGGGTGGATGTCAACATCCTATAATTTCGACCTCTTTATAACACAATCACAGATTGCAAAGTGTTAATATCTTTTAATAGCAAAAATTACACAAGAAATATGAGAAACTTTTAACATCCACATTAACAAGTCAATAAACTAAAAACAAATTAACACCCAAAATTTCTCCATTTCAGAGGAGAAAGGTACTCAAAACTACACACATTGGCTTAGCTTAGAGTCAATCACTTCAGACACCTCTTCTACCAGAGTCAGATTTGGTCAATGATCTTAGCCTCACTAAGAATTTAGCTTTCTTCTCTGAACTTGATGATGACCCCTCCTTCCTCCTTTTCCCTCCGTACTTCCCCGGCGATGACTCCAAATTCTCCGGTGATCCCACCACCAACACACTCTCCGGCGACCTCACCATCGTCATTTCATCCCACTCCATCACCTCCCGACCACCTAGAATTTTTGTTTGCATTGCCGTCACCACCTCCTTCATTGCCATGTCAACATCCCCCCTGTTTCTCAACAAAATCTCCCCGATCTGAGCTGGGGTTAGTGCCCCACCGGACCTTATGCAACTATCCACCACATCAAACAATGCATGAGAGTGAGACTCCACTCCAAGATAGTTCTTGGCTAGCACCTTGAATGCATGCGCCCCGCACGTGCCCAGGCTGACATGCACGTCCATGCGACCACATCTGACTAACGCTGGATCTACATTCTCCCTGTGGTTTGTAGTGAACACTATTATCTTCTCCTCTCCACAGCACGACCATAGACCATCTGTGAAATTTAACAGTCCTGATAGCGTCACCCTCCCGTTCTCTTCTACATTGTCCTTCATTGACGGCCGCGATGATCTCTTCGCTGTCGTCGACGTACTAGTCTTCTGCATTCTGTCGGCTGTTAGATCAACCGAACAATCAATGTCCTCGATCACAATGATTGAGCGGTTTGTAGTTTGTAAGAGCAATGCTCTGAGCTCAGAATTGTCCGTGACTTTGGTGAGTTCGAGATCATATACGTCGTAGCAGAGGTAGTTAGCCATGGCAGCAATCAAGCTGGATTTGCCTGACCCTGGTGGCCCATAAAGCAAGTAACCGCGTTTCCATGCACGTCCAACTCTGTGATAGAACTCTTTCCCGTTAGCGAAAGCCGTTAAATCCTCCGTTATCTGCTTCTTGAGTTCGGGCTCAAGTGCCAAGGTGTCGAACGTAGAAGGGTGACGAAACGGAACAGAAACCCAGCCAGAGTCGTAGGAGGCATGGCCGTTGTTAGTGAAGAGTCTCCTCTCGCGAGAGACACGCTCGAACTCTTCGGCACGAGAGGTCACGTGATGAAGATAGGGCGACAAAAGGGTTTGGCAGTGTCTCTTAGGTAGCTTGAGAGTGAAACTACGTTTCTCTTCTAACGAGTCTTGTACGGTGTCTACATGGTGTGTCCAAGAGAGACTGTGGCCATTGAAAGAGTCGTGAACGGTTTGATTGGGTGCAACTGTGAAGGAAATGCGATTGGAGGATTTAGAGCGAGAGAGAGTGAGGCGGCGACACTTGGCAGCAGCCGTGTTGACGGAGTTGAGGTAGAGGTTGACATGGCGGTAGAGGTCATTAACATCGACGCCGCAGTAGCCGTTGAACTCGGGGATGTCGAAGTAGGAGTGTGGAGAGAAGAGGTCTTGAAGGGATTCGTAGAAGGAATTGAGAAGGGAAAGGAGTTGAGAGGGTAGAATGTTTTGGAGAACAGTGAGGAGACCTAACAAAGACCACAATTGTGATAATATCTCCATCTCTTGCCTCAATAGTCAATTTGTCTTTTCTTCAACTCTTAATGTATTTATAAAGACAAAAATATATATATGTATCACATTACTCTCAAAAAATATATATATATATAGACACTGTTTAGGGTTGGAAAAAGCAGCAGCAAAAGATAAAGCTAAAGATATATATGAAGAAGACTACTCTCCTTTTGCTTTTTCATCTGCCTTTGCATACTAGTGAGTTTTCAAAATCTATAGAGCGTGGAATACACACAGGCATATCATATATCAGTCAAGCATTTAAAATTTAACTAATTAACTAGTTAATGAATGAGGTGAGCAGACGACCATAACTTTTGTAATTGCATTGAGACACGCTCTAGTAGAAAAAGGAGAGTGAGAAAGAGGATGTGGAGATGCACGAGAGACAAAGATGGCTTTTGCTTTTGTATATGGGCATAAATTTGCTTTGTTTCCAGCTGCTTTAGGTTATCTTTTTCTTTTTGTAATTGGTGTTTTCAAGAGGCCAGAGAATGTTCTAGGAATAATTATATACTCATCACTAACTCATAATGACATATCCATCAGATTTACCATGTCTACTCATCATCATTTATTTGCTATATATCTTCAACTGCCCATTTTAACTTAACTAATTCATGGAATGTGTCTTCTGTTTGCATGCGTTAATTCATTTGCTGCTGATGATACATTTTTCTCAACTTCGAACTCGTCCATATAAATAATTGCAAGGCCATCATGATATATATACATATAACAGTAGCTCTTGCCATTATATATTATATATTCTATTATTCTATTTTCTTTTCCACTTGCAATTTTTCTCAACTTTACAGGAGTACCCTACTGTTGCTTTTAAATAAAGTTTCATTTACAACAAATTTTGCATAAATTTAATTCTTTTGAGCTAGAAAAAGGATTGCTTGCACACCTTGAGATGATAATCCAATGGTGGGTTGCTTAGTTGCTACTACTTTTTAATAGTTTAAGTATAAAAAAAATGAGAAAAAATGGTTGAAATTTGGTAAAGATCATAAAAGAAAAAGAAGTAAAGAAGAAGAAAAAGAAACAATTAAAGAGGGTTTTAGCTAGGTTGACATGAAAAGCAACGAGCATGTATATGAAGCTAGCTGGTTGCTAATAAAATCAACCTCTTGCAAGAGAAAAAGCTGAATTAAATTGGTCCAAGAATAGAGAATAAAGCCATGTGCTTATTCCCAGAATGTCAAACAATAGGAGGAATATAGTTTCCATGGAAGCTTATCTAAATTGATTAATTAATTTTTGGGAAAATTAAACTTAACTAAGAGATTTAGATGACAATCAATCAATAGTAGTAATTAATAATAATTGGGAGGCAAGGGAGATAAGATAAGACATGCAGTTGAGGAGTCTCGTGATGAAAGTTAGATGGATACTTTGAAGTAGGGACAGGAGGTGGTGGATAAAAGCATTGGAATTGATTCTACTTTAGCTAATTTATATCTCCTTTTGAGGTCATAGAGAGAACATTAAAGAAGCTTTACAATTAGACCCCCACAAATATTACACATATGCATGTCAGTAGTGTTATATATATATATATAGAGAGAGCTTTGGTATTTGGTCTTTTCAGGTTAAATATAAATATATCAACTCTGTAATGTAGAGGAAAAAATGTCGAAGACTGTAGCATGCATGGGCCTTTCTTGTAAACAAAAAGAGCACATTTCGGTCCAAGAGAAGTTAGAATGGGCCAGATGTGTTAAGTTGCAATAATATTGTTGACCATAAATCCATCAACACAATGTCCATATAATTAGTTTGATGATCGGTTCCTGTCCACTAGTAATGACCCGACAATTCCACAGAGATCATGGTCGGTGGTATTATAGTTTTAATAGACTTGTCCCAATTTTGACATCGAAGAAACAAGTAGCATGTGCCTTCTGCACTTGCTGCAGTTGAACAGTGCGTGACTTATTCTTGCATTTGCATATTTGTTTAGTAAATATAGTAGATCCAAATCCACATAAAAATTACTTAATTTAGTCGAATGCTTTACACTCAAAATAGATACTTTGTACACATATATTGCTTGAATTGTTTAGTGTCATTATTGCTATGTATGGTATCAATGTTCGGTGATGACAGGATGTTGCCACCAAAACTATTGTCTCCTACATACCCAGAATGGAAGTCTAAATACTTGATAAATGTTGCTGGAAAATACACTTGTCTACTTTTTCTATGTAAGAATTAATTTTCTCAATAACCAGCAAAAGGGAGTATTCAAGTTTGCTTTGCCTTTTATATCAAATTATATATATATATATATATATATATATATATATATATATTTACTCTCTTGTGCTAGGTACTCCAAAAACAAAAAAAACACATGCATTGATTCATTAATCACAGCCTTGACTGCATGGAACAATTTTAGGAATTGCTACAAACGTAATATGTTCATATAAATTTTATCAACTGTACGTCTTAGTTTACATCATGAACCTTATTTCAATTAACCCTTTGAAACATTTGTAGCCAAGGGAGAAGTTGAAGATGGACACAGAAATGTGCATGGTTAAGTTATGGGCACCAATTATATATTATAATATACGTATGAGATTTCCCATTTGAGGGTGAAGACAAACAAAAAATAAACAGCATTGGGAACATGAAAGGACCTATTAGCTTGCTGAGTCGGATCAGATCTAAAACTCAATTCACTTGGACATTAAAGTACTGTATGCATTAGGGCTTGGTAAATTTTTTAGTCTTTAGTTGGCAGTAGACACTCTAATCAACAAAAACTGTCTAGGTAATTACATTATCATACAAATGATCATCTTTCTACATTATAATACATTGACAGTACAGGTACAAAGCAAATATGATAAGCAAATTACTTGATACAATAAAAACTAATGAAAGAAAATAGAGCAACCACTTCAACTTGGTATTATCTGCTGAGAAGAGGAAACCAACGTTCTTGGAAATAAGACTGGTATGATATCATGAATAAGAGAAGAACAAGAACAAATCCGACTCCCCAGGGAGTCCCTCCGGCTCTATTGAGAGAGTCTTTCTGTGGCAAAGGAATCAAGTAGGAAAACCGCCCGGTTTCATCATTTGAGAGCCAGTGTACTACTAGTAGAAGAAGTAACGGAGACATAATCAGATACAGCTTCACTTGATCGAAGAGGGTCTCTAGAACTGGCTCGTAGTTTACGTACCATGAAAAGCCTATGAACATGAGCAGTATCAACAGGAAGAAACAAAGGTGTATCGGCAGAGGAGGCTGAGAATAAGCATTCGAAGAAGAAGCCATATTAATTACTAGTTGTCTCGAGAGAAATGTTGGAGTTGAGTGGAGCGCTGCTGGTATATACGTTTGTGGAGACAATAGGTAGTGAAAGTGGGTTTATATACACAATTTAGTGTGTAAAGATTCTTGTTTTGACAAAATCCAGCGGGATACTTCCAAGAGGGACGGTGAGGATTTTATATGGTTGGGATTCATCTTACATAAGATTGACCAATAAGATGCTGCCACCTACCACCGACCATAAAACCATCAACAGCATCATAATCCACTTACTCCTTGACTAGGAATAGTTATTTGATTACCACCGTTTTATATTATAATTGCATATAATTAGCTTAATTATATTATAATTATATGGGGGCCTCAACTACAATAATTAAAAGGGAAGGCCTAACTAGTTGGAAATTTAGATATATTTCGGCTTAAAACCAGACCTGATTCAAGATTCATAGATCAAAGAATATATTATAATTAATAATTAGTGATGAGCCGTTATAAAAGCAAGCAATCATGATTCATATAACCATAACCAACTGTTTCTTCTTTACTTTAAAAAAGCTTGTTCCAAAGAAAGTGTGTTCCCACTGGTGTTTTCTTCTATACGAAGAGTTTCATCCCTTCATTTTACAATGCTCTCTTTTCTCTCTCACACACATATGTATCTGCTACTTTTACTTTTTTTCAAAATTCATTTATAGGATGCCGCTGCTTTTTCTACTATTTTAAGCATATATATGATCATGAAGGCAGCACATCATGTGGCTCTCCGGATTAAGATTTCTCAATGAATACATATATCATTAAGTAACTGATACATTGAAGAATGAAGAGGCTCTTTTGGCAGCATTGCTTCAATAAAACAAAAGTTAGCTATCAAAATTAGGCCCACCAAATCATAAAAGATGTTGCACAGTAAAAATCATGTCCATTTATATGAGATATTCATAATTATTGAGTAAATCGATTTTTAAAAAAATTGACTATATATTTAATATTGGTAGCGTTGACCGTTAAAAATATATAAATTTGAGGGTAAATTATAATTCACCTACCTAAGGTATCCCTAATTATAGGCGGAATCAACCTTTAGAAAAATTGACTACAGACTCCCCTGTCATTAGTCAACGTTAGTTAGTATTAATCAAGTTAATAATGTTAAGAGTATTTTGGTTATTTCGTCTTATTTTTAAAATATTTTTAAAAAACAGTTAAATGAGATAGATGGTAGAGTTTTTTTTTTTTAAAAAAATAAGATTTATTTTAAAAAAAAAAAAAAAAGGAGAGATTTGTCCCCTAATTCTTGAAGGGGGGCTGGAGGCTCCCTCCCATGGCTATTAGATGGATCTGGTGGAGATTTGGATCTCCACCAGATCCTTAATTATTATTTTTTTAAAAAAAAATTTACATAAATATCCAGATGGACGGTGGAGTTCTTAGATTTAATATTTTTTTTTTAAAAAAAAAAAATTTATGAAAGGATCTTCACTATCCACTTAGATGGTGAATATTAAGAATATATTTTTATTTATTTAAATTTTATTTTAGATTTTTTTAATTAGGGCTAAATTTGTCTTTTTACATATTTTTAATGATTAATTGTCTTTTTTGACAGTCAACGCTTATGGCAGGAGGGTCTGCAGTCAATTTTTCTAAAAGTTGAATCCGTATGTAATTAGAAATATTTCAGGTAGGTGGACTATAATTTGTCCATAATTCAATTAAGAGAATCATTATAACAGTATTCATGTACATCCATGATTATTGCTACATTTTTTTATGTTGATCCACTTTGCTGCCATCTCTATACACTTTTTAATATATGAGGTTGAATTAGTCGAAGGCAGATCATTAACATATTCATCAACACATACAAATTAACTACCTTTAATTATTCAATCGTAATTATAAATAACATTATCTTTAAATCATCTTCATATCTCCTTTAGATTTTACGTATAATTCCTTGTTGAAGGGTTTATGGTTGATAACGTGGACAAGCTTGATGAAGACTTATCTAGCAAAAAGGCGAGGCAACCTGCTGATTCGAAGGGATAACTTTAGAAATTCATAACGTGTGAACGGCTAGGTTGCTGGAGGCGTGTGAGAGGTCTTTTCAAAGTTCATGATCTAATCTTCAACTTTGATGTTGGAATCAGATCCATTGGAGACCACACGAGGAAGCTTTGGTCGGTTATTTCAAAGTATCCAGAAGCTGTCTTACTTTGACAATTGTTGTCTTACTTTGACAATTGTGTTATCTTCCTTTGACATTTGTATTGCACGTTTTTATTGAGTTCAAACCTTTCTAGTCAACAAAATCACACCTTGCTTTACTTATTTTCGTTTCCCATGCTTGGAGGGTTGTTCCAAGACATTTCATTTTCTATTTAAACTCATTTGTAAGTCATTTAAAAGGGCAGAGATGAATTTCAATATAGAAATGTGAGTTTAAGTCTCTCTTGGGTTCTTTGAAGAACCTACGAACTTATCAGATTACTCTGTGGCGTTCGTACCTTGACTTATCAATCAAGTTTGCCATCATTGATTGTGGCGTCCTCCTAATACCAAGGTTCGCACCTTCTCTATAGGTGTTGGGTCGCGGTTTCCATCCTAAACCTGAAAGTAGAACGGTCCTAGGCAGTAACATTGTTACGGGTTTCGTCACAAGTTGGCACAATTGTGTTATCTTCCTTTGACATTTGTATTGCACGTTTTTATTGAGTTCAAACCTTTCTAGTCAACAAAATCACACCTTGCTTTACTTATTTTCGTTTCCCATGCTTGGAGGGTTGTTCCAAGACATTTCATTTTCTATTTAAACTCATTTGTAAGTCATTTAAAAGGCAGAGATGAATTTCAATATAGAAATGTAGTTTAAGTCTCTCTTGGGTTCTTTGAAGAACCTACGAACTTATCAGATTACTCTGTGGCGTTCGTACCTTGACTTATCAATCAAGTTTGCCATCCTTGATTGTGGCGTCCTCCTAATACCAAGGTTCGCACCTTCTCTATAGGTGTTGGGTCGCGGTTTCCATCCTAAACCTGAAAGTAGAACGGTCCTAGGCAGTAACATTGTTACGGGTTTCGTCACAAGTTGGCACAATTGTGTTATCTTCCTTTGACATTTGTATTGCACGTTTTTATTGAGTTCAAACCTTTCTAGTCAACAAAATCACACCTTGCTTTACTTATTTTCGTTTCCCATGCTTGGAGGGTTGTTCCAAGACATTTCATTTTCTATTTAAACTCATTTGTAAGTCATTTAATAAAGGCAGAGATGAATTTCAATATAGAAATGTAAGTTTAAGTCTCTCTTGGGTTCTTTGAAGAACCTACGAACTTATCAGATTACTCTGTGGCGTTCGTACCTTGACTTATCAATCAAGTTTGCCATCCTTGATTGTGGCGTCCTCCTAATACCAAGGTTCGCACCTTCTCTATAGGTGTTGGGTCGCGGTTTTCCATCCTAAACCTGAAAGTAGAACGGTCCTAGGCAATAACATTGTTTCGGGTTTCGTTACAAGTTGGCGGGGTTCGCATCATTTGGTATCAGAGCTGGTTCCGAGTTTCGTCACAAGTTGGCGAGGTTCGTATCAAAGCTGTGAAGGTAAATTACAGCATTTCAATTCTCTTAATTCGTTGATCTTAATTTGTTAGTTAATTGCTTTTGTTATCTTCTCTATTATGGATGCTTTAACCTAATTTGGACGTTTATGTGTGTATATATATAATAAATAATTGGTATTAGAAAATGAAGGGCATGGAGAAAGAGACAGGTGATGACTACTCATCCTTGAAATAAGAAAAAAAAAAAGGACTTGAGATGAGCATGGAGGCCACTCTCCGACTCTTGAGAAATATATCTCATGTTTTCAAACCAATATCATATATTCATATATAATAGTTTTATTAATTTTAACAAATGGGTAACAATTATACACTTGCTTAATTTCCATGTTCAATTGGGTTTGGTGAAGATCTAAGAAGTCAAAAAGTTGTGTCGACAATTGCTTCAATTACATTACCAATATAAGCTACTGTTGACGTGCGAATCTGGTCAACTAGGTTAATAGCGAATAACGAAAATTTAAAGGGTGAAAAGTGAATAAAGCATATTGACACAGTAATTTTTAAAGTGATTCGGCTTATAGGAATGTCTACATCTACTGTTCTTTATATTCAAGTCGAGCCCGCTGAGAGTATACGCAGAGCTCGCTTATATGTATTCTTTCTAGAAAAATTCGTAACCTTTGTAACAGTGATGAACCGTCCCTTTTATCATGTGAAGGGATTAGAGTTGTAGCACCCCCCGACCCGATCCGGCCGGACCGATCCGGGGCGCGCCACTCGGGCTTTCACATCTTTTCAAAACTTCATTCTTCATTTTAAAATCAGCGTGAGCCCATAAAACAATAAATAAACCTGCGCGGACTTTCACATCTTTTCCAAAACTTCATTCTTCATTTTGAAATCGTTGTGAGCCCATAAAACATTTTAAACTTTTTACGAAAATTCGGCAGAGTGCCGTTTGTTTTTCAGACTTTCCAAAACCTGTTTTTACACAATCAATTCAAAAACAATTCTCATTTTTCACAAACACTTCTATCACTTTCAATCAGTTGCGCACTCTGCCGTTTAGTGCGACTTTCACAAATAGTTTATAAAATAATAACAAATCAAACTTTACTATTTACATTTAAATAATAAAAGACAGTAATCATAAAATAATTAATTACAAAACGTTTTACAAAACTTATTTACGATCCCCCTGTATATGCATGCTTTCAGAATATATATACATAACAAAAGTATAGCTACCCAACTGTACAATCCTGTGACTCGGTCTGCAATTCCTCCAGTTCTTCAGTCTTTCGCCTCGTCCGGATTCCTGGTACCTACGCGTTAGACACAAACTAACGCGCTAAGCATAAAGCTTAGTGGGTGTACTAAAAACTTAATTAAATAAACTACAATATAATTAGTCTTTAAAGAGAAATAAACCACAAGATAAACATTTTCATCACTAATCGATTTCAAAACAATTGAATTTCCAAAATTAAATCATTAAACAATTTCAATTTCTCGAAGTACAATAATGAAATCAACATAAGAATTCGATCAATAAAATCATTCGATTCACTTTCAATTCTATCAATTTTGGCCCACTAGAATACTAAACATATACGGACTGGAATATGGGTCAAGCTCCCAACCCCCAGAACGAATTCTGAGAAGGTACGTGTCTCCCAACTCTAGGACCGTGGGTACGGAACCTAGAGAGGTACATAGCTCCCTATCCCAGGAACGAATCCTTGGGAAGGTACATTAACTCCCAACCCCCGGGACGAATCCCGAGGAGGTACGTATCTCCCAGCCTCTGGACGAATCCAAGAGGAGGTACATCAATATCATCAATATCAATCAATCAATATCGGCGCAGTACTGCTCAATAAAACCCAGCTGGTATACCAACCTCCTATATCCACTTCTATGTCTACGTATCCTAGGGCCGTTTCGATAAACGATTTTTCACAATAAACGTCGAAATAGGTACTCAATCACCATAAATTTTTCAATAAACATACAAATCACATAATATTCTTCAACAAGCATACTCAATTATTTTTAACGAAATCGAATTATCCGAAAACGAAATCGAAGTACAATCTATCACAAAATCAGTCCAAAATAGTCCAAAATAAAGATATCAACATCGATTTTTCATAAACTCAACAATAAAGACAATAAACAATGTTCATACGAAAATCAAATACGAGAAATCTCTACAAAATCGAGAACGAACCGAAATCAATGACGGAAAACGAAAAATGAAAACGAAAACAAAACAATAACGAAAATATTTCATAACGATTTCGAAAACAAACGTACACCTACCTCGGTACCGTCTTTCGTTCGAGAAATTCGCGTTTTTACGATTTCGTTTCCTTCCCTTTCCCTTCTCTTTCTTTCTTCTTCTTCTTCTTCTTCTTCTTCTTCTTCTTCTTTTCTCGCTCTTTTCTCTCTCTCTCTGTTCTGTGATAATTTCTGGCTTCCTCGAGAAGCCACTTCTTTTTTTTATATTTTTTTCGCTACCGCGACCTGTGGTCGCGGCACCAGGTCGCGGTGCTCACTGGAGTGCGCGCACCGCCTTCGTCGCGAGCGCGCCCTGGTTGCGCGAATGGTCGCGTTGCTCTCTGCCCGTTTTTGCCATTTTCGTCGCGAGCAGTCCATCGCGACCTGTGGTCGCGGTGGCTGGTCGCGTTGCTCACTGCCAGGTTTTGCCATTTTCATCGCGAGCAAGCCATCGCGACCTGTGGTCGCGGTACTCACTGCCAGATTTTGCATTTTTCACCGCGAGCGAGCTGTCGCGACCTGTGGTCGCGGTGACCAGGTCGCGATGCTCTCTGGTCCAGTTTTCCAATTTTTCATTTTTCATTCATTTTTCACTATTCAATCCGGTCCACTGGAAATCATAAAATAAACATACATTTAATTACTTTTACACCCCCTCAAATAGTAAAAATTTATTTTTCACATATTTCATATATATCTAAAATTCATCACCCGAAATCCGGGATGTTACAAGAGTCACCCTGTTTTACATGAAAACTCATTACACAAATTAAGGGCTAAACTTTATCCCTAAAAATCATAATTCGATTTGAATAAAATCACTGGAATTTGGGGAATTTGATATTGATTGGGAGTCTGTTAGTTAATCGGATAGAATCTCTATATTCTTGGGATTCTTCCTTTGATTGGGACTTCGAGCTGCATGTCCTGCGGGCTGTCTGTCGTGCAATCTACTACCAGACCGTCGATGAGAGGTAACACTTGATTCCTCCGAGTGTCTACATGCTGGTCGCTGGTACTTAGGTTTTTCCTTTATGGTCGTTGGATTAGGGCCTATCCGTTGTATCGTTGTTTGTTAACTTCTTTTGCCTGTTGGGTTTTACTGTTTCGCCATAACTCATATGGGTTTTAGTAACTCGCTTGGGCCTGTTTGGTGTTCTAGTGTTTTTGGGTCTATTTGGGCATGATGTAATTTGACACATAACATCAGCCCCCAGCTTCTAGCTCGATGATTTCGTGGTGGAAGCTAATATGATTTTATCCCGCGAGCGTTGGTTTTAAAGAGCGGTTGTTAGCTCGTTCATTAGGAAGGTCATGGGTCGTCCTTTGAGATCGCTGGTATTAAGTCACAGAGGCGGTTACTCTTCTAGCGAGTGGGAAATGTCACGTCAACTATCGCGCCATCCATCGCATTAAATGCATGCTTTAAATCAGTGATCCTTTGAGTATCCCGCCATTTATGCGCACCTCTAAATTGAATCCCGGCCATCAATCTGTAATGTTTTAGCTAATGGTCATCATTGTTTTGATTCAACGGTCATTCCCTTAGTTTTATAAGGTGATTTTCAACTTCTCTCCTTATTCCCATCATTACTTGTCGAAAATTATTCCTCCAGTTTCCTCTTTCTCCTTTCCTTTTCATTTAAGAACGGTCCTGAGCTTCATCACATTTTTATTTTCGACGGCTTCTCTCTCCGGCGTTGAAAAGTTAATTTCTTGCGGCCATCAGTCTTCTTCGTCTACGTGCACCATACCCTGCTTCTTCACGATAAGTATTCTCATCTTCTCCTAGCATTTTATTTTCTATGCGTTCCTTTTGCCCGTGAAGGGAGTTTTAGAAAACGTTTGATTATCATATAACATGCAGAATTATGTTTTAAAAATTTTATTTTAATTGAAAAACTATTTTTCAAATCAGGAACGAGTTCCTATATATACGTATAAAAAGATTCCATGAAACTACATACATTTTTCTTGATTTCCTTTTTCTAATTCCTCAATCTACTACCAGATCTTCTGAGCTATGACCCGCGGTCTGATAATGTATGTGCGGGCATGTCATGGTAAGAGATGGAGGTTACGTAAACAGAACGGACGGAGAGTCTCTTCTCCCTAGGGGCCGGCCGAATCCTGCAAAAGAGGGGAGAGTCAGAAAAAAAAAACTTTTTTCTCTTTTCTTCTCTTTTTGGTGGCCGAACTCTCTTTCTTTTTCACCAATGTGTTAAATTAATTTTTCCTAACTATACAACACTTATATAGTAACTCTTTAGGGTTATAGTTTGACCAAGTCAAAATAGGATTCCTAATCCTTTTTATTTTTTATCTCCTAAAGACTTTAACCTTTGACTTTTAGGACTATTAAAATAATCTAATTATTTTAATTCTTTTGTTCTAGTCATTATTTAATCACATGACCTCATATTTAATAAATAGAATTAATAATTAATAATTAATAATTTCTATTATTTTATTTATTAAATATTTAATTAATTAAATAATCACATTATTTAATTATTCTCTTTTATTTAAATCGCATTACTTTTGTAACACTATTAATGGGATCATCCAATTAATGTACCGTGACTCTCGTTACCAACAATCATAAGGACTAGTAAGGGGACCTAATAGACTCACAGTTTTGAGCTCCAATAATACTTAGTAATATTAATTAAAACTCTTTAATTAATATTTCACGATTATTAACCTCGGAGTTATTCCACTAAAAACCCGAGGCTATACTCTCAGAACTGTAGACATGTTTATACAATCTGAAGTCTCAGTGTCCATTGATATAGCTAATTGCATATAGTGTGATCCTCCACAAATAGTTCATAATTAGAGTTGGGTCATAAAGTCCATTATATCCCTCTAGAAATATCTTTTCATTTAAGTACCATTGATTCTCTAATGAACAATTAAATCCTGTCTTCCTCACGGAAGAAGGAGAGCGCTCATAATCGTTCAAGCCTCGAATCAACCCTTAAGGAAACTACTCATCTACTTCAGTCAAGAAAAAGTGGATTCCACTATTGTGTTCAAACATTTCCAGCCACAAAACAAACCGCAACTTTAAGATGCGGAGGTATTAGTCGAGATTCACATCAACTTCACTCATGGTAAATTAAAAGCCACGATTAAACCTGGAGGACTCAATAAAACACTCAGGATTAAGATCACCTATAAATAACTATCGTTTATCAATAATATATGAATCTCATCTACTAACGGATCTTGGTGAGAGATTCATATAAATCGTCGCTCAGTCCTATATGATCTCATCATATAAGGTGCCTCCATTCTCATGTCAACTACATAAACGGTCTAGGATAAGACCACTGTACTTTACAGAATGGACCGCAGCAGTAGATCAATCACAAATAAAGTACCCGGCTTTGTTCGCTCTCTACGGACTCTTTAGATTGCATGTCTCAAAATGAATCCTCTTTGTATATGACCATCATATACTCATTATGAGATTGCATATTGCAATCTAGGATGTTCTTGCACAATACGAATGTATTACTGAATATAAAACATTTATAAACTTGAATGATAATCTGAATAATTCTTATTAAGTCTTTAACCGTTTACAATTACAAGCTTTAGGGCATAAATCCCAACAATCTCCCACTTGACTAAAGCAAATGGGACATGTCTCGTAATCCTATATCCTCTAGGTGACCTTCAAACACTTTAGCCGTCAAGGTCTTCGTAAATGGATTTGTCAGGTTATCTTGCGACGCAATCTTCGTCACGACCACGTCTCTTGGCTGCACTATCTCTCTGATGAGATGACATTTCTTCTCTATATGCTTCCCTCCTTTATGGCTTCTTGGCTATTTAGAATTGTCCATAGCTCCACTATTATCAAAATAAAGTGTCATGGGCCTATCCACATTTAGAACAACTTTCGGAGCCAAACAGCCGCCTTAACTGCTATATACTCAACTTCAATGGTGGAATTAGCAATGCAAGATTGTTTGATACTCCTCCAAATTATGGCTTCACCACCAAAGGTAAATACTGACACAAACGTGGATTTCCTTGTATCCTTGTCTGACTGAAAATCTGAATTTGTATATCCCAAAGGAATCAAATTCGGATGGGAATATATAAGCATATAGTTTCTCGTTCTCCGAAGATACTTGAAAATATGCTTAACAGCAACTCAATGATCCAATCCTAGGTTGGACTGATATTTATTGGCTACTCCCATAGTGAAGCAGATGTCCGGTCTTATGCATAGCATAACATACATAAGACTGCCTACTGCGAATGCATAGGGAATCTATCTCATATCCTCAATTTCTTGAGGTGTCTTAAGACACTATTCCTTAGATAAGTAAACTCCATGCCTTGAAGGTAAACTACCTTTCTTAGAGTTCTGCATGAAGAATCGCACAAGTATCTTGTCGATATATGATGTCTGAGACAGCGCTAACTGTTTGTTCTTACGATCCCTTATTAATTGGATCCCAAGAACATAACTTGTGTAACATCCCGGATTTCGGGTAATGAATTTTTGATATATATGAAATATGTGAAAATAAAATTTTACTATTTGAGGGGGTGTAAATGTAATTAAATGTATGGTTATTTTATGATTTCCAGCGGACCGGATTGAATAGTGAAAAATAAAAAAAAATGAAAAATTGGAAAACTGAACCAGAGAGCATCGCGACCTGGTCACCGCGACCACAGGTCGCGATAGCTCGCTCGCGGTGAAAATGGAAAAAAAACCTGGCAGTGAGCATCGCGACCAGCCACCGCGACCACAGGTCGCGATGGACTGCTCGCGATGAAATTGGTAAAAACAGGCAGAGAACAACGCGACCATTCGCGCGACCAGGGCGCGCTCGCGACGAAGGCGGTGCGCGCACTCCAGTGAGCATCGCGACCTGGTGCCGCGACCACAGGTCGCGACGGCGGTCGCGGTAGCGAAAAAAATATAAAAAAAAGGGAAGCTTCTCGTGGAAGCTAGAAAACAGCTGAGAAAAGAGAAAGAGAGTGAGAGGTCGAGAGAAACAGCAAGAGAAGAGAGAGTGAGCGAGAAAAGAAGAAGAAGGAAAAAAGAAAAGAAAAAGGAAGAAAAAGAAAGAAGAAGAAGAAGAAGAAGAAGAAGAAGAAGAAGAAGAAGAAGAAGAGGAAAGAAAGAGAAAAGAGAGAAAGTAAGTGTAGGAGAAAGAAAAAGGAAAGACGAAATCGTAGAACCGCGATTCTCGAACGAAAAGACGGTACCGAGGTAGGTGTACGTTGTTTTTCGAAATCGTTACGAAAAATATTTCGTTATCGTTTACGTTTTTGTTTTCGTTACGTTTCTCGTTTTCGTTTAGATTTCAATTTCGTTAATTGTTTCCGATTTCGATTTCGTTAATTGTTTTCGATTTTGATTTTGTTAAATGTTTTCGATTTCGATTTTCGATGTGTAAAAATTGATGATTGATATACTTATGATTGATTTTGGAAAGATTTTATACGAGATCGCATTTGTTTGTGTTTCGAATATTTCCGATTTCGTTTTAAACAGTTGATTTAGACTTGTATGTGAATATTGTTCATATTTCTTGAAGTTTATTATGTGATTTATATGACTATTGAATGATTATCGATTATTGAGTAATTATTGCGAAATTGATTGTGAATTTGGTTTATCGAAACGGCCCTAGGATACGTAGACATAGAAATGGATATAGGAGGTTGGTATACCAGCTGGGTTTTATTGAGCAGTACTGCGCCGATAGTGATTGATTGATATTGATGATATTGATGTACCTCCTCTTGGATTCGTCCAGAGGCTGGGAGATACGTACCTCCTCGGGATTCGTCCCGGGGGTTGGGAGTTAATGTACCTTCCCAAGGATTCGTTCCTGGGATAGGGAGTTATGTACCTCTCTAGGTTCCGTACCCACGGTCCTAGAGTTGGGAGACACGTACCTCCTCAGAATTCGTTCTGGGGCTTGGGAGCTTGACCCATATTCCACTCCGTATATGTTTAGTATTCTAGCGGGCCAGAATTGATTTGGAATTGAAAAGTGTATTGAATGTTTTTTTTATTGATCGAAATTATATATTGACCTCATTATTGAAGTTCAAGTGCTTGAAATTATTATATACATTGATTCTGAAATTTAATTGTTTTAAACATGATTTGAATTGACATATATATATTGTGATTTATTTATTATTAAAAGTTATATATGTTTCCATATTGAGATTTTAGTACACCCACTAAGCTTTATGCTTAGCGCGTTAGTTTTTGTGTCTAACGCGTAGGTACCAAGAATCCGGACGAAGGTAAAGACTGAAGAACTGGAAGAATTGCAGACCGAGTCACAGGATTGTACAGTTGGGTAGCTATATTTTTGTTATGTATATATATTCTGAAAGAATGCATATACAAGGGAATTGTAAATATGTTTTGTAATATGTTTTTAATTAATTACTTTACGATTTCTGAATGTCTGTATATATATATATATATATAAAAGTTTGAACTGTTTTATTTTATAAATTGTGATTGATAAGTCGCACTAAACGGCAGAGTGCGCAATTGTTTGAAATTGTTATTGAAGTGTTATTGAAATTGGTATTGAATTGATTGTGTAAAAACAGGTTTTGTAAAGTCCGAAAAACAAACGGCACTCTGCCGAATTTTCGTAAAAAGTTTATGTAGTGTTATGGGCTCACTTGAAAAGGATTTCTAAACTGTTTTATGGGCTCACAATGATTTTAAAATGTAAAATTGAAGTTATTGAAAAGTTTTGAATGTCCGAGTAGCGCACCCCAGTTCGGTCCGGCCGGGTCGGGTCGGGGGGTGCTACAACTTGCCTCTCCCAAATCTTTCATTTGGAATTGCTTAGCAAGACAACCCTTTACTTATGATAATGTCCCTCCCGTCATTCTCAATGAGTAGGATATTATCCACGTAAAGGACCAGGAAAACTACTTTCTTGTCAATGATGCGCTTGTATACACAAGGCTCATCAACATTTTGCTCAAAACCATAGGTTTTGATCGCAGTATCAAACATAATGTTCCAAGATCTAGACGCCTGCTTAAGTTCATAGATGGACCTTTGCAGTTTGCAAACCTTTAGCTCTTGATCTTGGGATAGGAATCCCTCTGGTTGCATCATATAGATGCTCTCATCTAGATTGTTATTCAAGAATGCAGTCTTGACGTTCATTTGCCAGATTTCGTAATCGAAATAGGCAGCTATGGATAAGAGTATCCTAATAGACCTAAACATAGCTACTGGCGAAAATGTTTCATCATAATCAATGCCTTCCTTCTGGGTGTAACCCTTAGCCATTAGCCTTGCCTTGAAGGTCTCTACCTTCCCATCTACTCCTCTCTTACGCTTTGTAGATCCACTTACATCTTATGAGTTTTATCCTATCTGGTAAGCCTATAAGTTCCCAGACTGAGTTGGAGTACATGGACTCTCGTGATTCATGACTTTAAGCCATTCCTATTCGTCAGAATCTTCCATTGCATGTCTAAATGTCAATGGATCATCCACACTATCATTAGAAACGACACCCTGTGCCTCTCCAATACCTAAGTAGCGATCGGGTTGTCGAACAACCCTTCTACTACGCCTAGGCGGTAGTGTATCCTGACTAAGAATCATCTGACTATCAAATATTTGTGAAATAATAACATCGTTAACAACTCTTGTTGATTAAGCATTGGTCGTACCAGGTTCTAGCTCGTTTAACACAATCTTACTACGAGGTTTATGATTACTCATATAATCCTCCTTAAGAAACGTTGCGTTTGTCGATACAAACACTTTATTTTCTTGTGGATTATAAAAGAATCCACCTCTTATTTCCTTTGGGTACCCTACAAATAAACATACTTGTGAACGAGGTTCCAGCTTTCCACTCATATTCTTCACTACATGTACTGGACATCCCTATATGTGAAAATGTTGTAAACTAGCTTTACGATCATTCCACAACTCTAGGGGAGTCTTAGGAATACACATGAATGGAACTACATTCAGTATGTAAGGCGTTGTTTGTAGTGCATATCCCCAAAAAAAAAAAAAATATATATATATATATATATGGTAATGATGAGAAACTAATCATAGATTTCACCATTTCCATCAGGGTCCTATTTCTCCTCATCGCAACACCATTCTGCTGTGGTGTTCCTAGAGCAGTGAGTTGGGATACAATCCCATGCTTAATCATGTAGTATTCAAACTCTTGGTCGAGATACTCACCCCCACGATCAGATCGTAGATATTTAATTGTTTTGCCTAATTGATTTTCAACTTCAGCTAGGAATTCTTTGAACCTTTCAAAGGTTTTCGACTTACGTTGTATTAGGTAAACATACCCATATCTAGAGTAGTCATCAATAAATGTGACTCATAACCACCTATAGCTCTCACACTCAGAGGTCCATAGACGTCTGAGTATGAGTTCTAGTGGTTGTGTGGCTCTAACACCTTTTCCTGTAAAAGGTCTCTTGGTCATCTTACCCTCTAGACAAAATTCACAGACAGGTATGGTGCAAATCTCTAACTGACTTAAAGATCCGCTTTTTACTAGTCTGTTTATCCTATCAATGTTTATATGTCCAAGTCTTAGATGCCACAGATACGTGTTATCATCTGGAGAAATCTTTTTTTTATTTTGTTTTTGGTTTTTCAACTTTAAACAATTCAGTATTAAGCAGTGTTGTATGAATTAACGGTCTTAAGTTATTTTCATTTATTCCAGAACAATCACTCATTCCATTTCTTAAAATGATAACTGATTTATCATTAAAAGAAGCCTTATGAAACTTTTTCATGTAATCTGGATACAGAAATTAAATTCCTTGTAAATCCATGAATGAAACATACATTGTTCAATTAAAGAAAATGAATATTTATTTATAGTCTAACTACTCTCATTGCTCGTGCTAAAATGACATCCCCTGTTCCAACGCGTGTAGTGAAGGACCATTCATCCAGCTTTTGCCAATAATCATTCCAATGTAAAGAAGAACAAAAATAGTTAGTGGCCCCTGAATTCTACTATTCAAGGTGAAGAATCATCTTCCACTAAACAAAATTTAATGATAAGTAAATCTGATTTACTTTTCACTTTCTTATTATTGGAGAGCTCCTAGAGGTATTGAAGACAATTCCTCTTCCAATGACCAACCTCTTTGTAATGGAAACATTCTTCCTTTTGCTTAGTCAATCGTGGTGCTATTTATTTTGATCTTACCCTTTACTTTACCAGTAGATCTCTTCATCTTCTTGAAACCAGAAGAAGATGGCTTAACAACATTTGCTTTGCCGGTCTTACCCTTGGTAACTCGTTATGCGTTGGTTACAGGCTCTAGAGGACATTCCTCCATAAGCACAGATTTAAGGTCTTTGCAGACCATGATTGCGTTCACGTTATGTTCCACTTAATAAAGTTATACCGGTTAATGTTTCATTTGCGAGGAAAATAAAGCAGAAGAAATTGCTGATATTTAAAGACATAAATCTAAATTAATATCATTCATTCATATATTCATTTCATGCTATATGTTCAGCATAAAATTAAATATGATGCATGAGCATAATTTTAATGAACTAATTAGCTGCTATGCCACGATAATCCAACATCCCACAAGTAAGTGCCTAGGTAGGTTAGGTCAAATCCCTACATGTTAGATTGAGACATTCTCAATCGGATAATACACCAGAATAACTCTTTATTCTTATATTATCCAACTATCGCTTTAATTTAGTCAAGATAATAAATTAACAACTTAATTAAGTCCTTTATGAGTGTGACCCACTGTTTCAGAATTCATGAACTTAACTTGAGAGTGCCTCGGTAGGCTAGGTCAGTCCCAAAATACATTCTGAAAACCTGTCCGATAGGAAGTCAACCTTGGTATTGACTCTTATGGACACCCTCCGTAGGGAGGATGAAAGCAAAGCCATCACGAGGCACCACTCGAGTCTCACGGTGTTGAACTAACAATGGAGACTGCGGGATATAATGTCATATATCCCTCTTCCGCTCACTATTGGTAGTTAGAGTTTTCTATAAACTAAGAGTTTCTAAAACTCTATGTTTCTATTGTTTACTTAGATTCTACGGCTAATATAAAATTTAAGTTTTACTAGTTTTAATAAATTATTCAATTTTAACATTTAAAATATAATTTATTATTTAATTTCTAATTTATATAAACCATTTAAATGAACTAGAAACTATATGTGAATTTATCAAGTTTTAACTATTAAAAGTAAATCACATTATTTGATTCAATTATTTCTATAATGTTTAATCAAATTAAACTTAATATTTAAATGGACCTAACAAATCTAATTAAACACTTTAATATATAGATTAGTTATAAATGAGATTTACCAAGTTTTTACTCCTAAAAACTAATCTCATTATTTGATTCTTTTAATTAAGTAATTAATCTAATTAATCTTATTTAATTCAAATAATCTAACTAATCATTTGAATTAAACACTTTAATATATAGATTAGTTACTAATGAGATTTACCAAGTTTTTACTCTTAAAAACCAATCTCATTATTTGGTTCTTTTTAATTATGTCATTAATCCAATTAATCTTAATTAATGATAAGAACCTAACTAATCTTTTTAATTAAACTCTTTAATTTGTTGATTAGTTAATTAATAGATATTACCAAGTTTTTACATCTAAAAACTAAATCCATTATTCAATTCTTTTTAATTAAGTAATTAATCTTAATAAATTCAAAGAATCTAACTAATCACTTTAATTAAACTCTTTAATTGGTTGATTAGTCAATTAATGGATATTACCAAGTTTTTACACCTAAAAACTAAATCCATTATTCAATTGCCATTTATGAAATTGTTTTCTATTTTAATCTCATTAAAATAAAACAATATATTATGATAATTATGCATGACATATTATTTATGCATGTGTAAGCACACCTAATCTAGATGACATTCATATGTATGACAATACTTTAACATCTATATAATCATCACATGAAAATAAATAAAGCGAACGCAATTGACCGAGTGACATGAGTTATCTAACTTAAACAACTCTAATTACAATTGCATTCCCAAGGCATTGGTTTTCGAGAGTTTTTCTTCGAATTGAATTCTTCTAGTCTTCGTTTTCCTAATCAAGTCAAACTTGATTTTTGTAAAAAGTCAACATCTTTTCCAGAGGTCCACATGTTACCTTGACACGCACCCTAGGCAAAGACAAAACCCTAAACAACCCTAACGCATGCGAAAAAGCCGCTGCCAGCAGCGTGGCCGCACGCACGCAAGGTGCGCGGCCTCGCGCGAGTTCTTGGGTCGTTTCGCCCATGGTTTTTTGCTCCAATTTTCTGCACTTTTTCCAAAAAATATTCAATAATATTTTTTCAGAAAAAACAGCAAAAATTCGTCCGTAAAAAACACGAAAAATAGCCCTAGCGCAAATGGGGCAACAGTCCGCGCGCGCTGGGCTCGCGGCCGCTGGCAGCTAGGGGAGCGCGGCCGCTGTCAGTGCGCGGGCTGGGTGCGCCCTACCGCTGGGCACATGCGGCCGCTGCCACTGCTGTGCAGTTTTTTTTTTTTTCCATTTCTTCTTCGCATCATCTGCTTCTTCGACTCTTCGTAGGGTAAATCGATTACAAGAATAACAATAAAAAAAAATAAATAAAAAATAAATAAACCTTTGCCATAAACAATTTGCCCAAAAAAAAATCCTATAACCCATTCACCATATAATTAACGACCAATAACGCTTTTTAAAATTATACAATCAAATCATATAACAATAAAAACAGATCATACAATCTAGATTTGTGCCTATACAATAATATATTGCAGATCAAGAATAATTTATATATATATATATATATATATATATAAGAAATATGTAGTTTTTTCTTTTTCTTTTTACGTATATGCAAAAACTTAGAATAGACTCTGTTACCAATTGAAGGGAGTTTTAGAAAACGTTTGATTATCGTATAACATGCGAAATTAGGTTTAAAAAATTTTCTTTTAATTGAAAAATTATTTTTCAATTAGGAACAAGTTCCTGTATATACGTAGAAAAAGATTCCACGAAACTACATACATTTTTCTTGATTTCCTTTTTCTAATTCCTCGATCTACCACCAGATCTTCTAAGTTATGACCCGCGGTCTGACAATGCGTATGTGGGCACGTCACGGCAAGAAATGGAGGTCACCTGAAAAGAATAGACAGAGAGTCTCCTCCCTAGGGGTTGGCCGAATCCTGCAAAATAGGGGAGAGTTAGAAAAAACTTTTTTCTCTTTTCTTCTCTCTTTGGTGGCCGAACTCTTTTTCTTTTTCACTTTTGTTTTAGGTTAATTTTTCCTACCTATACAACACTTATATAATAGCTCTTTAGGGTTTTAGTTTGACCAAGTCAAAATAGGATTCCTAATCCTTTGTATTTTTTATCTCCTAAAGACTTTAACCTTTGACTTTTAGGATTATTAAAATAATCTAATTATTTTAATTCTTTTATCCTAGTTATTATTTAATCACATGACCTCATATTTAATAAATAGAATTAATAACTATTAATTCCTATTATTTTATTTATTAAATATTTAATTAATTAAATAATCACATTATTTAATTATTCTCTTTTATTTAAATCGCATTACTTTCATAACACTATTAATTGGACCATCCAATTAATATACCGTGACCCTCATTACCAACAACCATAAGGGCTAGTAAGGGGACCTAATGGACCCACAGTTTTTAGCTATAATAATACTTAGTAATATTAATTAAAACTCTTTAATTAATATTTCATGATTATTAATCTCGGAGTTATTCCGCTAAAAATTCGATATTGCACTTTCAAAACTGTAGACATGTTTATGCAATCTGAAGTCTCAATGTCCATTGATATATAGCTGATTGCATATAGTGTGATCCTCCACAAATAGTTCATAACTAGCGCTGAGTCATAAAGTCCGTTATACCTCTCTAGAAATATCTTTTTCTTTAAGTACCATTGATTCTCTAATGAACAGTTAAATCATATCTTCCTCACGGAAGAAGGAGAGCAGGATTAAGATTACCTATAAATAGCCATTATTTATCAATTATATATGAATCTCATCTACTAATGGATCTTGGTAAAAGATTTATATAAATCGTGGCCCAGTACCATATGATCTCATCATATAAGGTGCCTCAATTCTCATGTTAACTACATGAGTGGTCTAGGATAAAGACACTGTACTTTACAAAATGAACCGCGGCAGTAGATCAATTACAAACAAAGTACCCGGCTTTATTCGCTCTCTACGGAATCTTTAGATTGCATGTCTCAAATTAAATCCTTCATATATATGACCATCATATACTCATTATGAGATTACATCTTGCAATCTAGGATATTCTTGCACAATACGAATGTATTACTGAATACAAAACATTTATAAACTTAAATGATAATCTGAATAATTCTTATTAGATCTTGAACCGTTTACAATTATAAGTTTTATGGCATAAATCCCAACAGCCCGTTGGCGGGGGTTTGGTGGCGATGGGCCTTCCTCTCCTGTTTTCTTGTCGGTTTCAGAGGAAACTAGTCATGGTTTCGTGGCACTTTTGATCTTTAGTGTCTTAGGTCGTTCATAGTTAGGTCGTTCAGAGGAAACTAGTCATGGTTTCGTCTTGTCTTTTCTCTTGGTGCAGATGTCTAGTTTGAACGATTAGGAGTGTCAAGAAGCCGATGTCAGTGGTTCTTCCGCCCTGCAGGAACACAAGTCCCGCCCTTTTGATGAGGTAGTAGTTGATTATGAACGGTTTATGTCAAAACAAAGGAGCATAGTTTGTAGTGAGAGGGCCGCTGAAGCCCATAGAGGTGAGGTTACGGGGTCTTCTACTTTTAGTCGTGAGGAGGTTGAAGGGGCTCAAAGGGATCCCGCTGAGGTTTCTTTTTCTGGAGATCTAGACTCGAGTGTAGGGATTGCACCTGAAGATGAGGGGGGATGAATCTTCCCTGATGGAATATGAGGTCGAAAATTTCTTGTTTCCTTCGTCTATGATCAAAAGGGAGGACAGATTGGTCTCGTAAGCACATTTCACCTCTCAATGGTCATAGAGTGCTGATCCCTAAGGCAACGGATAGACCGGCTCACCCTCATCTGGGTTATGTGGCTATCAATTTGCATCATCTCCAGGCCAGGCTGAGATTCCCTCTCCCTGACTTTATTATATGCGTCTTAAACTTGCTCGAGCTTGCCTCAATGCAACTTACCCTCAATGCGTACACCCGATTGATATCTTTTTATCTTACCTTTATGATGAGAGGGGTTGGTTCTCCAAGCGATGACATCATTAGGCATTGTTTTCTATTAAAGAAATGTCCCATTTCTAAGAAACCATATGGCAAAGCTCAACACGACGGGGTATACTATCTCCCTGTGAGGGCTAGCGACTACCGAAGGTTGATGCAAACAGACATTAAGTCTAACGTAGGGGATTATAAAACGGCCTATTTTTACGTTACGTGCCCCGAGATTAAATCCATCAAACATAAACACTTCATTTCGTCACCCTATAAGTTGATCTTTTGATGAGATACACCCCGTTGGATTTAGTCACCTTTTCCTGCCTTTTCCTTTTTAACCAACTATTTTTCATTATTACGTATGTGGTATAGGTTGGAGTCCTGAGCTCCCCGAAGAGGAGAAAGCGGTGCTCAACGGTCTTTTAGAATCGCTTCCGACGAAAACAAAAGACCTTGCTTAGTTCAGACAAGTCACCGATAAACTACTGATGGGTTTTGGGCTTGCTCCTAACCCAAACGTGGTCCAGAGGCTCGACGTGGAGCAAGATATTCAAGAGGTCGACGACGCACCTCCAACAAGCTTGGAGAATGAGGAAACAGAGTCTAATTAGAAGATTCAAGAGCCCATTCATAAGCGAGCCCGATGCTAGCACCTAAAGGCGCCAACAACAATGCAGAAGATGGGTAAGGGAAAAATAGGAAAAATAACGGTGCAGAAGTGTCCTGAAATTAAAGGGAGGGCTAATGCTTCTCTGCCCATCACTCCTTTAAAGAGATTCAAAGTGAAGGCATCTAGCCTGTCGTCCTTTCCTCTAGTTGCCCATGCTGTGGTTGGTAAAGGAAAGTAGATGGTTCATGAGTCCCAGATCGTGATAGGGGTGCAATCTGTGGAGAAAATTCTTGTGCCCTCGGGCGAAGTTGACATGCTTGAGGTCGCTCCTTGTGGTGTGCTCACTGGCCTTAACGCAAGAGCATTTCTGGATCATGTCCCGGAGGCCTTCGAGGGCTATCTTACTTTAGGCCTGAGTAAACGTCTAGCGGCTGATACAGGAATGAGACTCCACCTCTCCTTGATGCGTTACAGTCTTGCGGTAAAAATATTATTATTATTATTATTATTATTATTATTATTTTGTAGCGTTGTTGCTTTCTTACCTTTTTCTCTTCAGACTGTTTGTCTCACTCACAATAATATATTTGTGACCGAGAGGAGCGAGACAGAGAAAAAAAGGTTTAGCGAGAAGCTTGAGATTGCTAAGAAAGAGCTTGTTGCCAGTACAGAGTGTGAGAAGCAACTAGTTGAGAGGTGCGAGTCCTTTAAGGCTGGCATGGAGAAATCTTCAGCAGAGCAACAAAGTAAGGTTCGTGAGCTAGAGGAGAAAGTCAAGCAGTCTAGCAACGACCTCATAAAGAAATTTGACGAACTTGCTCAGCTATTGGCGAGCTGAGATGAGGAGAATGAGAAAGCGGCAGGTAACGCCCAAAACGACCTTCTGTTCAGCATCTGGCTGAAGCTCCCTGAATATGACTGCAATTTTCTAGGATCCTCTGCCAGCGAACTGATCGACACTTTCAGGGAGCTGAGGGGACAATAGCAGGCCAGCAGGGTGAAAGCGAGCAAGGAGGGGGTGCCTCTGAGGGCCCTTTTAGGGAAGGAGATAAGATGCAGGAAGATAATACAGTCCCCAAGTTGGCAGATCCTCCTGTACCAGCTAACAACACAATTCTCCCGGGAAGTGGAAGCCCTCCAATTGGCTAGGCTTAGTGGTCCATATCTTTGGTGTTTTGTACTTGCCAATACATGTTCTTCTTTTTCCCATTTTAGGAACTTTGCTATTGTTTTAATAATGTTGTTCCCTGAACCTTGTTAAGAATTTTATATATATATATATATATATATATATATATATATATATTGAACATTTCTCCTTGCTTCTCTAATGAAATCTTGATCTGCACACCTCATAAGCATTTAATACAAGTGATTGTACAATATTTAATCATATAAATAGATTGGAAACAAAACCTGATAAGCGAGACCCCAAGAGAGCTCCCTAAAGAGAGGTCCATAAATATTGGCATCTCTGGTTTGAGGGCTTAGCAAGCCTCTCAAGTAGGCGAGTTGTGTCAATTTCTCACTTATGCCTCTGCAGGATTCCACCTCGAGTGTCTTTATTGGCTCCGCTGGTTTGAGAGCTCGTTAGCTCCCAGGTAGGCGGGTACTGCCAATGTCTACAACTTTTGGTCTGTCACCTTGAGTATGTCTATTGACCCTGCTAGTTAGGTCGCTCATGGGCGATCAGGTTTTCGTATCGAAGATGTCGATAGCACATATATGCGTTGCCTTTTTCCTTCTCCTTCCAGCCCCCCAAAGTTCAAAGGTTACTACGTTAGAACGTGAGAGCTTTGTTTTCAAAAAAACATCTTTATAAATAAGAAAAGTACAATGGTTATGGATAATATTTCGGCAGGTGTTCTGCATCACAGGCACGCAAGACCCTTGTTCCGTTAACATTCATGAGATGATAAGCTTCATTTGCTAGGTCTTCGTCAATGACATAGGGCCATTCCCAGTTCAGACCTAAGGTTTCTTCTTGAAGGTTGCGGGCTTTGGGTAGCACTAATCTTAACATAAGGTCTCCCTTTTTGAAAAGTTATATTTTGACTTTCCTACTGTAGTGCTTCGCTACCTTCTGCTGGTATACATCTATTTTCAGACGAGCAGCCTCTCTCTTTTCCTCAACGAGGTCTAGGCTAGCTGCGAGCAGTTCTTCGTTTTGCACAGTGTTAAACGCAGTTCTCCTATAGGTGGAATCATGGCCTTCGTTCCATATACCATGCAAAAGGGGGTTTCTCCAGTGGTGCTTCTCGCTGTAGTCCTGTACGACCACAAAACTTTGGCCAGCTCATCGGCCCAAGGCCCCTTTAGGCCCTCAAGTTTCATTTTCAAGGTGTGCTTGATGATTTTATTAACAGCCTCCAATTGTCCGTTAGCCTGAGGGTGGTCAACTATGGAGAAACTTTTTTTGTTATGGCCAATTCTTCACAGAACGTTTTAAATCTATGGCTTTCGCACTGCGTGCCATGTCTATGACGATTTTTTAAAGGACGCCGAATCTGCTTACAATGTTTTTCCATACAAATTTCTAGATCTTGGCTGTTGAGATTTCACTGAGGGCCTCTACTTTTGCCCATTTTGTGAAGTAGTCTCCTGATACCACCACATGTTTGTAATTCCCCACGAGCTGTTGGCAGTGAGCCGATTAGGTCCATTCCCCATATGGCGAATGGCCACGGGCTGACCATTGAGTGTAGCAGTGCTAGAGGAGCTCGGGGTATGTTAATGAAACTCTGACATTTGTCTCACCTTTATACGAGATCTATGGCATCTCACTTCATTGTAGGCCAGGAGAAGCCTTGCCGTAAGGCTTTATTAGCTAGAGAGAGCCCCTCAACGTGGTTGTCGTATACCCCTGCATAGATATCATAAAGGATTGGAATAGTATCCTCTTCATCTATGCAGCATAGCAAGGGCGTGGAGAAGCCTCGTTTAAATAGCATGTTGCCGTAGATGACATAGCTCGCTGCTAATATTCGCATGCGGTGAGCTTTATTTTTATCTGTAGGTAGCATTTCGTTAGAGAGGTAATTGATAAGAGGGTTCATCCATGAATTCGGCGTAGTCTTAACTATCATAACCGTGTCTTTAACTGTTATGCTGGGTTCTGATAAGTACTCGACTGGCACTGCGTTAAGCAAGTTCGCATCTTTGGTAGTTGCCAAGCGAGCTAGTGCGTCGGCATGTGCTTTTCGGGCTTGCGGGATCTACTGAATTTCATGCCACTAAAACGTTCTTAAGAGCTCGCTGGCTTTCTGTCGATAGACTATCATGTTCGTGCTGCAGGCTTGAAATTCTTGCTTCACCTGATTCACAATAAGCTGTGAGTCACTATATATCTTAATTGCTTGTACCTGCAATTCTTTGGCTAGACGCAACCCCGCGAGAAGAGCCTCCTACTCTGTTTCGTTGTTGGATGCTATGAAACCAAAGCATAACGAGAATTTATCATGTCGTTTGATGCGATGTTGTTGGATGCTCGTACAAAGGATCTTGTGTTCTTCCGGACTGATCAATAGGATCCCAGCTCCAGCCTTTCCTTCGCATGAGGACCCATCAACGTATAATTCTCATAACGAGAATTTTGGCCCATTTTGCTCGCCTATTTTATGAGGGGGATTTTCTTGTTGAGCCTCCTCTTCCAAGCCTGAGAATTCCGCAACGAAGTCTGGAAGAGTTTGGCCTTTAATTATCGCACACGGTTTGTATTCCAGGTCATACTAAGCTAGCTCTATCGCCCATTTTAATAGCTTTCTCGAAGTATCGAGCTTCTGCAGGACTTGTCTCAAAGGGTAGCTGGTGAGGACATTGATGTTATGAGCTTGGAAGTTTGGGCGTAATTTCCTTAACGCCACTATTAGGATAAGTTTACTGAGTTATCTGCTTTCCGCATCTTATAGTCTTTTGCTCACGTAATAGACTAGTAATTGGATTTTATTTTCCTCCTGCATCAGAACCGCGCTTATAGTTTACTGAGTTACTGCCAGGTAGATGATAAGTTTTTTCCCGTCTTGGGGTGTCGACAGCAAGGGAGCTCGTCCCATGTATTCTTTGATTTTCTAGAAATGGAGCTCGCACTCTTCTGTCCACTCGAATCTCTTATTCCCCATTAGGACGTTAAAGAAGGGAACATATTTGTCTGTTGATTTTGAGCTGAATCTACTAAGGGCTGTGACCTGGCCATTGAGACTTTGGAAGTGCTTTGGCTTGGTAGGTGACTGCATCTCGCGCAGGGCCTTAATTTTTTCAGGATTCGCTTTTATTCCCCTTTGATTTACTATGAAGCTCATGAATTTTTCGGAGGTGACCCCCAAAGCGCACTTCATTGGGTTGAATTTCATTCGATATTGCTTTAGCATTTGGAACATTTCTTTGAGTTTCATTTGATATTGCTTTAGCACTTGGAACATTTCTTCTAAGTGCATGACATAATCGGCTGCTCTTGTCTACTTTACAAGCATGTCGTCCATGTATACTTCCATGATCCTTCCTATTTAGTTAGCAAACATCATGTTGACTAACCGTTGATACGTTGCTCCCGCATTCTTTAAACAGAAGAGCATTACTTTGTAGCAGTAGAGCCTCTTATCTATGATGAATGAGGTATGATATTCATCTGCTAGAAACATGGGAATCTGGTTGTAGCTCGAGTAAGCATCCATAAAGCTTAGTAGCTTGTGTCCGGCCGTCGAGTCAACCAGCTGATTGATCCTAGGCAGGGGAAAACTGTCCATTGGACACGCCTTGTTGAGGTCGGTGAAATCTATACAGGTTCTCCACTTGTTATTCTTCTTTTTTACTAACACTGGGTTGGCGAGCCAGCTAGGATAATATAATTTCCTGATAAATCCGTTGGCCAGGAGTTTATCGACCTTCTCTTTCAAGGCTATATACCTTTCAGCGTTCATGGCTCTTCTCTTCTGCGGATCGGTTTGAAAGTCGGATCTATGTTGCGTTTGCATGCCATTACCTTAGGGCTAATCCCTACCATGTCACATGTGTCCAGGCGAAGACATCGAGGTTCTTTTTTAGGAAAACGAACAGTTTTTCTTTTTCGGTTGGAGTCAAGCTTGCCCTTAATTTCAACGTCCTTTATGGTCTAAGTTTGTCTATCCGGACTTTTTCCAATTCTTTAATAGGGCCAGTAGCCTCGTTTTTATTGATTAGTCTGGGATCGATATTGTCGTCGAGCTTCGAAGTCAGAGGGGAGTGGAGATTCCTAGTTTGTACCCCTATCCGTAGCTTGCTAACTTCATCCCCTGTCTTTTCTGCCGATGCTCCTATCTTGATGGTTTCTTCGTAGTACGCCCTGGCCACCTCATGTTCTCCACGGACACTTCCTACTCCCGTTGGGGTTGGAAACTTGAGAGTCATGTGTTTGGTGAAGGTGACCACATCTAGGTCGTTGAGAGCTGGTCTCCCTAGGATGGCATTGTAGGTCGCTGAGTAATCGATAACCAGGACAGTTGCCATGGAGGTTGTCTGGAGGCCTGGTTCTCCCAAGGTAAGGGGTAAAACGATCATTCCTAAGGGGACGATGGAATCTTTTGTGAAGCCATACAATAGTTCTCTCACGGTTTGTAGATGACTCTGGTTCAAACCCATTCCTTCGAGAGCAGTTTTTATATAAGATGTTCACCGAGCTACCGTTGTCGACCATAGTCCAATGTATCACTATTCCTTCGATAGTTGCTTTAATGACAATGGCGTCATTGTGCGGCCAATGCACACCTCTCATGTCAGTGCTTGTGAAAGTTATGTCTCCCGTCGTCATCTTGTCCCGCTTCATGGGCTCTTTACTAGCTGTAGGCGCTTCAGCGACAGAGTGATAGGGGTTTCTCACAAAGCGGGCCAACGACCTGTTTGTCGTCCCTGTGGGGTGCAGCCCTCCATGTATTACGTGGATAACTTTCATAGAGGGCTCCACCCGGATGGATTCCATGTAAATTGGCTTGGTGAGTTATTGTTGCAAGTGGTCTCTAGGGCATACGACATAGTCTTTGAGCAGTTCGTATCGGACCAGGTCCTCAATTACATTTTTAAGCTCGAAACTGTTGGCCGTATGATGCCCCGTTTCATTGTGGTACATGCAGAACTTGTCCGGATTCCTAGCTTGCGCCGACGTCCTCAAGAGAGATGGTTTCCTAAATTCTTCCCTGTTTCTCTCCGTGTTGAAAACTTTGTCCCGGGAGTCAGACAACTGTGTATAAGTTTGGTAGCGGCCCTTTATTTCTTCATACATCCTCGTCATTTCTAGCCTTCTTGGCTACCTGGTTTGCCAGGGCGTTATCTCTGTATGAGCCCCTAATTCGGTTACGGTCATTATTGTCGTTGCCTCTTCCATTTCCTTTCTGCTTGCCCCTGTCGTGCGAGCTTCTGCTCCGATCTTTCTTGGAGTTTTTCATGAGCCCAAAAGCTTCTTCCATACAGATGTAGGTGTTGGACCGTTTGTAGAAATCCGTGAGCATTTTTACCGGTTTATTGTATATGCTCCGGTAGAGTTTGTCATCTTTCCATAGATCGGCAGTAACCGTTGTGAGCATGCTTTCGTTAGTGGGGCTTTCAACGCAGCTGACTTCTCTATGGAAACGGGCTATGTAGTCATTTAGTGGCTCGTCTGCCTTTTGAAAGATCGTTGTTAGGTGGAAGGGAGGAACGAGCTGCTTCTTCAATGCCTGATATTGGTTCAGGAAAAGTTTTTAGTATTGATTCCAGCTGGTTATGCTGCTAGTAGGAAGCCCTCTCACCCATTTTCGAGAGATTTCTCCTAAGATGGCCGGGAAGCACCGGCACTTGACCTTGCTGTTGGTTGTGAGAAGGCTTATTTGTACATTGTAGGCATCCAAGTGATCAAAGGGGTCGTTGGCTGCCTGGTAAATGGGGACGCTGGGCATCTTAAAGCGTTCTAGCAGCGGCTCATTATCAATCTCCCAGCTGAATGGGTTTCGTTTTATCTACCTGTCATTAGGCTCTGCACCCCCTATTATTCTAAAAGGTCCAACCGTTACAGCAAAGCCTGGTATCCGAGGGCTGGAGGGGTCGTCATTGATGCACTAGAAGTGGCGCTGTTTTCCCTGTAGGGTTGATTCTGTCTATTATGCGACCTCCGTGTTCCCTTATTTGGCGACCTTCTTCCAGTGAGTTGTGGTTCAGCGATCCATCCAGCAGCTGGTACCGCTTGGCAGACGTTCCCATTATTGCTCTTGTCAGGCCGTTGGCCTCGTGTTTCTGGACGTTGCCTGGGTTGTTGAGACATACTATACACAGGGGCGATTCGCCGATCCCTGTTAAGTTCTACATATCTTTCTCCACTGGCGTTTACATGGATTACGGGGCCGGTGCGAGGAAGTCTCTCTCGTTGCTCGTCACATCTCGCTTTAGATTGCTTAGCTGCGTTTGTCGAGTAAAAAGAGATTTCATCCCGTTGGACGTCGTTTTACGAGGGATCCTGCCCATTGGTATGATGGGTGGGATGATTGGCACCGTCTCCACCAGGACGCGGTGGTGAGGTACTCTGCACAATCTGCTCGCCAGAAGGGTGGTTCTGTAATAAGATATGGTAGCCGCGGGACATCTCCGCCACCATTCTCTCTAGTTCAGCCTGACTTTCCATCCATTTGCTAAGGTCTGTGGGACCAGACGGGCCAGCTTGATCGTGGCTTCGAGTTTCCATCTGAAGGTAGAGTTGATTTACCGGCAGATTTGTGATAGACGGGTGAACCACTTGTGCTATAGGTACAATCGGTGAGGCTGGAGGTTGATGAGAAGCCTTAGAAGGTCCTACAACTGGGGGCACATCTCTACTTCGAACGGTTCCGGAGCGGGTTCCCATACCTCTCGCCATTGATTATGGAAAGTTTTACCCGAAATGATAAGAATTTTAAAGCTAAGAATGTTGTGTTTTACTGAAGCGGAGGTTCAAGCCCTCCTTCTAGCGTCAAAATGTTGACGCACAATTTGGTCAACTAGGTTAATAGCGAATAACGAAAATTTCAGGGGTGAAAAGTGAATAAAGCAGATTGACGCAGTGATTTTTAAAGTGGTTCGGCTTATAGGAATGCCTACATCCACTATTATATTCAAGTTGAGCCCGCTGAGAATATACGCAGAGCTCGCTTATTAGTGTTCTTTCTGGAAAAATTCGTACCCTTTGTAACAGTTATGAACCATCTCTTTTATCATGTGAAGGGATTGGAGTCACCATGTTTTACATGGAAACTCATTACACAAATTAAAGGCTAAACTTTATCCCTAAAAATCATAATTCGATTTGAATACAATCGTTGAAATTCAGGGAATTTGAATTTGATTGGGAGTCTGAATTGAATACTGTTTCCTGTTAGTTGATCGGATAAAATCCCTATATTCTTGGGATTCTTCCTTTGATTGAGGCTTCGAGCTGCATATCCTGCAGGCTGTCTGTCGTGCAATCTGCGACTAGACCGTTGATGAGAGGTGACACTTGATTCCTCCGAGTGTCTACATGCTGGTCGCTGGTACTTAGCTTTTTCCTTCATGGTCGTTGGATTGAGGCCTATCCGTTGTATCGTCGTTCATTAACTTCTTTTGTCTGTTAGGTTTTACTGTTTTGCCATAACTCATATGGGTTTTAGTGACTTGCTTGGGCCTGTTTGGTGTTCTAGTATTTTTGAGCCTATTTAGGCCCGGTGTAATTTGACACACTACAACCACCAAATTCTAATTCTAATATCGTATCACTATCATTTCATCGTGAGCTACTAAACCAAAATTAGTGTCATTCTCGTCGTTGAAAAGCTGGACTTTAATTTAGAGGACCTTGGGCCTTCTGTGGGCCTTCTCAACCCTTAAACCCAAATGTTCCTAAAATAGTTGTATCACGATTCATGAATCATGGGTGATGCTCACAACCCCAATACCAAAATATCAACAAGACATTTGTTTTATCTCTTGAACGTATACGCACGCAACTTGTGCTTTCAATTCATTGACATCTTCAAAGAGCTCAAATGCAGATCAAGAAGTTTTCTTTTTCCCATCAACATCGTTATCTCTTCTAGATTAATGTATGGTTTATTGGTTTACACATAAATTGCGTAACAATGTTTTTTGTTGCATTCATATTTCATACCTAATACTGTCCTTTTCTGGGAAGAAATTGTATAATTGTTAAGTACTTTGTATGAGGTCATGAAAACACTGAATGATGTCAATGACCTGAGTGGGTTGGTGAAGTGACCCACTTTGAGCTCCTCCTTCACTTTTGTATTGTGTTCTGTCTGACTTAAAATAGGGACACTTGTGGCTTTCTATTTCTTTACAAATGATGATAATCTGAATTGAATTTTATTAGAAAAAGCACCATGCGCTGGCTCTTAAAACTGGTGATTGTGATCATCAAAGAAGGATAATGGTCCACAATTTGCTCCACTACCATAGCTTTTCTTTTAAATAGCGGCAAGGTATATATATAAAATGAACTCAAACTCTCCTATTTGCATAGGCAAGAAAAATGGCAATGGACTTGCACTACTTAGTTTTAGTGTCAATGCTAATAATAAGCAGTGCAATGGGAGATAAAGCAAAAGACAGAGAAGAGTGTACAGATCAGCTAGTAGGGTTGTCTACATGTTTGCCTTATGTTGGAGGTGAAGCCAAAGCTCCAACTCCAGATTGTTGCAGTGGTCTCAAACAAGTGCTCAACAAGGACAAGAAATGCTTGTGCGTGATTGTTAGAGATAGAAATGATCCAGAGCTTGGCCTTAACATTAATGTTACACTTGCTTTGGGGTTGCCTTCTGTTTGCCATCAACCTGCTAACGTTTCTCAATGTCCTGGTATACATATACATACATATATATATATATATATATATATGTATATGCTCAATCGTCATGCTATGTATTTTAGTTTGTTTGAATGTTTTTTTTAATTGTATTGATGCATATGCATGCAGCACTTCTGCACATGGATCCTAATTCCCCAGAAGCTCAAGTATTCTATCAATTCGATAAAAGCTCGGATGATGGTGGAAGTAGCCCTGCTCCCGCTCCTACTCCTACTCCTAGTCCTACTGGTAATTGAAATCTATAGACATTGAATTCATCAATTAAGTTTTGTAATATATATATGATTGGCTGGTGAGTAGCAATGAATTATAATTTGATTATGTGATTGTTGAAATCAGCTGGAGGGAATACAATGAGCAGTAAAAGCAAGGGAACAAATCATGGATGTTGCAATGGAAAGAGATGGTTGGAATTAGAGGTTGTTTTCGGAGGGGCTTTACTCTTGTATTTCTTCATATAGTTAGTATTTGTATCCATTACTTATTTACAAGTTATAATAATAATTCATCATATCACTTGTTGCTATATATATATATACTATATGTTTTTTCATTCGCTGTCTCGTATGATGTAATGCAAGTTGTGATAAACATAAACTGATGTGCAAATTAAGTATGCCTTTTTGGTTTGTGGTGCGGTGATGGTTGTTGATGAAGCCCAACTCATACAATTTACGGGCCAAAATAAAATTGTCTGCCCTCGGGCTGGAGCCAACTTGCCGCAACACAAGATCCAATTTGTAATTTAATTTGTAATTAGATTTTTAAAGACTTTTATGAAATTAAAAAGTTTGGATGTATTTAATAAAATTTTTTGAAGAGTCTATAAAAATCATGGTGTATTCAATATAGACTTTTGTAGATTTTAAAATAGTCTACAAAAGTTATGGGGTATTCAATTTAGACTTTTAACGAGTTTACAAAAGTTATGAGTTATTCAATCTAAACGTTTAACGATTTTAAAAAAGTCTATAAAAGTCATGAGCAATTTAATCTAGATTTTTTAAAAGTTTACCAAAGTCACATGATATTCAAAATGTCAATGACTTTCACAGATTTTTAAAAATGCTAGACTTTTATAGACTTTTGTTGACAATTCTTCATAAAAATGCTCAAAATTTTTCTCCCACTTCTCTAAAAGACTTTTAAAGACTTTCTAACGGATAATTATTGACAACTTTTATTATCATTTGCTATTGAACATATTATTCGAAAAGGAATAATTAAAAAAGAATTGTAATTACCATGTAATATATTATGGGGATGAAAAATAATTAAAAAAATTAAAAATATTTCTGACAATATAAAAAAAAGGTATGAAATGATTATTTCTGAATACATATTATATCTTTTCATTATTTAAGACTTTAAATACACTTTAACTATTTTGTCAGCACTTAATAAAGCTATAAAAATGAAATTCAATTTTGATACTGTCAACATTAAAGATAAGTTAAAAATATATATTTTTTAAAATCTAAAATGCATTAGTAATAGACGGGTAAAAAAGTTGGTCAAATATTATATATAATTATTTGCCCTATAAACAACTTAAATAATTTAATTATATTATGATACATATAAAATTTGAATAGATTGATATAATGTATTTATTTATTTCTTTTCATCTCAACATGTTCGGACGTTATTTTATTGATAATAATAGAGATTAATATTTTTTTTTATTAAAGACATCAAGTATATGATGAGTAATAAATATTTAAAAAAAAATTGGTATTTTGGTTATCTATTTGACTGTATTTTTTTATTTTCTGTGTCATACATGTGTGGTTAAATTCCTAATAATACCCATCAATGACTATTGCTAAATAAAAATTGAATGAGCCGATAAAATTAACTACTTAGTTTATTTATAATTTTAAAAGTTAATAAAAGTCTACGAAAGTCTATAAAAATCTATAAAATTTTATAAAAGTATTTTTAATAAAATTATTAAAAATTTATAAAAATCTATAAAATAAAAATATACGGAATTTGTTTATAAATCTTATAAAGTTTATATAAGATATTAAAAATACATAAATTTCATAAAATTAATTTACTTAAAAAAATAATTAAAAAATCATTTAAAATCTAAATTTAATGCACTCGAAAAGAGATTATAAGTCGAGATCCAAGGTTGGGTCCACCAAACAATATCAGCAAGATTTGTGGATGAGCCGCCAGTGAGTTGAGTGACCAACCAACCCAACCCATAACGCCTCTTGTCTATTTGCTTGCTGTTGCTGATCCTCACAAGTCACATGCACTGCCGCCCTTTCTGGACGGTTCATATTATCCACCACCTGCAATTCAAAAAAAAAAAAAAAAAAAAATTCCAACACTTTTCGATGCAATAAAATATTAAAATATTGCTAATATATTACGTATGGCAAGGGAATGGTTTCAAATTGACATTTATATGAGTCTCTTTGTCAACACTCCAACAGCAAGGGAACCCTCCATATGCTCAAATATTGGAGGCCTCTCCTCTCCTTTGTTTCCTTGGCTCTCTCTACTCTCTAGTATGTATTCCTCTTCTTCTTCGTCTTCCTTGTTTTAAATTTAGTTATTTCAATCATGTAATTTAATTTGTTCATCTTTTCATTAACTGTTTGCTTTCTTATATTTATATATTTTATTCCATTTAATTATTTGTTGGCAAAAAAGGAAACCACGTTTCCTCTAAACTATATCCAAGGATTTCTTTTTCAGTGATGGGGAAGTTTTATTGATAATATTTGCTGTATTAAGTTGACGGGTTGATGAAAAATTAAGTCTCGCAGTTCTGATTTGGCTATTACACGACAGCATCCTCTTTTTAACATAACTGCTTATATACTTTTCTCATCTCCAACTAGTTGGGCTTTTTTAAACTGATTAGCATTTTTTTTTCCTGATTTTCCCTTTGATTTCGATGCAGTTCAATCACCATGTCACTTACTTTGAAAAGTTATGTTGTTCAAATTCAAGAAACATCCTCGAACAAAAAGTAGATACGCATAAGATAGTTTAACACCATCTCTTAAGTCCTTTCCAATGGAATATTTCAAGATAACTCCTTTTTTTTTTTCTGAACTATGTTCATTAAGAAAAAATTCTAGTCGTTGTAGTGTTCTTTCGCATGTCATTGTATAGTTGGGCATCCATGTTTAGCATCATGAGCTTCAATATTCTTTGCAGGTGCACTTCAGGCATGTTCTGAAGTGTCTAAAGCATGACCCCATCAATTGTAATTGCTAACAGTATGGAAGATGATGATGATTCATTCACCAAACCTCTTGGAAGACGATCTGTTATTTATTATGGCACCGGGCACATGCTAAATGACATCACTGCTGCCTGCTGGTTTACTTATCTCTTATTGTTCCTCACAGATATTGGACTTTCACCAAGGTTTCTATCTGATCATCTTGTCAGCATTTTATATGTATATAGTTTCCTTTTCAATTTAGTTGGACTTGTATTTGCATTCTTGTTTTTGTGTTTAGTTGAAGATGCAATAATTTGTAGGGAAGACAGAAAAGTGGCTTATTCTTTATCCTGTGTGGATTGGAACTGATATAAGTAAAAAGTAAATCCAGTGGTGTTTTCAACAAATTTTCCCTTCTTTTGGTTTGCTGCATGTTGAGAACTATGGTTTGCTGGTAACAAATACATATTTAGAATAGGAAGTAGATGCCTTTTACTAAAAAAAAAAAAAAAAGATGGAAGACATGACAATACAGACTAAGAATATTTCGTTGAATTTTGTCGAGTATTATTTCTGATAAGAGATAAAAGTTATAGTCTTCAGCAAAGCATGTGTTTTGCCCTGACATGAATGTTAATATGATTTAGAGGTTGTAGTAATAAAGAGAAACATGGTAAGCTGATACTCAAGAGTGGTTTGTGCTTCTTCTTCACTGGAAACAATGTCTCCAGTCTCATTATAATGTTCAAAACACGTGACAGAATCAGCTGCTGTCATTAGTCCATTATGATGGATTGTATAATACAGAATTGAGTTGTGCCCAAGGTCTTGGAATTATCTTACATTTTGATTAATTTTTTTCTGAATTTTACTTAGTTCTGTTGCCTGGTTGGTTGAACTTTGTAAATCTTTTCCTTTGCGGTAATAATGGAATTTGTGTATAGATGAAACATTTCAGTTTTTGTTTTGTTTTCTTGTACCTTTGGATTTTCTGATTTGTCCTTTTTGTTTAACAGGGGTGCTGCCTCTGTTATGCTTTCTGGTCAGATAGCTGATGCGTTTGCTACCATATTTACTGGCGAACTGGTAGTTTGAGATCAAATATGTCATGTTCACATGATTAGTCTGTTATAATTGATAACATTGGTCATCATGTCTAGCTGACCCATTGTTTCTTTTACATCTTTTATCACTTCTTTTTATTTTTTCTTGCTCCCCCTCCCTACTATTCTATTCTATTTTCTTCCTTTTCTTTTTGGATTCTTTCCTATGCATCAGTTATCTGCAAAATTGTTCCTGTTTTCATAGAATTTAATATAACATATGCAGAGTTTATGTCAGGCTTTGATAAATCTGTCATCTAGATTGATGTAGAGGAAGCTTAGTCAGAATTTTTGTGAATATGAGGTTACTTTAATTGTTCATGATGCTATTCTGCATAAAATGTTGTCTAGAAAATGAATTTGTGGGAGAATCACTCATGATTCATCATTCATTAAGTGGAAAATGTTGGACCATCAAGAGTGGTAGAGTGCTTAATACTATTGTTGGGGTCCTCTCCTACAAGCTTAAGCTTTTGGGATTGGTGATTCTTTAACAAAGAGAATAATATTGTAGGAGAATCATTTGTGATTCAGGAGTGGAAAATGTCAGTTATGTAGTTTATATTACATGAGTTTTGAGAATTGCATGGAATATCATTAAATTTAAATAAAATATATATAAAAAAAATAACTTAAAGAGACCTCTAATATAGTGCCCAAGATTGAATTTATTGACACATTGATTTGTGCTTTTTGTCTTATGTCTACCTGAGAAGCATAGAGAATATAGTATTAGTCATATCCTGCTGATGCAGCTGCTTTTGGGAAATTAAATATTACTGAAATGGTAATATTTTTCAAATGTAATAATATGAAGCTTATTTCTGATGCAAGCATGAATTTGTAGTTGTGTGTTGTTTTCAGAGTAACCTGTTGATGCTTCTACCTATGCAGTTTTATCCAGAAGTGTTGAATCCATTAAGTATGGTTATTGTGAAGTTTTATGATATGTTTTAAATCAGTGATCACATGCATGCTGATGTATAATAATACTGTTTGTCATGATTGAAATTGCGTAATTTTAAGAACCATTTTATGTAATTTTTATTTATAATATGGTAAATAAGGTTTACTTTTATTTTGTGTCTTTATTTTTTCTTTTTTAACTTCACAGATAGATAGATTTGGACATTTCAAAATATGGCATGGAGCAGGATCTGTTTTGGTTGCTGTTTCATTTTCTTCAGTTTTTGGAGGTTGCATGCCTTGTAGCATTCTTGCTACCTCTTCAGTCACGGTGGAAACAATCTCGTACTGTGTTTTCGCTGCAATCTTTAATGTGGGATGGGCTGCTACTCAAGTTTCACACATGTAATGATCTCTATTGCTTAATATTTGTTGGTTAAAATGTGAAAGTATCATAATTAATTTTACTGAGTGAAACAAGAAGGATCAGAATTGAATTTTCTGTATAATATTAGGATTGTCTTTATATATACTGCCCTTGGTAGAAATGCGTAGTTCTTGTGGTAGTTGTACTTCTATGATTGGATTGATCAAAGCACCTTCATTTGGTCCTTTGGGAGTGAACTGAAAGTATCGTAATATTACAGTAGCATAATTATATTAAATAGAGAAATAGATGCCTATTAAAGGATGGGGCACCAAGGGAGCTCTTAGCCGCTCTTCCTTGGGGAGAAAAAGAATTAAAAAAAGAATTTTCTCGTCTTTCATATATATATATATATGTGAGTTATTTATGCTCTTTATTATAATTGTTTTGTCAAGGTCAATGGTGAATTGCATCACACTGAATTCAACAAGCAGGGTAGTGCTGACGAGCTGCCGCAATGCTTTTACAATGGTTTTCTCTTACACACTAGTTTTGATGTATAGAATGTTATCATGCCAACTTTATGTGGCATCATTGAGGGTCGTGCTCACTTTCTGTAAATATAAATGTTTTTCAGGTTGCAAACCTTGGTTTATATGCTATTGCTCTAATTGTGTTTGGTGCAACAAAGGCAAATACACATGCTGATCTTGAAAATCAGGTATACTTGTTCAATGTCATTTTGGCTGTTAATAGCTTTTCTTTGGAATGGTTGTTAAATTATTCTGGAACGAGCAGTACCGATGGATTGCATACTCATCAATTTTTATTGGATGCTGCTTTGTGGGAATATTTCATCTCGGAACCAAAGAACCAAGGTCTGCTAGCTCTCTTAAAGCTTTTGTTCACTACTCAAGGGTGTTCTGATGATTTTCTTACAGAACTTGAATTGGAATTGTAATGTCAATTCAATATGATAATTATCAAACATAAATATTTTGAAGAGTGAGTTATTGAAAAAAATAATACTAATATAGAGTCAGTATTCCAAGTATCTGATTTTCCTTGGGCTTAAAAATATTGTGCCTTTATGAAAGTATGTGTTTACCATTGCTTTGAGAAACTGAAAACATGCAACAGAATTTTTGTGATTTGACTCTTTAACAAATTTTAATTTACCTTTGAACATCTCCAAATTTATTGTCTAATTTGGTGATTTATGCAGTTAGAGCCTCCTGATTGTGACTATAGTTTACATTGTTTTTCTGTAGATTAAAGATTGGTCTACAAGGAAATAGTTATGCAAGAATTTCATGGACTTACTGGTTCAAGAAAGTATTGTACTACCAAGTTGCTCTTGTTTACATGTTCACAAGACTAGTACTCAATGTTTCACAGGTCTGAATTTGAGGAAAACTCCTTTAATATGGACTTTTAAGTTGGAAAAATAATTCTGTGATATAGCTGCCTAAAGAATGTCAAGGTGATTTGTAAAATTTTTGGCATATGATCTATGTATATCTTACATCAAGTTGGCTGTTGTCACCCAGGCATATCTGGCATTCTATGTCATTAACGATTTGCGAATGGCCGACTCAGCTAAAGCATTGGTACGTGCCCAAACGTTGTCAACATTGGAATTGTAACAATTTTACTGATACTAGATTTTAAAGATGAATGCTTAGCTGATTATGTTGTCTGGTTGGTTGGGATTAGGTTCCTGCCATCATCTATATATGCAGCTTCATTGTATCCATCATTCTCCAGGTTGTTTTTATGTAACTCTGTTTTGTAATTAAATTGTTTACACAATTTGTATATACGTGTACTGCTTCTGTTTATATAATAATCAGTAGATATGCACATGTAGGAGATGGTATGGACTGGCCATCGACTGAAGGCCTACTACTCTGTTGGGGGCATTCTTTGGATCTTCTGTGGTGCAGCAATTCTTATTTTACCTAGAAGCATGAGTGCTTTCATGTATCTCATATCAATATTTATTGGCATAGCGAATGCTCTAATGATGGTATGTTTAATAATTCTTCAGATAAGTGTTTTCTTTAACGTTTTTCAAGTTTAGATTTTCCTTTTTTAATTTTATTATGGGTTTTTTCTTCTTACATCTTACAGTTCCTGACATTGTCTATATGTTTGTTAACATAATAGGTGACTGGAATAAGCATGCAGAATGTGCTAATTGGTGAAGATCTGAATGGCTGTGCATTTGTTTGTGGATCATTGAGTTTCTTGGACAAAATGTCATGTGGGATTGCCCTGTATATTCTCCAGTCATACCAGAGTAAGTTACAAAGTCGGCATTTTATAAGAAATACTCTGTTGGATTTGTAGTTCCCAGTTTTGTCTCCTTTCCTTCCTTGTATGCCAAGCGTGGTTTGCATTTGAAAATTCTACTTGACACCAGAAGCTTTGATACAGGTACCTCACCGAAACTCTTGGATAACTACACAGGGAATGCCTATATTTCAGTTACGAGATATGGTTTGGGTCTTGTTCCAGCATTCTGTTCACTTCTTGGGGTGGCCATTACATACACCATGAAACTCCACACACCATATTCTAAATCATTAAGGGAACCCCTGTTGGAATGATGTCTAAGAAGACCAATTTGCTGTAAACAACCATAGCGTTTTGGGAGTAATTGCTGAATTTCTGGTATTTATCCGAAAGAGCGCACAATGACCCTGCAATTCTGTGCTGATTAGGTTAACCGAGTTAGAAGCATAATTCTTTATTTTTTACACGTAATGTAAATTATTGTTGTCTTCTTGAAAATCTCGATCTTCAATATTTATTTAGAAATTCATTCATATAAGCTGAAATGTCTAAGATACAGATGTATAATTCTCAAAAGTAATGGAAAATATCATTTTATCTACTGCTATGAGATTAAAGACATGGGGGTAGTGTCAGGCTCCTTTGTGCAGGTCTTGACAAACAGGGTTTAAAGTGATATGTTTGTTGTATTTGGCAGTAGCTGGGTAGCTTATCACACCAACAACGTGATAAATGCCTCAAGTCTGAAGTCTGTTAATGGCAATGCAATATGTTTCTAAACCAGAATGATCTGCGATGTCCACTTTCATATCTGAAATTCATTGCTAATTAAAAATGTGAATGAAGAAATATATGGAGATAAGAAAACCCTCTCAAGGACATATGTATATACACACACACACACACACACACACACACAAAACAGATAAATGTAAATGTTGAAGCGCCAGTACTCTTGCACGGTTACGTATATACTCAGAAGAGAAGATATATATATATGATCTCTTCCTTGTATTAAATTTTAGATGGTTAACCGGAGAAGTGGCTTTTTGCGGGAAGCTATAGTATGTGGGTCGCGCTTGACCTTGATCAAATGGCTCAGAACTTTGACATAACGATTTACCATTCCTTTGAACTTCACTCCTTTTTGCACACCCTTTTGTTGCTGTGTTTTCACCAGTTGAAGCTGCTTCTCTTCTTTGGTGAAGTGTTCACCTAGTGAATTTCTTCCTCTGCTCTCTTCACTTGTCTTCACTTTTGACTTTTCATCGCTGTTAATCAGTTGCTTCAAACTCTTGTGATCATTCTCTTCTTCTATTTGATCAACTTCAGCATCATCAACTCCTTTGAGATCATTCTCTTCTTCTTCTTCTTCCTGATCAACTTCATCATCAACAACTCCTTTGAGATCATCAGGAGTCTCCCTTTTTGAAGAACCCATTTCCATTGTACGGTTACCATAAGAATATTCCATGTTCAGTGGCTTTCTGGTTCTCTTCGACATGGAAATATCATAACGACGTTTACTTGGATTGCACTCACTTCCCATGGTTGATTCAAACTTGCATATGCAGCACTGAAAGCTTTCTGAATGTATTTTGTGTGACATTGGCAATAAAACATGGTGAGAATAAAAACTATCTTCTTTTGAGAGAAAATTAGATTACAGGGTTTGCTTAGGAAGAAATTAAGTGGTAGTTTAAAGGCCTATTAATTAGAAAAGGTGAAATGTCGGTTGTCTTATATATATTGTCCATTCTTTTCAACTAAAAAGATTTAACAATCCTCCTGTAAAGTAGCTGACTTATACATAGCAGAAGATGAAGTGTTACCAAACTTGGCTACCTATAATTCGTTGTCTTCACTCTTCATCACTAGATCCGGATTGATCATCGGATCATGGATACGGTGAAAAACAAGAGCTGAAATGAAGATGGTCTACCTCCTTGTCCTTGATATGGTGATTAGCATAGTTTTGAGTAGGTGTCTTGGATGCTTTCAGTTAAAATTACCAGTAAGTTTGAAGCAAAACTCAAACCCTCTTTTGAGTTTAATCATTGCTTAATGCGGTTAAGAAACTGGAAGCATAATCCAAATGGTTTTTTTTTTAAATGCAAAAATTTTATCCCTATTCAAACATCGCTAGTCCCCACTTGGCAAGAAAAGTGTAATATTTTAAATAACACGGGAATTAACAAAGTCTCAGCGAAGATTATATATTATTATTATTATAAAGTAATATTACATATTTCAGCATGAGTATCCTTGCAAGTATGCTAGATCACATAGCAGCATGAGTGTGGTGCCCACTAAGGCATGGTTCTTTTTTTTTTATTAAGCTGTTCACCCATCACTGTCCAAACTGCCTGATGTTTGCAGGCAGTACGAGAGCTCAAGTTGAAAGTTGAAAGTCTCTTTGGTTTGGTTTGCCCCAAAGCTCCAAGCCTGACATGATGTGATATTTCCTTGAGAATCTAATTTGTGGACAAAGAAGAAATACAGTCACCACTCACCACCACCCTCAACTCATAAAAGACAGCTGCATTGCATGATACTACTAAGTTAAAAGGAGAAACATGTGCAGAGCATAACATATTGTATATAATATTTTTGATTTTTCATGTAATGCTTTCTGGTTGTTACATATTAGCTTTCTGGTTGTTACTTGTTAGCTCTCTGCAGGATAAACCTAGGAAGCTGGGCTTGTGCAAATATTAAAAAACTTATCTTCAAATGACACCTGTCATCTATTGCTAGTCTAGTCTCTTCTGCCAATACCTCATTGAGATTCGACAACCAACATCAACCCTCTTTTCCATTTCTAGTCTCGTCTCTCCATGCGTCTTTGTACTTGCATCTCACATGGCTTCATTAACTCCGGGAGTGCTTTCTAAGCTTCTGGACAATGCCGGCAACAACTTCAAAGTCACTGGAGAGCACCGTTCTGCTCTTCTTCAGGTGATAGAGATTGTACCCTCCCTCGATGACGACCCCTTTCGCACCAGAGGCTTCTTTTTGAAGCTCTCTGACTCTCTCCATTCTGCTTATGTTTCCATCTCCCCTCAAGACCTTGACTTGATTTTCAGTGACAAGATTCAACTGGGGCAGTTCGTCTACGTCTCCCGCTTTGATTTGGGGACACCTGTGCCGGTTGTTTCTGGGTTAAAGGTGGTGCCTAAAAGGCGGCCTTGTGTCGGAACTCCTAAAGATTTGGTGTCAAGTGATTTGCTGCAACTTGGGGCAAGTTTGGATTTTAAAAATGCCAAGAAAAATGGGTTGGTTAAGACGACAGCAGATTCAAAGACCAAGTCCAAGAGAGTAAGAAAAGATGATAAAGTTGGAAATAAGAAAACAGAGGGTTTGGATTTGGAGTTGAGGAGATTGAGTTTGGATTCTGCCAGAAGAGTTTGGGATCACAGTCCTACCCCCAAAACCACTACCAAGATTACTTCTTCTGCCAAGCCAAAACAAAGTTTCAACAAGTCTTCGCATAATGCACTTTCTGTAAGTTCATATTTTTCTCAACGTTTCATTTTGCCTAACTTTTTTTAAATTATTATTTATTGTATATTTATATCCTCTGAGCTTACCAAGATTTGTTCTGTTTCTTGGTCCACTTCTGCATTTCTTCTTACCTGCATTTCAAGGCTCTTTTTTACAGAGCAGACAAGTGAGTGTTTGAAAATGCTGTGGTAAACGTATGCTTCTTATTTAGTCAATCTCTGTATTTGTACACTTACGATTAACATTGCATCACTAGCCAATAACTACAAGACCTTATTGCATGGTTTGTATAATATAATTTGGAGATTTGACAAAAATAGCAGAAACAGGTATAAATGCGAAACTCAGGCTTCAAGTTTGTGTGCTTCACATTTTACTAATTTTCCACTGATTATGAGGTCATGAGAGCTCTTTTGCTTTGTTAGCTTTAGGTGAGTGGGTGGGTTAGTTGCATGCTCATTATTGTGATTGTGACAAACATTCTCAACCTAAATTTTGAGAACTGTGAAGTTAATTTTTGCAACTTGGTATTCTTTGTGCATGCCCCTGTAAAACGGATGTTGCTGCAGCTTGATTCTGATAAAAAAGATTCTTCTAAGATTGTTTCATCAATGAAGCGCCTAAGTTTTAGAATTTCACCACTGGCCAACAAAAATGATATATTTTCATCGAAGACAATGAAAATGCCTTCAAAAGAAGACCTGAAATCATCAACTGAGAGAAACGTCCCAGGCCATCTTGTGAAGGTGCCCCTGAATTACAAAACTCAGTCCAATCAGAGAATTTCGTGGGGTGTGTTGCCACCTGCCATACAAGATCTTGGAAAGGTGCTATTAAATACTTTTTGTAATGTTTCAGTTCATGCGAGGCCAAATTCTGAGTTTTGAATTCCTTTTGTTCTTGATGCTTTCAGGAAGCTATGTGTCACAGGAATGTAGCTTTGTTGGCTGCCATACATGCATTAGAAGAAGCATCAGCTCTGGAGGCCGTCATTTTTTGCTTGCAGTATGCATCTTATATTCCTCTGACTTTTGCTTTCCCTTTGTTGCGGCATTATACTGTATTATTGTATCATCTAGTTATTTAATGATCAATCTTACGTTGACAATTCCATTAGTCTTAAGCCTGGACATAAATTTGGGTTTATAGTTGACCACTTTCCTTGAATGACCATACTTATTAAGAACACCATACCATGCATCCTCTATAAGTTTGTAATAGTGTGCCCAAAAACTCAATGTTAAATGCTCAAAGTGAGCTTTTATATTGACTTCTTCGCTTAGAGTTTAAAGCACCAGCATTATCTCTATTCATGCTAAGTTTTCTTCCTAAAGAAGGATCTAACTAAAGAAGCTGCAGCACTCTCCCACAATATGATACCACTAGAAATCCAAAAGTCAAATATCGAGAATGCATGAAGGTGAAGTCAGAGGAACAACATCATGTTACTCTGCCTTAGAAAATACAACTTGCATAAGCCAGCCAAAGACAGAAATAAAAGATAGAACTTTAGAATTACCAAGGTAATGTTTTGGCATGGCAGATCAGCTTATATTAATATAAGAATAGGCACCATTATCTTTGATGAACCAAAGTTTGGAATCATGAATACATTTGAAACCTCAGCTTATTAACAGTAAAGGTTGAAAATGATATCAGCAGAAAGTTTTGCAATTCTAGTTCACAGGAAAAGATGATGTCCTGTTTTCTTTGTTGTATTTTCTGATCCAACATTCTAGTTTTTAGAAGAACTAGCTTGTGAAATGTAGAAATTTTTACTGTAATCAACAAAAGCTGTGAAGGTGCAATCAATTATGATAAAAGGTGACTGAAGCAGTTGTCAGGCTTGAACCTTTTGCTAAGGGCAATAGAGGCTCCACAAAACTTTGGTTTGGTACCATATTTTCTTTCTTTGCCAAGTTAACAAGTTTCCAGTGAGGAAGATCACAGTTGGTAACTACTTTTTCTTGAAGGGCATACCAGAGAAAATCCGTAAACTATATGCAGCTAGAGTTGCTTGTTTGTGACAATTAATAGTTAATTATTGGGTTATATGTAGTGGAAAACTGTTGTTATTTCGTTGATAATATCTACTTGACGACAATCATTTTTTCGTCTATCAGTTCTTTTCCCTTGTTTTACCTTGCAATATAATGTGATGGCCCAGTTTTCTGTTCCCAGAGCATTTTCAGAATTGTGCAACTCCTCCCAAAAAGTATCTGCTGGACCACTAGTGGAGCAGTTTTTGGATGTCCATCAGAGTATGCAGAAAGCAGTGGTAGTGATTAACTCCTTAATCAACAGAAATATTCCTGAAGCAAAATCGAGCACTCATGTTAGCTTACAGAGTCTTTCTCCTGATGTATATAATACTTTAACCAGTAAGAATGCTGCATCCTGGGTTCATGCTGCTATAGAGACTGATCTCTCCAAATTTAGTCTGTTCAGAAAGCCAGAAAATAGTGAAACTGTTAATGGTGAGAAATACCATTATGTCATATTAGAAAATACTCCAAAGTTTATGAATTGTGAAAACCATTCACCCGTAAACAAGCCAAATCCAGGAAATCATGGCAGTTTCTCATCAGATTCAAGTAGTAAGCAGGTGCCATCTCTTAAAAAGCAGCTTCTTCCAAGCATAAAGAAAATGAATACTGAAAGAAAGGAGGGGTATAAGGGAAGCAAATTAAAGGAGGCGGCAAGTTTAGCTGAGAAACTTCTCTTGGTTTCGCACCAGTGGTTTTTGAAGTACTTGGAGGATTCATTAAACTTGGGGTTTGGCTTGAGCAGAGACGGAAGTTCTGAAATTGCAGGTCTTCTTAGGCAGCTTAAAAGGGTGAATGAATGGTTGGATGACTTAGTCAGGGGGAGAGTGGAGGCTGATGACAGGATAGAGGACTTGAGGAAGAAGTTATACGGTTTCATACTTGAGCATGTTGATTCTGCTGTTCTTGCTCGTAAGTAGATATCTATGACTAGAGCTAACAGAATTTACACTTGGATATAATATTCCACATCATTGACTATTTCAGATTGTAGCAGCCATTGGTAAAATTAAGATTTTAATAGCAGAAGTGGGCTAGGAGTTCTGATACACGTTCAGTTTCATTTTCTCCCTACTTAAATAGTTTCTAATGTCAATTAAGAAAAGCTGACACCCAGAATATTTGTAAGAACTTGTAGACATTCATCATTCAAATGTATAGTTGAAACCATTTAGCTTTCTAGTGAATTTATGATATTTTTATCTTGAGATTGTTTTCAGTTTTGTACCCTTCACAAAATGCAGCTAGATGTGGAACTTCAGAGCCTACCTACATGTTGAATATACTGAATAGTCGGTGTTCTTAATTTGGAAGTTTTGATATGCTGGTATTAGAATTGTGTTTTGCCCCCCAAAAAGAGGGAACATTGTTTAAACTCACAGAATTATGCGTAAAACAGAAACACCCTGTCTCATACAACTGTATCATTTTTCTCTGAGACATCCTGCATGCAACTTTAGATTCAGCTCCTTTATGATTCTGTGTAGAGAAATTAATGAACAATTAACAAATTTTTCTGCTTTTGTATAGGATATTTTACCTATCCTTCAAAATAAGAGTTCTTTTAATACAATTTTAGAAACGGCAGTTGTTTTTGTTTCATCCAAACACCCTAATAGGGGAAATTTAGTATAATTGATTGATTGATAAGTTGATAAAGTTTTATAACATTGGAGCTCAATATATGCTAATCATGTGTTGGGTACATGATCACCAATTGCTTGCGGACTAGTAAGTTATCGCTTAACAAGGATATAAGTGAAAACTAGAAAAAAATCAAAGACATAATACATGAAAAATAAAAGATATTTACTGGAAACAGCTAACAATTCAGTTGGTCAAGAAGTAGGCAGAAATAGATTCTTCATGGGACGAATTACAGGATCTCTGTGATGGTGATTTCCGAAGAGAAAGTGAAGCAAACTTTGCTAAGGCTTTCATTCCTTTGCATGACTTCATGTGTGCGTGCAATTTTTCTGGCTTAAATGACTTGCCGCATTGCCTGTCACATTTTGTCATGCAAATATTGGTCACTGATCAAGTTATGTGCCACAGAATTGAATATGTTAATTTGGACCCATTTCAATGCCAAAATTTAGAGATAAGGTATACATGGATTTGAAGTCATGAAATGAGAATGAATCTTTAACTTAAAAGAGATTTCCCAATATTTCAACTTTATAACATCAAATGAATTCATACCCATATCATAAGGTCAGTAATTAGTTTAGTCTTTCTTTTTTTGATAACAGAGGGGGCAGGAAACATCGATTAGTTTAGTCTTTCATGCACATTAATCATATATATATATATATATATATATATGATGGACCAATAATGCTGCTCAGAAACTGATGGTACAGGAAACAACATGACATATGATATGAATTATTATGAAGTGTGTCAAGTAATAGTTACTTACGAGCAAGTAGGCCCACCCACTGGCTTATAAACACCGGAAGCCGGTTTTGGGCTACCAAATTCGTACTGCTTTTTCTTTGAACTCCTCACCCCATCAAAGCTCTTCCTGCACCACAGACCAGATTTAGAATATTTCACCTTCAATTGACATTACATATGTATATAACATGTAGGAAAACATATGGTGATGAGCTATGTACCGAGAACTGTATTGTTGTTGTTGATGATGCTGATTATTCCAAGGAGTTCCAAAAACCCTGCCAGACCCTCCCAGTTTATTTCCATCATGATTAATCACAGTCCTACAATCCGGCAGGTTGGTTATAGACTTATCAGTTGAAGGACTAGTTTTATCAGCTCGATTAACCGTGACAAGAACAGCATCGTTAGTATCAACAGCACCACATTTAATCCAATTGCGCAACATGTTGGATTTAGAAGCTCCGTTTGAGAAAGTGGTCTTGCTCTTTGATGCAAAGGGGTGTGTTTGTGATGACTTGGGCGATACATATGATGACGAAGATGAGAATGAAGAATCTGATGTACCCGTCTTTTCCATGTCGTTTTTGTTGTTGTCGTTCTTGTGGCTGCCGTCTTTTGTCTTGTTATTCAAAAGGTTGGAATAAAAGGGAGAGGAGGAATTGTTATAGTCATTTTGTTCACTAGTGGTTTGTTTGGATGTGTGTTCTTCAAGAAGCTTGGTTGAATCGTCGGTCAAAGTTGACCTGCTATCTGATACATTAAAGAGAGGTGAGTCTTGGTAAATTTCAGACGATGTGTTCAGTGGAATGCCAACTTTAGGATCTACAATTTCTTCTTTCTGAGGAGGTTGCTCTTCAACTTCAACAGGCTGATCATTTCTTAATACGCAAGTTTTCTTTTCATGATGAGCACCATGTGAACAAGTATCTGTTTTAAATTATAAGAAATGGAAACAAATTAAAATAATTATATATATGGACATTAAAAAAGAATGGCAAGGGAATACGTACATTGAGATCCTTTAAGGACGTACTCATTGTCAGATATCGGGGTAATTAAATCATCATCCAGTAAATCTTGCCAAACATAACCATTCTTGTACCTCCTGCAAGTATTTTATAGAAATCACCATCATGCATCTATGGAAAATAATAACAAAAATCAATAATAATTTGGTAGGATTCATACCTCTTGTAGGACCAAGAGAAGGCTTTTGGCATATCTTGACCTCGCACTTCTGCTAGCCATCTTTTAACATCTTCTTGTTTCAAGGATATTGATCAAGACCGGTGAGATTCAAAAGGATGCCATAGTTAAGAAAATGAAGAACAAGTAGAGCAAATTAAGTAAACGAACCTCGGAGATAAACCCCATTACGAGTAAGATGAAGAACGCGAAGGAGATGGGGATGTTCAACTCGACCCATACGACTGAGGAAGTATATTATGTGAACTCGCCTTACTTCCCCTGCGCTTCCATTACCTTTGCCTTCCATTCTTCTTTTTCTCCTTGTGTTAACAAACAACAAAAGCCATTCATTACCGAAATATGATTATAATATTGTAAATTCTAAACAAACGGCATGGCATGCGATATTAGGAGACATGTTTGTCTCTGTCCCTGCCGGCCTGTTTCACTAAAATTTGTAAACAAAACATATATTAATTCCAAATCTTGATTTCTATTCATTTCTAAATAATTAATGAAATAGGCAGGCCTGGCCAGAGACCCCATGTAGTAGTAGTAGTAGTAGTTGTAGAGTGTAAAATATTAATAACAGAAATGAAACTTTCTCGTATAAGCTAAAAGATTCATAGAAAGTCGAGATTACACCCCAGTGCTTGCCTTCTTTCTATGCTCCCTTTTTCTGTTACTTGGAAGATTATGTATTTGCAGGTCTATATGTATACATGGAGAAGCTTGCCACCCGTTACCTTTATCTGATTTCTCGCGATTTAACAGATATAGCTTATGTACTATGTAGTTAGCTTTTGACTGGATTGTAGTTTCCCAAAATAAGCTTCTTTCTCTCTTAATTTTTTTTTATTTTTTTTATACTTGTTTACTTTTTCCTTGGAAAAAAAAATATATACATCATCTGTGTTAGCAGTCTGTATATACACCCCTAAACTTAATAATGTCTGGTTTAAAAATATAAATTAATTTGACACGATATTAGGTGAATAGTCATTGGATTTTAATGCAACATGTATCTCTTTATTTACTTAATAATAAGCAACCAACCAGAAAGTGGACTTAAATAAAATAGTTGATGTAACCGAATTGTTTGCGAAATTAACTTGTCCTCTATAATATGGAATAATTTCCACTAATTTAGATAGATATATTGATAAATGAGAAAGGAATAGGGACAGGTGATGCAGTAAATTAAAGGTTTGAATGAAGTAGGCTCATAATTTATGCTATTTTTGCAACGGGTCGACCAAGAATATGATTGGAATAAGCTTTGTAAAAACATAAATGACGACGTACCTAATGTTCATAAGCGCCGAGTCCTCCGTTGATTCCATGGCCTTGGCTCCTTGATTCTCTTCTCTGTCTTCTTCAACAACTCTGTAACCAAAACACAGAAAAGAGAATTATTTCCTTCGTCTGATAGTTTATCTGACAGTGAAGAAATATTTGTTTTTGTTGGTTGTCTAAGGTGAACAAGAAGAAGAAGGTAGATAGGTTGGGCGTAGGGGAGTATTTGATAAAGAAATTGCAATATAAATATAAATGCGTGGCGTTTGAGTTTGATAGAAGAGTGATTAGCATTTTGGATTTTATCTATTCTACTACTACCCATTAAGCTACAGATTGAATGAAGCTTTCATTTTCGTTTACTTTATTATTAACAATATGATATTAATATGGATGGAAGAGGCCGTTAGCTAGTCACACTTAAATGACGTACTTCTCTTTGTCAATTCCCGTCTCTTTCTCACATTTAACACCTTCAACACTACTTTTTTATTCATCTGGTGGGTTCCTTTTTCTCTTCATACTACGTATAAATAATCATCACTATTATCACCCACTTGTTTGATTGCTGCTACAACAATATCTTCTTCATTGTTCACCATTCTCTCTCTATGTAACTTATAGACTTGTCCATCATACTCTTCAACTTGAATTCATATATATCTTCTTTTTCCTCTCATAATCCCATATATTACGCCTGTTTAAATGCTATCTCCATTATGATGGAATTTAGCTACATCTTTACCATCAAGAAGTCGTACTGCGTACTCTTAGTTTGACATGAGGATGCCCAGCCATTCTCCATACATATGCTAATGCCTCACGATCACCGACTTCTCTATTTTAAGATCCTCCTGCTTTGACTCTGCATCCAGTCCACTTCCCACAAATATGCCTACTTAACATGGCATCTTTGCTAACACGCTTTGCTTCACACCTGCCATAGGACTTATGTCACTTTTGGGGTTTCCCATTCTTCCATCTCCTGTTATTTGTTTATGATATGGTATGATGATAAGACTAACATGCTTGTCTTCTGCGAGGCTACAAATGTCTTCATGCATGATGTGGTAAGGGCACTCAAGCATCCAGCCTCTGTTGTCGGCGCGTTTGCTCCGATGCCTTCGTCTGGATCTTTTCTTTTTATCGGTTCTTTAATCACCTTAATCGGACACCGTTTGTTCTACTTCTGCATAAGTGAAACAAGACTTGCTCACTTTAATTATACGAACCTACTCGAGCTTCTTGGTCCGATTCGTTCTGGCTATGCGTGAAGCGCAACTCTTCTAATTCAAACTTTACAACCCAACAATCTCCTACTTGAAGATTGAAGCATGAGAAAACATTCTCCTCTGATGATCAATGGAAATAACGAACCTAAATAACCTGTCTTCAACCTCGAAGACCTAATAAAGCTGTCTCTCAGCTCTAGTTCCTCTGCCGCAACTAGCTTGGTTAATGAGCGTTCGTGAGTGACAATCGCGAGCCTCATGCCCGTGGTTCTTGATGGCGATTTTCCTTTACTGCAAGCTCCCATTGGCTTGTATTACTCCCCTGACCTGCTTCATCATAGCATTCAGGTTTTTTACCTGATCTTGTGGCTCTCTCCTCGCGTTGATTTTTGGTGGCTGATCTGTGACCTCTAGCATTACCTGATCTTGTAGCCCCCCTGCTTACCCCGATCTCTAGTGGCTGATCCACAACCTCTAGTTCGTCCTGATCTCACAGTCCTCTATTTATGAGATACCCTAGACATCGTTTTCTGAACTGTACTGCCAAGCTCACTGGTTGAACCTTCTTTTATAATTATGCCAATTTGCTAAAAACTCATTGCTTTCTATTTCCCAAAATTGTTACTCTGATGTAGATCGTTGTCACCTGGCTTTGAACTTGCCTGCTTTCCATTTGAAAGCACAATCTCTGGCCCATTGACACTTCTGTTCCTAGGCCTCTGGTACTGCGAACTCAGATCTTTTATCCTTGCTGAATCTTGCACCCCTGACTTTGTCCACGCTCTAAGGAACATATAAGAGCATCACCAAAATCTTTTGAAAATATGTTGACCTCTAATTGATCATCATCGTTTTTCTTGGCACTCCTACACTAATTTTGATAGTGTCACTTCTTACTACAATTCCAGCACTCGATGTCTCTCTTACCTCGATTGGAATTATCGGCATCCTAATAGTCTCTTGACCTTCCAAACCTTTGTTTGGATATGCCACTTTGGATGCCCCTATCTCTATTTCTGCCTCTACTCTTCATAAAGGGAAGAAAAATTGATTTTATCTTATAAACGCAGTGGAATGAATTTCAAAAATTTTTATTTTATTTGAAAATACTTTTCAATGAGGAACGAGTTCCTGTATATACGCGAATATCAAATTGAAACTATAATTACCTTTTGTTGTGATTTGACTTTCTGACTTCTTGATTCACCATCAAGCCTTCCGAGCTATGACCTGCGGTCTGATAATGTGTGTGTGGGCATATCACGAATGGAGAGATTGAGGAAGCAGAAAAGCGGAGAAGACTTCTTCTTCTCTCGGCTGGTCGCCCCCTGCAAGACAGGAAGAGTCAAAAAAAAAAAAAAAAAAAACTTTTTTCTCTTTTCTCTCTTTGTGGTGGCCGCTCCTTTCTTTTCTTAGGCTAATTGCATTAGGTCAAATTTCCTAGTAACATATCATATATATACTAGGGCTCTAGGGTTTTAACTTGATCAAGTCAAAAATAGAATTCTAAATCCTTTTATTTTTGGTCTTCCTAGAGCTTGAACCTGTAACCAGTAGGACAATTAAATAATCATATTATTTAATTTCTTTTGTCCTTGTCATGGTTTGAATCTGCAACCTCCTATTTAATAATTAAAATAATTAATAATTAATAATTAATAACTTTTATTTAATCATTAAATTATTAATTAAATAATCATATTATTCAATTAATTCTCTTTAATTAAATTATGTTACTTTCGTAACACTATTAATTGAACCATCCAATTAATTTACCGTGACCCTCGTTACCAACAATTATAAGGGCTAGTAAGGGGACCTAATGGACCCACAGTTTTGAGCTTCAATAATACTTAGTAATATTAATTAAAATCTTTAATTAATATTTCATGATTATTAACCTCGAAATTATTTCACTAAAAATCCGAGGTTGCACTATCAGAATTGTAGACGTGTTTATACAACCTGAAGTCTCAATGTCCATTGATATCGCTATTTGCATATAGTGTGATCCTCAACAAGTAGTTCATAGCTAGAGTTAGGTCAAATTGTTCGTTATACCACTCTAAATCATTCAATAAGTAAACCCAATTGACATGTCAATTTCCTATATCCATTTTCCTATATATATATATATATATATATATATATATATGCATGTGAGTGGAGAATTCCACTCACAATTGAAAAGTCAAACAAGAAACACACAGAGAACAAACAGAGGCAAATCGGCGAGAGAGGAAGAAAGAAAAGAAAAAAAAAAAAGGAGAAAGAAGGAGAAGAATTCGGCCGAAGGGAAGGAAGAAGAAAGAAGAAGAAAGAAGAAGAAGAAGAGGAAGAAGAGGAAGAAGAGAAAGAAGAGGAAGAAAACTCTAGGTAGAGAATTCAAGGAAAATAGAGGAAAAAGGTTTGAGGGAAATATTGTCCAGGTTGGTGTACACGTATTTTCTGGAAAAATATTCTATGATTGATGTTTTGTTTATACTTTACTTTGAATTTCCATGATTTCGATAAAAGAATATTGAATGATTTAGTGGATTATATTGTTTTATTGAATATGTTTTATGATTATTGTTTGAAAAATATATTCCTAAGTATTCTGGAAAGATTGTGAAAAGAAAAAAAAATTGATTTTGTGATATATATATATATATATATATATATATATATATATATATATATATATATATATATATATAAGTTCCTGGAATTTTCGTGTTTCCAACGAATAATTATTGAAAATATTGTTTAAATAGTTTTCGTATACAATGTTGTTATAATGATTTCAATTTGAAAATAATGTTTGGAAGTTTATTTTTGAATAAATATGGAATCTTTAGTGATTAACGTATTGATTTCAGTATATATATATATATATATATATATATATATATATATATTTATTGTGGAAACGAAAGGTTTGAACAATTGTTTTCAATGATTTCGTATTGTGATAATTTAGTAAAATCGCATGACTGAGTATGTGATTTCAGAATATAGTTTTTGAATTATGAAAAGTTGTCAAATTGAGAAAATTATGGAATATCTAGAAAATGGCCCTGATATATATATATATATATATATATATATATATATATATATATATATATATATATATATAGGGAAACGGATATAGGAAATTGACATGTCAATTGGGTTCACTTAGCAGTACTGCATTGAGATTTCTGAGATTTTGATGATTATGATACCACTATTTGGATTATGTGTAGCCACCATTGTGGACGGTCCTAGAGTGAAGACATTTCCGTCAGGCAGTCCCCGTAGGGTCCGATGTCGGAAATAATACATGTATAGGGATACCATTTCATGCTAAAATGGGAAACCCGATTGTATATAATTCAGCGAGTAGTCTTCGTTGGGTTCTAGTGCTGAACAACCCTTAATCCAGTCCAGTAAACCTATGATGTGTATCAGAGGCCTAAAGTGAGATGTATGGAAAATTATGAAATTAAAGGAAACTTATTGTTGGATTTTTCATATATGTTTATGAAAAGAATTATACATTCAATAATGATTCACGTTTATATTTTGATATTTGTTAAATAAACAAGTTTATGGAAATATGTTTATTATTGCTTTTATTATTTTTTTTATTATCGAATGATTATTTGGATTTATGTTGAGTTCTGCTCATATTTTAATACTTATTCAATAACTGAATTTATGGAAGTATGTTTATTACTATTACATGATTTTTATATAATTTTAATGTACACCCATTAAGCGAAACGCTTAGCGCATTAGTTTTAATGCGTAGGTGAAAAGAATCAAAAGGAATGACAGGACTGAGGAGTAGAGTTCTACAGAGCAAGATACCTGAGTCACCTCCAGCATTTTTTTTTTTGGGTAGTTATTTTGTTTACCATTTTACTTATGTAAAGCATGCATATACAGTCCAATGTAAAAGTTGAATTTATTGAGTCTTGTAATTATTTGTTATGGATTTTAAAAAAAATGTAAATTAAGTGGTTTGTAAATATTTGTTAGTTTTGATGTGATTTTCAAATATGAGAATATATGTTTTCTGAAAAACTGTCTACTGATTGATTGATTGAGAATCTTTGGAAAGTCGCATCGTTGGCAGGATGCGCATATGATTGGACTTTAGAAGTGTTTGAATTGTGAATTTGAATTTTTATTAAACAGGTATTCTTTTGGAAAGTTAATCTTTATTATTTTAATCCTTTTGAATTTGTCATGGTTCGAACCTGTAACCTCATTTTAATAACTAAAATAATTAATAATTCTCAATTATTGATATTTATTTAATTATTAATTTATTAATCAAATAATCATATTATTTAATTAATTCTCTTAATATAATCGTGTCACTTTTGTAACACAATTAATTGGACTATCCAATTAATTAACTGTGACCCTCCTTATCATTAAACATAAGGGCTAGTAAGGGGACCTAATGGACCAACAATTGTGAGCTTCAATAATACTTATAAATATTAATTAAAATCTTTAATTAATATTTCATGATTATTAATCTCGGAGTTATTGCATAAAAATCCAGAGCTCTACTCTTGAAACTGCAAATGTTTTATATGAAATCTCATTGTCCATTTATATAGCTATTACATACGGTATGATCCTCCACGAGTAGTTCATAATTAGAGCTAGGTCATAATATCTGTTATACCTCTCTAATTATATCTTTTCCTTTAAGTACGTTGATTCTCTAATGAACAATTATATCCTATCTTCCTTTACGGAAGAATGAGAGCGCTCTTAATTGTTCAAGCCCCAAATCAACCCTTAAGGGAACTACTTATCTACTTATCGTAAGAAGGAGTGGATTTCTCTATTGTGTTCAAACCTCCCCAATTATGTGCTAAACCGCAACTCTAAGATACATAGGTATTGATCGAGAATGCTATATTGATCTCACTCATGGTATGTCAAAAGCCATGATCTAACCAGAAGGAGTCAGTAAGACACTCTGGATTCATATCACCCATATACAACCATCATTTGTCGATATATATGAATATCTTCATCTAACAGATCTTGGTGAAATATTCATATAAATCGTGGCTCTGTCCTATATGTTCTCATCATACAAGGAGCCTCCATTCTCATGTCACTACATGAGAAGTCTAGGATAAGACCACCGTACATTACATAATGGACCGCAACTATAGATTAACCACAAACAAAGTACACAGCTTTGTTTGCTTTCTACGTATTCTCTAGATTGCACGTCTCAAACTAAATCCATCTATATGACATTCATATACTCAATTTGAGATTACATTATGTAATCTTAGATATTTCGCACACATGATACAAGCGTATGAATATAAATAAACAAATATTTATCGAATGAAAATCTATTTCTTTATTTACGTCTTTATTACATTTACATTTACAAGCTTTAGGGTATAAATCCCAACAATCTCCCACTTGCACTAAAGCAGGTGAGACATATTTTGTAATCCTAGACCCTCTAGGTGACCTTCAAACACTTTAGCTGTTAAGGTCTTCATAAATGGATAAGCTCTTTCAGTCGCGATCTTCATTACGGTCACGTTTCGTCTCTGCATTATCTCTCTGATAAGATGATATTTCCTATCTATATGCTTCCCTCTTTTGTGGCTTTTCGGTTTTTTGAAATTAACACTACTATGTTGGGATTTATGCCCTAAAGCTTGTAATGGTAGATGATTAAAGACAATAATAAGAATTATTCAGATTATCATTCAAGTTTATAAATGTTTTATATTCAGTAATACATTCGTATTGTGCAAGAACATCCTAGATTGCAAGATGTAATCTCAGAATGAGTATATGATGGTCATATACAGAGAGGATTCATTTTGAGACATGCAATCTAAAGAGTCCGTAGAGAGCGAACAAAGCTGGGTACTTTGTTTGTGATTGATCTACTGCTGCGGTCCATTCTGTAAAGTACGGTGGTCTTATCCTAGACCACTCATGTAGTTGACATGAGAATGGAGGCACCTTATATGATGAGATCATATAGGACTGGGCCAAGATTTATATGAATCTCTCACCAAGATCCGTTAGTAGATGAGATTCATATATAATCGATAAACGATGGCTATTTATAGGTGATCTTAATCCTGAGTATCTTATCGACTCCTTTAGGTTGGATCGTGGCTTTTGATTTACCATGAGTGAGGTTGATGAGAATCTCGATCAATACCTCTGTATCTTGGAGTTGCGGTTTGACTTGTGGCTGGGAAGGTTTGAACACAATAGTGGAATCCACTCCTTCTTAATTGAAGTAGATAAGTAGTTCCCTTAAGGGTTGATTCGGGGCTTGAACGATTATGAGTGCTCTCCTTCTTTTGTGAGGAAGACAGGATTTAATTGTTCATTAGAGAATCAATGGTACTTAAAGGAAAAGATATTTCTAGAGGGGTATAACGGACTTTATGACCCAACTCTATTTATGAACTATTTGTGGAGAATCACACTATATGCAATTAGCTATATCAATGGACGCTGAGACTTCAGATTGTATAAACACGTCTATAGTTCTGAGAGTGCAGCCTCGGGTTTTTAGTGGAATAACTCCGAGGTTAATAATCATGAAATATTAATTAAAGAGTTTTAATTAATATTACTAAGTATTATTGGAGTTCAAAACTGTGGGTCCATTAGGTCCCCTTGCTAGCTCTTATGGTTGTTGGTAACGAGAGTCACAGTAGATTAATTGGAGGGTCCAATTAATAGTATTACGAAAGTAATGCGATTTAATAAAAAAGAATAATTAAATAATGTGATTATTTAATTAATTAAATATTTAATAAAATAATAGACATTATTAATTCTATTTATTAAATATGAGGTCATGTGATTAAATAATGACTAGGACAAAAGAATTAAAATAATTAGATTATTTTAATAGTCCAAAAGGTCACAGGTTCAAGTCTTTAGGGAGACTAATAATAAATAGGATTTAGAATCCTATTTTGACTTGGTCAAAACTAAAACCCTAAAGGACTACTATATAAGTGTTATATAGTTAGGAAAAATCAACATAACACACAAGTGAAAAAGAAAGAGAATTCGGCCACTAAAGAGAGAAAAAAAGAGAAAAAAAGGTTTTTTTCTGACTTTCCCCTCTTTTGCAGGATTCGGTCGGCGTTCTTTTCACGTGACCTCCATCTCTTGCCGTGACGTGCCTACACACACGTTATCAGACCGCGGGTCATAGTTCGAAAGATCTGGTGGTAGATCGAGGAATCAGGAAAAAGAAAATCAAGAAAAAGATATGTAGTTTCTAAAGTCTTTTTCTGCGTATATACAGGAACTCGTTCCTGATTGAAAAAGATTTTCAATATAAGAAAAACTTTTGAAACCCAATTCCGCATGTTATACGATAATCAAAACGTTTTTCTAAAACTCCCTTCATACTATTATCACAATAAAATGTGATGGACTTATCCAGATCTAGAACAACTTCCAGATCATTCAAGAACTTACGGAGCCATATAGCCTCTTTAGTTGACTTACAAGCCGCTACATATTCAGCCTACATGGTAGAATCAACAATACAAGATTGCTTGATACTCCTCTATACTATGACTCCACCACCAAGGGTGAATACTGATATTAAAGTGGATTTCCTAGAATCTCTGTCTGACTAAAAGTCAGAATCTTTATATCTTAACGAGATCAAATCTGTCCGGAATGTATTAGCATATAGTTTCTCATTTTCTGAAGATACTTGAGGATAGTCTTTACAGTAACCTAATGATCTGATCCTGGGTTGGACTGATATCTGCTGAATACTCCCACTATGAAGCAGATGTCAGGTCTTGTGCATAACATAATATACATGATACTGCCTACTGCTGACGCATAGGGAACTCGTCTCATTTCCTCAATTTTGTGAGGTGTCTTAGGACATTATTCCTTAGACAGGTGAACTCCGTGCTTGGAAGGTAAATTACCTTTCTTGGAGTTCTGCATTGAGAATCGCATAAGTATCTTGTCGATATACGATGCTTAAGATAATACTAACAGTTTGTTCTTGCGGTTCCTTATTAAATGGATTCTTAGAACATAACTTGTCTCTCCCAAATCTTTGATTTGGAATTAGTTAATAAGCCAACCTTTTATTTCCTATAATGTTCCCACATCATTTCCAATGAGTAGGATATCATCTACGTAAAGGATTAGAAAAACTATTTTCTTGTCAATGATGCCCTTGTAGACACAAGGCTCATCAATGTTTTACTCAAAGCTATAGAATAACTAATGTTCTAAGATCTAGATGCTTGCTTCAGTCCATAAATGGACCTTTACAGCTTGCAAACTTTTTGCTCTTGATCTTGGGACACAAATCTCTCTGGTTCCATCATGTAGATGCACTCATCAAGATTGCCATTCAAGAATGCAGTCTTGACAGCCATTTGCCAAATTTCGTAGTCGAAATAGGCTGCAATGGGTCAGAGTATCCTAATAGACTTGAACATAGCCACTGGCGAGAAGGTATCTTCATGTCCTGACTAGGAATCTTCTAATTGTCAGACGTTGATGGAACAATAACTTTGTCAGCAACTTTTGTTGACTAAACACTGATCATACCAAGTTCTAGTTCTTTCAATACAATCTTACTAGGAGGCTTATGGTCACACATATAGTTTTCCTCAAGAAACGTTGCGTTTGTCGATACAAACATTTTGTTATCTTGAAGACTATAGAAGTATCCTCCTCTAGACTCTTTTAGATATCCTACTAATAGACATAACTGTGAACGAGGTTTCAACTTTCCACTTATGTTTTCCAGTATATGTACTAGACACCCCCATAGGCGAAAATATTGTAAACTAGCTTTACGACCATTTCACAACTCTAGAGAAGTCTGAGGAACAGATTTGGATGGAACAATATTCAATATGTAGGTCACCATTTGTAGTGCATATCTCCAAAAGGAATTTGGTAATGATGAAAAACTAATCATAGATCTCACCATTTCCATCATGATCCTATTTTTTTTTTTTCCGTAATACCATTCTGCTGTAGTTTTCCATTAACAGTGAATTGGGATACTATCCCATGCTGAACCATATAGTCTTCAAACTCTTGGTCAAGATACTCACATCCACGATCTGATCGTAAATCTTTAATTATTTTGCCTAATTGATTTTCAACTTCAGTTTGGAATTCTTTAAACTTTTCAAAAGTTTTCGACTTACATTGCATTAGGTAAATATATACGTAAATTGAGTAATCGTTAATAAAGGTGACAAAATACGTATAATCACCTCTAGTTCTAACACTCATAGGTTCGCAGACGTATGAACGTATAAGCCTGGTGGTTATGTAGCTCTAAGCCCTTTTCCAGTAAAAGGTCTCTTGGTCAGTTTACCTTTTAAACAAGACTTACAGACAGATAAAGTGCCGATCTTTAACTGACTTAAAGGTCCACTTTTTTACTGGTCTATTTATCCTGTCAAGGTTGATATGACCAAGTTTTAAATGCCACAGATACATTTCATTATCTGGAGAAATCTTTTGTTGTTTTATTTTCGGTTTTTTAACTTTAAAACAATTTAGTTTTAAGCAGTGATGTGAAGTTTGACTTCTCCCACTGCTCATGTTGAAATGACATTTTCTGTTCCAACGTGCATTGAGAAGGCAACCTCCTCTAGTTTTGTCCAAGAATCAGTCCACTTTGACTTTCTTCTTGGGCTTAGCCTTAGTTTACCAATAAACCTCTTCCTCTTCTTAAAACCAGAAGAGGATGGCTCAGCAATATTTGCCTCACCTGTTTTACTTTTTTTGTTCTTAACCATGGACTCAAAAGTTATGAGCTCATTAAGCAACTAGGTCAGACTGAACCTCAACTTGTTCATCCCATAGTTGCTTTTGATCTGATCAAAACTCTTCGGTAGAGTTGTCAGTATGATGCTCACCTAGCTAGCCTCATATATGGCCCCATTATTAACTTCAACTGTGTTGAAATAAGACATCATCCCCAGGACATGTTCCCGACTGATAAACCCTTATTCGTACGAGCAAGCATTGCGAAACGAACAGCATCGTACTGCTTTTGCTCGGAAGGTTATCCAAACATGGCCTGTAATGACTCCAACATCTCAAATGCGGTATTTATTGTTTTGTGCTTCGAGACAAGCACATCGATCATGCTAGCTAGCAAATAAATGCGGGCATTTTCATCAGCAGAAACCTATTTCGCGTGGGCCTTACGAACAGCTCATGCTGCGTTGGCTGCAAGCTTTGAAGAACATTCCTACGTAAGCACAAATATAAGGCTTTGCAGACCAAGATTACATTTATGTTATGTTTCCATTTCGTAAAGTTTTCCCCGGTCAGTTTTTTCATTTGTGAGGATTTGTAATAAAGCAGAAGACATTACTGATATAAACATAAATAAATTAAATTTCATTTATTGCATACATTTATATCACATACTAAAATTTTGGCATAATATCAAACATGATGCATGAACATGTTTAATGAACTAGAAAAAATTCCTAAAGAAGTTACTACGCCATGACAATCCAACATTCCACAAACAAGTGTCGCCTTGGGGTCGGCTAAGTACTTGCATGTTAGATCGAGACATTCTCAATCGAATGATACATCAGAATAACTCTTTATTGTTATATTATTCAACTATTAGTTAATTCAGTCTGGATCTTAATTAAACATTTAATTAAATCTTGTGAGTGTAATCCTTCGTTTCAAATTTCATGAACTTAACTTGAGAATTACTATCGTGGGTCAGTCAATCCCAAAATATATTCAGAAATCCTATCTGTTAGGAAGTCAACTTTGGTATTGACTATCATGGACACCTTACTTAGGGAAGATGAAAACAAAGTCGTCTTGAGGCACCACTTGAATCTTATGGTGTTGAACTAACGATGGAGACTGTGGGATATAATGTCATATATCCCTCTCGCACTCATTATTTGTAGTTTAGGGTTTTCTTAACGACGTCAAGTTATGAAACTCTATGTCTCTAGTTTTAACTTAGATTCAACGGCTTATTAAAATCTAAGTTACTAAGTCGTTTAGTCTGTTACTAGAATCTTATCATATTAACATACAATAAGTTACCCGATCTTTCACTATTAAAAGTCTAATTTATTATTTGATCTCTAATCTATGTAAACTATTTAAATAGACTATAAATTAAATATGAGTTTACCAAGTTTTAACTATTAAAACTTGTTGATGTGTGAATTCAGTCAACGTAATTAACAATGACATGAATGGTAAAAGTAAAGAAATAAGATTAACATGAGATTTTTAAAGTGGTTCGACTTAAAGGAATGCCAACATTCACTGTTCTTAGTATTTAAATCGAGCTCGCTGAGTGGGTATACGGAGCTTGCTATGTGTGTTTTTCTAGAAAAATTGGTAACCTTTGTAATAGTGATAACCCGTCCCTTTTATAGTGTGAAAGGGTGGAGTCAACCTGTTTTACATAGAATGTAATTACAAGAAATTAGGGATTAAACTATATCCCTAAAAATCATCTTTTAATTGAAACTTGATTGCTGAAATCAAGGAGATTAAGTTTGATTGAGACTTTACGAGTTGACCGGGTCGAATCCCTTCATTCTTGGGATTCCTTCTATAACTGGAGTTTCGAGCTGCGTGTCATGCGAGCTGGAGTTATGCCGCTGAAAAGGGGCGACATATAACTCTTTTAGGTAGTTTAGGTATGGCAGCTCATATGAAGTTTTCCTTTTTATATCTGTTGGAGCGGGCTTGCCCGCAGTATTGGGTTCTGTTGGTTTCTCTAACCTGTTGGGCCTTGTTGCTTTATCAGGGTCCGTTGGGCTTCCTCAATGTCGTTGGGCCTAATGAAATTTGGTATATAATAAAACTAAATCACATTATTCGGTCCAATTATTATTAGGGCCTTAATTGAATTAATCCTAATAATTTATTGGGCCTAACCAATATAATTAATTAAACGTTTTAATTAAAAAGATTAGTTTATTAATGATAATTACCAAGTTTTTACTCCTAAAACTAATCTCATTATTTAATTGTCATTTATTTGAATGTTTCCTATTTTAATCTCATTAAAAATAAAAACATATAATTCATGACAATTATGTATGTATGACATATTATAATGCAATGGAAATATGTATGACAATACTTTAGTTAAAATAAATCATCACATGATATAAAATTAAAGAATACATGAATGACCGAGTGACATGGGTTATCTAGCTTAAACAACTCTAATTTACAAAAAATTAATCCAAGGCATCCATTAGTCTTCTTGTAATTTTTTGTCTTCATAATACTTCAAGTCCACCACTTTTCGTATAAAGCTCCCTATCAAGTATAACTTGATTTATATTAAGTGATCAATCTCATGGGTTGGACCCTAAGGCCGATCACTTAAATGCAGTGGGATATGTGCTGCCTATGAAGCCCATAAGACTACCTTTTCGCAAGCCTCAAATCCGCACACGCGCAAAGATGCGCGCAACAGCCTTGGATGCATCATGGCTGTCCATTTGGCTTCTTGGGCTGCCATCTTTTGTACCAAGACCCATGTGTTATTCTAACAAGTATTCAAGGTCCAAACACGGCCCAAAACAACACTAGTACATGTGAACACGCAGCTGCCAGTAGCGCGTACACCTGGTGCATGTAGCCGCGCTTAGGCAGCGTTTTGGCTGCTGTTTATGCTTCGATTTTCTACCATTTTTCTGGAATAATATTTGAAAATATTTTTCAAAAAATATGCAGCAAAATAAGGTTGCAAAAAACTGCTAGGACAACCCGAAAAAGGCAGCGGCAGCAGCTAGTGCAGCCGCTGCTCCACGTTGTAGGAACTGTTGCCCCTGCTTTTTTTTTTTTTTTTCGTATTCTTTCGCACGTCACACTTCATACAAAAAATTAATACGTAAAAAAATATACAACCAAAAACAGTATACAAAAAACAGCCATGAAACAATTGGCTTTTCCAAAAATTGAAATAAAACCTAAAACCCATATTACCATATAATTAACGACCATTCATGTTTATATATACAAAAAAGAATATATATACAAAATTATACAACCCTAGATTATGCCTATACATGTGATACCAATCAGAATCATGAAGAAAAACAATCGTAGTTTTTTCTTTGGCGTATATACAAAAACAAAAAAGAACTTGGCTTTGATACCAATAGAGGGGAAAAATTAATATGGTTTTCGAAAAACATGCAGCGGAATTAAAAAAATAGGGTTTACAAATTGTTCCTTTTAGAATACTCTGTTCATAAAAGATCTTTGTTTTTGTATATGCGCGTATTAAAATTGAAACTACAATTTACCTAATTGTTTTTCTTGATTTAGAGAATTTAATTCACCACCAAGTCTTCTAAACTCTATATTTATTTAATTATTAATTTATTAATCAAATAATCAAATTATTTAATTAATTCTCTTAATATAATCGTGTCACTTTCGTAACACAATTAAATGGATTATCCAATTAATTAACCGTGACCCCCGTTACCATTAACCATAAGGGTTAGTAAGGGGACCTAATGGACCTACAGTATTGAGCTCCAATAATACTTATAAATATTAATTAAAATCTTTAATTAATATTCCATGATTATTAACTTGAGAGTTACTGCATAAAAATCTAAAAATGTACTCTCAAAACTGAAGATGTTTTACACAATCTAAAATCCAGTGTTCATTAATATAGCTATTACATATGGTTTGATCATCCACGAGTAGTTCATAATTAGAGCTAGGTTATAATGTTCGTTATACCCCTCTAATTATATCTTTTCCTTTAAGCACCGTTGATTCTCTAATGAACAATTATATCCTATCTTCCTTTACAGAATAAGGATATCGCTTTTAATTGTTCAAGCCCCGAATAAACCCTTAAGGGAACTACTCATTTACTTTTAGCAAGAAGGAGTAGATTCCTCTGTTGTGTTTAAACCTCCCTAACCACGAGCTAAACTACAACTCCAAGATACAAATGTATTGATTGAGAATGCTACATTGATCTCACTCTTGGTATGTCAAAAGCAATGATCTAACCTGAAGGAGTCAGTAAGTGTAGGGAAAAAAATATGATTTGATAAAACACAGCAGAAGTATTTAGATTTTAATTTTTTTTTCTTTTTTGTTGAAAACCCTTTTCAAAACTGGTTTGTTGATATATGCGAATAGAATACAAAAATGTAATATCTTTGAAGATTTTCTTGACACTTTAATTCCTTGAGTCACCACCAAGTCTTCCGAGTTATGACACACGGTCTAATAATGCACGTGTAGGCATGTCAAGGAGAAGAGATGTAAAAGAAGAACAAGCGAAGAAGAAAACACCTTTGTCTTCTCCTATGGCCGGCAACACCTGTAAGGAAGAAAGAAGAAAACAATTTTTTTTCTTTTTCTTTGTGTTGGTCGAACCCCTCTTTTTGCCTTAGGGTTTGCTTTCTTTTGTTTTACTGATATTATAACTCTTATATTAGTCTATAGGGTTTAGGTTTGTGTTGAGGACCTAGGTCAAAATACCCAAAATCCCCAATTCGAAATCCTAACCCTAGAAATAGAATTCCAAGATTAGGGGAGTTTTGATTTGATTAATCGAAGATTCGACTAACCAAACCTCTAGAATTAGTCCTTGTTGGAGAACTAACCCTAGCCCAAGCAATTTTCAAGGTTTTGGTCTCGGAAAAAGCCGAATAAATCTAGAACAAGGTTATTAGCCTTAGAACTAGCCCAAACTTTAGAAAAGCCGAAGTAGAGAAAAGCCTCTCACTTTTACTGATATTTTGAATAATAATAATTGATTACAAACTTGACCTATTTATAATAAATCATTAACCTAACCTAGACCTAATGGGAAATAAATAATAACAAACCTAATACAATTATAATACTAAAAACCTAATAGCAAAAGAACTAGTTAAAAAAGAATTAAAACTCAACTAAGGTATTTTACTTGAATTACAACTCAAACTAATATACTTCTCTCAATCTCAATCTCTCTAATCTCCTAGTCCTAGTGAGGTTCTCATCATTCCCCCTTCCTTCAAGAATGCCCTTGCCCTCAAGGGTAACATCTGAAAGCCTCTTCGCCCTGCCATTATAACCTTTCCAAGTAGCTTCATCTCTTTCTTGCATTGGCTTCTCATACATTCCCAATAATTTGTTATTTTCTTTATGCATGAATTTCCAATCTAGTACTTCTAGCATCTCATCATGTAGCACCATAATTTGTTCAGTCTTCAAATCCCACTCATCGCCGAAAACATGTTTTCTTTTTCTTTTAAAATCCTTAACAAATTCACCTTGCATGGAACTTACCTTACTTGAAATCAAAACTATACCAGCTATCAGTTTCGCTTGCAACTCAGTCTTGGAAGCCGCAACATTGGCAACCGCAATGTTGGCAACCGCAACTGTAACCTCAATTGCAACCGCAACTTCCAACTCATACCCTGGCTCAACAGGTGGTGGTCTTACTCCATGAGTTCGTTCGGTCTCTTGAATGACTTCATCTTCAACCCCTATTTCTGGAACAACCTTCCCCTCTGGCTAACAGTAGTTCCACTGCTGCAGAAAGTCTTGCCAGTTCCGTTTCCACCCTTTGTTGCCCGGCTTGTAACTCTCTTTGTCCTGCTTCCAAGTCATCTAGGCGTGCCGCGTCGTTTAGAACAATTGTCGGGGTCAGATTGTTGTCGCCATTCGACATCTCAAAATCTCTCAATGAAAGCACCAATTGTTGAGGACCTAGGTCAGAATACCCAAAATCCTCAATTCGAAACCCTAACCCTAGAAATAGAATTCCAAGATTATGGAGTTTTGATTTGATTAATCGAAAATTCGACTAACCAAACCTCTAGAATTAGTCCTTATTGGAGAACTAATCCTAGCCCAAGTGATTCTCAATGTTTTGGTCTCGGAAAAAGCCGAATAAATCTAGAATAATATTATTAGCCTTAGAACTAGCCCAAACTTTAGAAAAGCCAAAGTAGAGAAAAACCTCTCACTTTTACTGATATTCTGAATAATAATAATTGATTATAAACTTGGCCTATTTATAATAAATCCTTAACCTAACCTAGACCTAATGGGAAATAAATAATAAAAAACCTAATACAATTATAATACTAAAAACCTAATAGCAAAAGAACTAGTTAAAAAAGAACTAAAACTCAACTAAGGTATTTTACTTGAATTACAACTCAAACTAATGTACTTCTCTTAATCTCAATCTCTCTAATCTCCTAGTCCTAGTGAGGTTCTCATCAGTTTGATAAGGTCAAATAGCATTTTAAATCCTATTTAATTTGGTCACCACTAGAGTTTGAACTCTTAACCTCTAGGGACTATTAAGTAATCTTATTATTTAATTCATCTCTTTTATTTTGTCAAGGTTCGATATTGCAACCTCCTATTTAATAATTAAATCAATTAATAATTCTAAATTATTACTCTTTATTTAATTATTAAATCATTAATTAAATAATCATGTTATTTAATTAATTCTCTTTAATTAAACCGTTTCACTTTCGTCACACAATTAATTGGACTATCCAATTAATTTACCGTGAATCTCGTTACCAACAACCATAAGAGCTAGGTGTGGGCATTTTCAACCCAACCAGGGAACCCAATCCGACCCAATCCGAAATGGTCGGGTTGGGTTGGGTTAGTTTATAAAAAATAACCCGATTTTTACAACCCGAAATAAAATCGAGTTGAGTCGGGTTATTTGATGAACCCGACAACCTAACCCGATTTTGTGATCATATAAAATAAAAAATTTTATACCTCAACCTAGTCTCATTGAATTTCAGAAACATATTGCCTTGGATTCTTTTATTTGTTTTTTCTTTCCTCGTCACTCTCAAGAAACATACTGATTACTTGTTTTAAAAAAAAAAAACATACTGATTACTGCTTTGGATATTTTTTTCTTTTTTTTTGTTTTCTTTCTTCTTTCCTCATCACTCTCAAGAAATTAATCAAGTTAGGACCTACAAACACACAAAAAGCAATTGTTGACTTCATATATGAATTTATTTGAGTTTGAAGTGTATTTATTCTGTTCAATTTATTTATTTTGATTATTGTAATTGTTCACACATTGAGTTTGATTTATTCTGTTTCTAAACTATAATTCTTCGTCTGAGTGACTGAAGTATTGTGCAGATATCTTGATGTTATGGATTAGGGGATGGTGATGTTTTTTTAAGATTAAGAGAAAGGTTTGAAGTGTATTTCAAAGAAGTTGTTAGGTGATCTTTTAGAAAGTGTTTTTGGCGGTTATACTTCACTTTTAGTGTTATATTCATCTATGATTTGATAACATCATTTGCTATTGCTCATGCTCTCAAACTTCTAATTGTTTTTTAATGAAAAGTTTTCAAAATTATAAACATTTCATTGTTTACAGATTATTCATAAAGTTGCAATCCTAATTACATCTTATACATGTTTTATTTATAAATATGTTTTCTTGCAATAACTTGAGTTTTTATTTTGTGTTTGAAACTTAGATTCGTTCATTTATTATTGGGAAATGGAAAAAACAAGGAGAATTTTAACAAGTGATGAATTGAGAGAATCATTGAAGGACGTGATTTACTTACGGTATAGTCTTTTTTCCACTCGCATTGTTTATAATTATTGTTCTCATATTTTAATTTTATATGAATATGTTTGCTAATCTATATTTTTTTGTTACTCTTGTAGGTGCATGATGGCATCACTAAGACTAAGAGGTGAAAACCAAGTATATGGACAATATTTACCAAGTATGGCGACCGATATGAGTGTAATTATTGTGGTAAAGAATATTATGGCTGCATTTATAAAAATGGCACTAAGAGTCTATGGAATCATGCGAATTTTGAATGTAAAAAATATAAGTTTGCAATGGCGGCGGAAGATAAAAATGTGAGGATGGCGAATGAGAAATTATCAAATTTATTTACTATGTAGCTTTAGTTTATTTATTTATTTTATAAATATGGGACTTCAAGTTATATGTACTTATTTGTGTTATGTTTTTATGCTTATGAACATGGGACTTCAAGTGGTGAATTGATTTTGTGTTATGTTTCATTCTTATGAATTTGGGACAACGAGTTATATTTGATTATATAATGCTAAGATTGATATGTGATATAATATCGTGTTGAAAACTGTTATGAGAGTTTAAATTATGAGATTATGTAAAACTATTATTCATATTTAATGTAGCATTTGAGATTCGATGTAATATTTGTATTTTAACATAAGTTGTATGACTTTTTATTTTATTTTTGTTTTAAAGCCAACCCGACCAACCCGATCAACCCGAACACTCAATATTGGGTTGGGTTGGGTTGAATTTTTCTCAATCCAATTTTTATTGGGTTGACCTCCAACACAACCCAATCCGAAAACGCCCACCCCTAATAAGAGCTAGCAAGGGGACCTAATGGACCTACAGTTTTGAGCTCCAATAATACTTAGAAATATTAATTAAAACTCTTTAATCAATATTTCATGATTATTAACCCTGGAATTACTCCACTAAAAACCCAAGGTTGAACTCTCAAAACTACTGATGTTTTATACAATCTGAAATCTCAATGTCCATCGATATGGCTATTTATATATGGTATGATTCTCCACAAGTAGTTCATAATTAGAGTTAGGTCATAAAGTCCGTTATACCCCTCTAATTATATCTTTTCCTTTAAGCACCGTTGTAGACATGACCATTGGAACCGAACCGGCGGTTTCGGTTCCAAATTTTAATCAACCGGAACCGGGACCGGGGAGGTCCCGGTCCCGGTTCTGGTTGGAACCGGGGGGAACCGCCCGGTTCGGTTCCTCCCCGGTTTTTTTAGAACCGACCGCCGGTTGAACCGCCAGTTCCAAACCGGCCGGAACAGGCCAAAATAAAAAAAAATTAAAAATTAAAAATAAATTAATAAAAAAATTAAATATATAAATAACGATAATAATATATATAAATAAACTGGGTACTCAATTGTAAAAAAATAACGATAAAATTGAAATAAAATTTTGATAATATTATAAAACTATAAAATTAAATAAATAAATAAAAAATTAGGACTTGCACTTAATTTTACCTCAATTAAGCTGCCTATGTATCTTCTAGGAGGAATCAAAGCCCACGTAGTTCTTTTACCTGTTATGTTTCGGATGTGATCAATCGTCGCTTGTTCCTTCGGTTGCCGTTGTATCGTCGTTGGTGTCGAAGAAGTCATTGTCGTCGGACACCAGATCCAATTCTTGCTGCCGGTATGTGGCCTTGGTCCAGTCGTCAACACAGACCTGGATCTGTATTGAGTCAGGACTGAGCAATGCTCGTCTCTCGTCCAGAACATTGCCACCTGCACTAAATTCCTATTCGACGGCGACGGTCGAGACAGAGGTTCCAAAAATTTGTTTGGCAATGATGGCCAAAATTGAAAAGTTAGTTTCGTGCTCCCTCCACCACTGTAGGACGTTAAAGTCTGGGGTTTCCAAAAACTCAAAGAAGGTGTTTATGTAAACATCAACCTCTGAAACATAGGTTGATGAAGACGAACTCCCCGATGTCCTTACTTTTTTGGTAAACACGCTTGCCCCTAACTTCCTTAATGTGGAGGGAAAGCGCGAATGACTAGTACTACCGCTTCCGCTTGGTTTCAATTGTTGAACATTAATGTTCAGCGAGGGACCGTAAACAGAATGATATTCGTCACACATTGAATAAAATAAATTCCTAACATTATTATATAAACCACTAACATCTATGTCCATTATCCCTAGAGATTGGTAATAAAGTGTAAAAAATTCATATAAACTATTAAATTTATTCCTAGGGTCAAAAACTGATGCAACAGTCTAAATTACAGGAATGTCCCTATAATAGTTTATCCATCTTTCTCGCATTGCATAAACACACGGAATTAATTCATTTATTTGTATACATTCATTAAGTGCACCTACAATATTAAGGGCTTCAAATAAAAATAAATGTGAAGTTGGATAATATATACCGGATAAAGAATTTGTTGCATCATGAAAAACTTTTAAAAGCATGCAAATTTTTGTACAAACATCCCAATGGTGTTCATATAAATTAATGGTATTAACATTATGCTGCATAAATCTAACTAATAATTCTCTATACTCGTAGCTTTCACAAAGCAACTTATATGTGGAGTTCCAACGAGTTGGAACATCACGGGAAAACGTAATTGAATGTTTCCCGTTAGCTTTACAATACCTAGCCCATTGTTTCATAGTGCTAGGATGTTTTCACAAATAGTATAGAGTATCCCTAATTGGTGCAATCCACTCATATAGTGTTTGCAAACCATGTTGTACACATATATTTAAAATATGGCAAACACATCTTTGATGAAAAAATCTGTTGCCAAAATAGGGTTGACACAATTGAATTAATTGTGGAACGGCGGCAATATTATTTGCAGCATTATCAAAACCAATTGCAAAAATTTTACTCTCAATACAATATTCTTCAAAAATAATTTTCATTAATTTATAAATATTATCAGCAGTATGGGTGTCGTCAAAAACTCTAAATGCCAATATTCGTTTTTCCAAATCCCATGATTGGTCAACGAAATGGCAAGTGAGTCCTAAGTATGAATGTTTTTGCCAATGATCACTCCAGATATCGACACAAACAGACACACGACCCGAATAATTTTGAAAATATTTTACTAAAGCTTTTTTTTCTTTTTTATAAATATCACACATAGTACGTTTTAATGTGGTCCCAGGTACTCTACATGCAGCGGGATTTAAAGCATTATGACAGTATTTTAAAAAACCAGTTTTTTCCCCAAAATTAAAGGGGAGATGTTCGGTCGCTACCATTCTTGCTAATTGGTCCCTATTATTTTGATCAGTATATTTAAATAAAGGATGGTTAGGGGATGTGTACCTTGCAATTTGGTGTTGTCCTCGCTGATGGTGAGCTTCGGCTGGATGTTTGCTGTTGATATGCTTCCAATACGTCCCGTACCCTCCTGATTTGTTCCATTTAAAATCTTTGGAACAATAATTGCAAACCACTATAACTAAACCATCCTTCTCCACCCTCTTCATATGAACTTTAAAAAGTTCAGATTTGTACTTTGACAAATCTGGCTGCCCCTGCGGCAATTGTACGGTTTCACTTGTGATTGGGAGGGTTGGAGAAGAGGAGGGACCACCACCAGAAGAGGGATGAGAATAATCAAGATTAAAATTAATAGGAGTTTCATTACCAAAAATTACCTCCTCAAATTCTCTTTCTTGCAGGTATTTAGCAAAATTTCGATCGTTGTTATATTTTGGGAAAGGGCGACTTTGCACTTCTTGAACATTTAAATCCGGTACCTGCTCATTTTGCTCAGCGTTTTGGTTGGAAACGGACCTTCGGCCTCCAGAAATAGATTTTCGACCTCCGGAAATAGATGGTCTTAATGGTGATGCCATTATAAATTTATAAAATGAAGTGTTTAAACAAATAATGAAAACAATTGAAGTAGTGAAAAATAATAGCAAGATTGAGAGAATTAGAAAAATATTGAGAGAATTAGAGATGAGAAAAATATTGAGAGAATGAGAGAATTTGTGTGAATGAATTGGAGAATTGATGGGGTTTATATAGTTTTTTGGATTGGAAAAAAATTAATATTTTTAAAACTTTAGGGGTTAAATTGTAATTTTTAGGGGCTATTTTGGTAATTTAACAGGGCGGTTCCGTGAACAGCAGGTTCCAAACTGGCGGTTTCGGTTATTTTTTTAGGGAAATCGGAACCGGGACCGACTGTCCCGGTTCCGGAACCGATTTTGAACCGGAACCTCAGGTTCTGGTTCAAAACCACCGGTTCGGTTCGAACCGAATCGGGGTCATGCTTACACAGTTGATTCTCTAATGAACAATTAAATTCTATTTTTCTAACGGAAGAATGAGAGATCTCATAATCGTTCAGGCCCCGAATCAATCCTTAAGGAAACTACTCATCTACTTCGTTTAAGAAGGAGTGGATTCCAATATTGTCAATATATATGAATCTTATCTACTAACGGATCTTAATAAGAGATTCATATAAATTGTGGCCCAGTCCTATATGATCTCTTTATATAAGGTGCCTTCATTCTCATGTTAACTATATGAGCCGTTTAGGATAAGACGACCGTACACTACAGAATGGACCGCAGTAGTTGATCAACTACAAACAAAGTACACAGCTTTGTTTGCTCTCTACAGACTCTTTAGATTACAAGTCTCAAAATGAATCCTTCTGTATATGACTTCCATATACTCAGCTTGAGATTACATATTGCAATCTTGGATGTTACACGCACATTATATAAAAGTATGAACATGAATAAAAACACTTTTATTTGAGTCAAAATACATGTACATTTTACAAGCTTTAAGACATAAACCTCAACAGTAAGACATTCATAATTCAAATCACCCATATACAGCCATCATTTGTCGATATATATGAATGTCTTTATCTAACAGATCTTGGTGAGAGATTTATATAAATCGTAGCCCTGTCCTATATGATCTCAACATACAATGTGTCTCCATTCCCATATCACTACATAAGTAGTCTACGATATGACCACCATACGTACATTATAGAATAGACTGCAGCTGTAGATTAATCACAAATAAAGTACCTAGCTTTGGTTGTTTTCTACTGATTTTTTAGATTGCACGTTTCAAACTGAATCCTTCTGTATATGACATTCATATACTCAGTTTGAGATTACATCCTACAATCTTAGATATTTTGCATACATGATACAAGCGTATGAATATAAATAAACAAATTTATATCATATGAAAATCTATTTCTTTATTTATGTCTTTATTACATTTTTATTTACAAGGTTTAGGGCAAAAATCCTAACACATATGTGTTGGAATTTATGCCTTCAAACCTGTAATTGTAAATGTAATTAGATATAAATAAAAGTAAAAGTTTTATCATTAGGATAAAAGTGTCTTTATTTGTTCATACATTTATATATTGTGCGTGTAACATCAAGATTGCAAGATGTAATCTTAAAATGAGTATATAAATGTCATTTATAGAAGGATTCATTTTGAGATATGCAATCTAAAGAGTCCGTAGAGAGCAAACAAAGCTGGCTACTTTGTTTGTGGTTAATCTACTACTGCGGTCCATTCTATAATGTACAACGGTCTTATCCTAGACTGTTCATGTAGTTGGCATGATAATGAAGGCACATTATATAATGAGATCATATAACACTGGGCCACGATTTATATGAATCACCAAGATCCGTTAGTAGATGAGATTCGTATATATCGACAAATAATGGCTATATATAGGTGATCTTAATTCTGAGTGTCTTATCGACTTCTTCAGGTTAGATCGTGGCTTTTGACATAGCATGAGTGAGCTGGATGTTATATTCTCGATCAATACCTTTGTATCTTAAAGTTGCGGTTTGGCTTGTGGCTGGGAAGATTTGAACAAAATAGTGGAATCTACTCCTTCTTGACTGAAGTAGATGAGTAGTTCCCTTAATGGTTGATTTAGGGCTTGAACAATTGTGAGTGCTCTCCTTATTGCGTAAAGAAAGAAAGGATTTAATTGTTCATTAGAGAATCAACGGTGCTTAAAGGAAAAGATATAACTAGAGGAGTATAACGGACATTATGACCTAGCTCTAACTTGAACTACTCGTGGAGAATCATACTATATGTAATAGTTATATCAATGGACACTGAGACTTCAGCTTGTATAAAACTTCTACAGTTTTGAGAGTTCAGTCTCGGGTTTTAGTGGAATAACTCCGAGGTTAATAATTATGAAATTTTAATTAATATTACTAAGTATTATTGGAGCTCAAAACTGTAGGTTCATTAGGTCCCCTTGCTAGCCCTTATGGTTAATGGTAACAAGGGTCACGGTAAATTAATTGAATGGTACAATTAATTGTGTTACGAAAGTGACACGATTTAATTTAAGAGAATTAATTAAATAATATGATTATTTAATTAATGATTTAATAATTAAATAAATATTAATAAATATTTTAATTATTAAATAGGACGTTGCAAGTTCGAACCTTGACTAATACAAAAGGGGACTTTAAATAATAAGATTATTTAATAGTCCTAGAGGTCAAATGTTAAAACTCTAGGTATGATTTAGCATTCTACTTTGACTTAGTCAAATAAAACCCTAGAGATCTGATATATATATATATATATATATATATATATATATATATATATATATATATATATATGATATCAGAAACAAAACAAGGCAAATTCAACCTAGCAAAAAGAAGTAAGCGGCAACACCAAAAAGAGAGAAGAAAAAAGAAAGTTTTTTCTAAACCCTTTTTTGTGCAGGGTGCGACCGACCTAGGGAAGAAGATAAGGAGTTGTCTTCTCCGCTTTTCTGCTACTTCTATCTCTTCATCCGTGACGTGCCCACACACTGTTGGGATTTATGCCCTAAAGCTTGTAATTGTAAATGGTTAAGGACAATAATAAGAATTATTTAGATTATCATTCAAGTTTATAAATGTTTTATATTCAGTAATACATTCGTATTGTGCAAGAACATCTTAGATTGCAAGATATAATCTCAGAATGAGTATATGATGGTCATATACAGAGAGGATTCATTTTGAGACATACAATCTAAAGAGTCCGTAGAGAGCGAACAGAGCTGGATACTTTGTTTGTGATTGATCTACTGCTGCGGTTCATTCTGTAAAGTACGGTGATGTTATCCTAGATTGCTCATGTAGTTGACATGAGAATGAAGGCACCTTATATGATGAGATCATATAGGACTGGGCCACGATTTATATGAATCTCTCACCAAGATCCGTTAGTAGATGAGATTCATATATAATCGATAAACGATGGCTATTTATAGGTGATCTTAATCCTGAGTGTCTTATCGACTCCTTTAGGTTGGATCGTGGCTTTTGATTTACCATGAGTGAGGTTGATGAGAATCTCGACCAATACCTCCGTATCTTGGAGTTGCGGTTTGGCTTGTGGCTGGGAAGGTTTGAACACAATAGTGGAATCCACTCCTTTTTTATTGAAGTAGATGAGTAGTTCCCTTAAAGGTTGATTCGGGGCTTGAACGATTATGAGCGCTCTCCTTCTTCCGTGAGGAAGACAAGATTTAATTGTTCATTAGAGAATTAATGGTACTTAAAGGAAAAGATATTTCTAAACGGGTATAACGGACTTTATGACCCAGCTCTAGTTATGAACTATTTGTGGAGGATCACACTATATGCAATTAGCTATATCAATGGACGCTGAGACTTCATATTGTATAAACACATCTACAGTTCTGAGAGTGCAGCTTCGGGTTTTTCGTGGAATAACTCCGAGGTTAATAATCATGAAATATTAATTAAAGAGTTTTAATTAATATTACTAAGTATTATTGGAGCTCAAAACTGTGGGTCCATTAGGTCCCCTTGCTAGCCCTTATGGTTGTTGGTAACGAGGATCACGGTAGATTAATTGGATGGTCCAATTAATAGTGTTACGAAAGTAATGCGATTTAAATAAAAGAGAATAATTAAATAATATGATTATTTAATTAATTAAGTATTTAATAAAATAATAGAAATTAATAATTATGAATTATTAATTCTATTTATTAAGTATGAGGTCATGTGATTAAATAATGACTAGAATAAAAGAATTAAAATAATTAGATTATTTTAATAGTCCAAAAGGTCACAGGTTCAAGTCTTTAGGGAGACTAAAAAAATAAATAGGATTTAGAATCCTATTTTGACTTGGTCATACTAAAACCCTAAAGGATTACTATATAAGTGTTTTATAATTAGGAAAAAACCTAACCTAACATACAAATGAAAAAGAAAGACAATTCGACCACCAAAGAGAGAAGAAAAGAAAAAAAAAAGGTTTTTTCTAACTCTCCCCTCTTTTGCAGGATTCAGCCGGCGTTCTTTTCACGTGACTTCTATCTCTTGCCGTGACGTGCCCACACACACGTTTTCAGACCACGGGTCATAGCTCGGAAGATCTGGTGGTAGATCGAGGAATCAGAAAAAAGAAAATCAAGAAAAAGGTATGTAGTTTCTAAAGTCTTTTTCTGCGTATATACAGGAACTCGTTCCTGATTGAAAAAGGTTTTCAATATAAGAAAAAATTTTGAAACCCAATTCCGCATGTTATACGATAATCAAAATCTTTTCTAAAACTCCCTTCAATTGGTATCAGAGACTTTGGTTCTAAGTTCATGTATATACGCAAAAGAAAATGAAAAAACTACATCTTTCTTATTTTTTTATTTTTTTATTGATTCTTGATCTTTTGATATATTATTGTGTAGGCACAAATCTAGAATGTATGATTTGTTTTATTGTTATATGATTTGATTGTATGATTATAAAAGCGTAATTGATGATTAATTATATGATGTCATGGGCACTAGGTTTCTTTTTTCATTTTTTTTTTGTTAAAGCCGAATCTGTTATTGGCTATTTTGTACATGTTGTAATTAATTGAGGCGAAACCATAGCAAATGGTGTCCAATTAAGGCGATTAAAAAACCGGTGGAAAGAAGAGATCCGGACAAAGATAACCGCGTAAACGACATCAAAAACATATCCCGGACGTGCCCTCACAGTCTGCCGCAAGCCGGCTGTACAGCAGACCCAAAACATGGCAGTGCACTTGTGCGCAAGGGACTGTCATGGCAGGTTTTGGGGCTGTTCTTGTTGATTTTTTGTGAGCCATTTTGCTGTGTATTTTCTGGAAAATATTGGTGAATATTAACCAAGAAAAGTGGCAGAAAATCGAAGCGAAAAATCATGGGCGAAACGACCCACGAACGCCCGCGAAAGAGCGGCTTGCGCAAGGGCTGCGTGCACCTTGCATGCGTGCGGCTACGCTGCTGGCAGCCGCACTTTTCCACGCGTTAGGGTTGTTTAGGGTTTCATCTTGACCTAGGGTGCGTGTTAAGGTAACACATGGACCTCTAGAAAATATGTTGACTTTTGATAAAAATCAAGTTTGACTTGATTAGGAAAACGAAGACAAGAAGAATTCAACTCGAAGAAGAACTCTTGAAGACCAAGGAATGCCTTAGGAATACAATTATAATTAGAGTTGTTTAAGTTAGATAACTCATGTCACTCGGTCAATTACGTATGCTTTATTTATTTTCATGTGATAATAATATGGATGTTAAAGCATTGTCATACATATGGATGTCATCTAGATTAGGTGTGCCTACACATGCATAATAATATGTCATGCATAATTATCATATTATATTATTTTATTTTAATGTGATTAAAATAGGAAACAATTTCATAAATGACAATTAAATAATGGATTTAGTTTTTAGGAGTAAAAACTTGGTAATATCCATTAATTAACTAATCAACAAATTAAAGAGTTTAATTAATGATTAGTTAGATTCTTTGTATTAATTAAGATTAATTAGATTAATTACTTGATTAAAATTAATCTAATAATGAGATTAGTTTTTAGGAGTAAAAACTTGGTAAATCTCATTAATGACTAATCAACGAATTAAAGAGTTTAATTAAATTGATTAGTTTGGTTCTTACATTAATTAAGATTAATAAGATTAATTACTTAATTAAAAAGAACCAAATAATAAGATTAGTTTTTAGGAGTAAAAACTTGGTAAGTCTCATTAATAACTAATCTATATATTAAAGTGTTTAATTAGATTAGTTAGGTCCATTTAATGTTAGATTTAATTTGATTAAACATTAATGACATAATTGGACCAAATAATGTGATTTAGTTTTAATAGTTAAAACTTGGTAATTTCACATTTAATTTCTAGTTTATTTAAATAGTTTATGTAAATTAGAAGTTGAAATAATAAATTATATTTTAAGAGTTAAAATTGAATAATTTATTATAACTAGTAAACTTAGATTTTATATTAGCCGTATAATCTAAGTAAATGCTAGAAATATAGAGTTTTAGAAATTCTTAGTTTAAAAAAAATCCTAAATTACAAATAGTGAGTGGGAGAGGGATATATGATATTATATCCCGCAGTCTCCATTGTTAGTTCAACACCGTGAGACTTGAGTGGCGCCTCGTGACGGCTTTACTTTCGTCCTCCCTACGGAAGGTGTCCACAAGAGTCAATACCAAGGTTGACTTCCTAACGTATAGGTTTTCGGAATGTATTTTGGGACTGACCTAGCCTACCTAGGCACTCTCAAGTTAAGTTCATGAACTCTGAAACGATGGGTCACACTCATAAAGGACTTAATTAAGTTGTTAATTTATTGTCCTGACTAAATAAAAGCGATGGTTGGATAATATAATAATAAAGAGTTATTCTGGTGTATTATCCGATTGAGAATGTCTCAATCTAACATACAGGAATTTGACTTAGCTTACTTAGGCACTTACTTGTGGGATGTTGGATTATCGTGGCATATAAACTAATTTTAGGGATTTTTTAGTTCATTAAAATATGCTCATGCATCATGTTTAATTTTATGCCGAACTATAGTATTTGATATGAATGTATGAAATGAATGATATTAATTTAGATTTATTGTAACATCCGAATTTCAAATAAATATGAAAAGTATGGTCAAATTAATTTTGAATATGTAAATATTATATTTATGATTTGAGGGGTGGAAAAATGTAATTAAATGTATGAAAGAAAAGGAAAATGTTGGCTGTGAGCACCACGACCAGGGATCGCGATGATCAGCTCGCGGTGAAAATGGTAATTTTAGGCAGTGAGCACCGCGACCAGTCACCGCAACCAGGGATCTCGCTGAGCAGCTTGCGGTGAAAATGGTGATTTCGGGCAGTGAGCAACTCGACCAATATCGCAACTAGATACCGCGATGGTTGATCGCGATGAAAGCGGTGAAATTACTCCAGTGAGCAACACGACCACATGTCGCGATGACCGAATTTTTATAAAAAAAAAAGAAGAGGCGGTGAGAAGCTTCACGAAGAAGCAAAGCAGAAAAAGGAGAAAGAGAGAGAGAGACCGAGAGAAAAAGAAAGAGAGAAAGAAAAAGAGAAAGAAAAGAGAGAGAAAGGAAGAGAGAGAAAGAAGAAGAAGAAGAAGAAGAATAATAAGAGAATAAGAAGAAGAGAAGAGGAAAGGAAGAAGAAGAAGGAAAAGGAAAAGAGGAGGAAAAAGAGAAAAGAAATCCCAAAAAGAAATAGTCGGAAAAACGGTATCCAGGTTGGTGTACACTCGTTTTTGAAATCTTTACGAAAGTATTAAGTGTTTTTAGTTTGAATATGAGATTTTTGGATAATTTAGTAACTATATGTTCATACTGTTTTTCATTTGAACGATTTTGCTTTAATCGTATTTCGATTATCACGATTACGTTGAAATTAATTGTTTCAGAATATCGTATGAACAAATCGTTTAATTTCCATGAAATCATATATATATATATGTTTTACTAATATCGTTTGAATTTTATATTTGTTGAGTTTAACTTCGATTTGTGAATTACAGTTATTATTTGAAAATGTTGTATTGAAACAGCCCTAGGATACTTGGACATAGAAAACGGATATAGGAGGTTGGTATACCAGCTGGGTTATTTCAGCAGTACTGCACCGATATTGCTTCGTGATTATTATGTACCTCCCTAAGGATTCGTCCTGGGGTAGGGAGTATGTACCTTCCTAAGGATTCGTCCTGGGTTAGGGAGTTATGTACCTCTCTAGGTTACTGAACACTCGGTCTTAGGGTAGGGAGCTATATGTACCAACCTTGGATTGTACGAGCCCCGAGTGCCGGTCCTCGGGTTGGGAGTTATGTTTGACAGATAGCCACTGAGGTCGAACGACCCATATTCCAGTCCTGAAATTATGTTGAGTATACCAAAAGGTCAGGATTGAGAATGAATTGAATAAAACGATTGTAAAAGAATTGAGAATTTGATTTCATATGAATTATTAATTTGATTTAGTTGCTTTTATTAAATTGATTTCATATGATTTATTTCAGTAATTAAGTTGAATAATGACATGTGTTTATACTATAGTCTTGTGATATTTTTATTACGAAATTTTTGTTATGATTTTAATAAATGAGTTTAGTGTACATCCACTAAGCTATATGCTTAGCGCGTTGATTTCATCACGCGTAGGTAACAGGAATACCAAAGGAGAAAAAGAGTAGAGAGGAGGTCACTGCAGATTGAAGAATTCAGAGTCACTATACTTATTGGGTAGCTATACGGTTTTGTATATTATATTCAGTTAAGCATGCATATATAGAAGTCTGTAAATTCGATATTTATATATGTTTTGTAAATAGTTGTTTAATGGATTTTGTTTTCAAAGGTTGTAAATAGTAAATTATGAATTGTTTTATTTGAAAATGTTTGAAAAGTCGAGCTATATGGTGGAGTGCGCAAGCGATTGAGAAAAGAAATTTGAAGTGTTGAATATATATATTGTTTGAGATTTTGATGAAAATAGATTTTTGGAAAACCAGAAAAACAGAGGAAACTCTATTGAAAATTTTAAAATGGATTTGATGGGCTCACTATAAAGGATTTTATATTATACATTATTTGATTTTCAAATTATAAACAGAATTAAGAAAAGTTTTGAAAACTCGGTAGCGCTCCTTGGGTCGATCCAGTCGGGTCGGGTCAGGGGGTGTTACATTTATGTCTTTAAATATCAGCGTTACCTTCTGCATTATTATTTCCTCGCAAACAAAACATTAACCGGGATAACTTTATTAAGTAGAACCAACATGAACGCAATCATGGTCTGCATAGACCTTAAATTTGTGCTTACGGAGGAATGTCCTCCAGAGCCTGTAACCAATGCAGGACGAGTTACCAAAGGTAAGACTAGCGAAGCAAATGTTGTTGAGCCATCCTCTTCTGGTTTCAAGAAGATGAAGAGGTCTACTGGTAAAGTAAAGGCTAAGCCCAAAAATAAAGAGCACCACAACTGACTAAGCAAAAGGAAAAATGTTTCCTTTGCAAAGAGGTTAGTCATTGGAAGAGGAATTGTCTTCAATACCTCGAGGAGCTCTTCAATAAGAAGAAAGTGAAAAGTAAATCAGATTTACTTATCATTAAATTTTGTTTAGTGGAAGATGATTCTTCACCTTGAATAGTAGATTCAGGGGCCACTAACTAATTTTGTTCTTCTTTACATTGGAATAATTATTGGCAAAAGCTGGAGGAGGGGTCCTTCACTATGCACGTTGGAACAGGGGATGTCGTTTCAGTATAAGCAGTGGGAGTTGTTAGATTACAGTTTAATAATTGTTTTCTATCATTGAACAATGTCAATTTCATTCTTGGATTTATAAGGAATTTGATTTGTATATCCAAATTACTTGAAACAGTTTCATAAGGTTTCTTTTAATGATAAATCATTTATCATTTTAAGAAATGGAATGAATATTTGTTCTGGTATGATAGAAAAAATTTGTATGTTTTAAGATCGTTAATTCATACATCACTGCTTAATACTAAATTGTTTAAAGTTGAAAAACCTAAAACAAAGCGACAAAAGATTTCTCCAGTTGATGACACGTATCTGTGGCATCTAAGACTTGGACATATAAACCTTGATAGGATAAACAAACTAGTAAAAAATGGATTTTTAAGTCAGTTAGAGATCGGTACTTTACCTGTCTATGAATCTTGTCTGGAGGGTAAGATGACCAAGAGACTTTTTATAGGAAAAGGGATTAGAGCCACGCAACCACTTGAGCTTATACATTCAGACGTCTGCGGACCTATGAGTGTTAGAGCTAGAGGTGGTTATGAGTATTATATCACATTTATTGACGACTACTCTAGATACGCGTATGTTTACCTAATGCAACGCAAGTCCGAAACCTTTGAAAGGTTCAAAGAATTCCGAGCTGAAGTTGAAAATCAATTAGGCAAAACAATCAAATCACTACGATCGGATCGTGGGGGTAAGTATCTCGACCAAGAGTTTGAAGACTACATGATTGAGCATGGGATAGTATCCCAACTCACAGCTCCAGGTACACCACAGCAGAATGGTGTTGCGAGAGGAGAAATAGGACCTTGATGGAAATGGTAAAATCTATGATTAGTTTCTCATTATTACCATATTCTTTTTGGGGATATGCACTACAAACAGTGACTTACATACTGAATGTAGTTCCATCCAAATCTGTTCCTAAGACTCCCCTAGAGTTGTGGAATGGTCGTAAAGCAAGTTTACGATATTTTTGCATATGGGGATGTCCAGTACATGTACTGAAGAATAGGCGTGGAAAGCTGGAACCTCGTTCACATGTATGTTTATTTGTAGGGTACCCAAAGGAAACACGAGGTGGATTCTTTTATAATCCACAAGAAAACAAAGTGTTTGTATCGACAAATGCAACGTTTCTTAAGGAGGATTATATGAGTAATCATAAATCTCGTAGTAAGATTGTGTTAAAAGAGTTAGAACCTGGTACGACCAGTGTTCAGTCAACAAGAGTTGTAGACAATGTTATTATTCCATAGACATCTGATAGTCAGATAATTCCTAGTCAGAATACACTACCGCTGGGGCACAGTGGAAGGGTTGTTTGACAACCTGATCATTACTTAGGCATTGGAGAGGCACATGGTGTCGTTTCTAATGATAGTGTGGATGATCCTTTGACATTTAGACATGCAATGAAAGATTATGACAAAGAGGAATGGCTTAAAGCCATAAATCTCGAGATGGAGTTCATGTACTCAAACTCAGTGTGGAAACTTGTAGACTTACCAGATATGATAAAACCCATATGATGTAAGTGGATCTACAAGCGTAAGAGAGGAGTAGACGGGAAGGTAAGACCTTCCAGGCAAGGCTAGTGGCTAAGGGTTACACCCAGAAGGATGACATTGATTATGATGAAACCTTCTCGTCAGTAGCTATGTTTAAGTCTATTAGGATACTCTTATCCATAACTGCCTATTTCGATTACGAAATCTGGCAAATAGACATCAAGATTGCATTCTTGAATGGAAATCTAGATGAGAGCATCTATATGATGCAACCAGAGGGATTCGTATTCCAAGATCAAGAGCAAAAGGTTTGCAAACTGCAAAGGTCTATTTATGGACTTAAGCAGACGTCTAGATCTTGGAATATTAGGTTTGATACTGCGATCAAGACCTATGGTTTTGAGCAGAACGTTGATGAGCCTTGTGTATACAAGCGCATCATTGACAGGAAAGTAGTTTTCCTGGTCCTTTATGTAAATGACATCTTACTCATTGGGAATGACGTAGGAACATTGTCAGAGGTAAAGGGTTGTCTTGCTAACCAATTCCAAATGAAAGATTTGAGAGAGGCAAGTTATGTTCTTGGGATCCAATTGATAAGGGATCGTAAGAACAAACTGTTAGCGTTGTCTTAAGAATCGTATATCGACAAGATACTTGTGCGATTCTCCAAGCAGAACTCTAAGAAAGGTAGTTTACCTTCAAGACATGGAGTTAACTTGTCTAAGGAACAGTGTCCTAAGACACCTCAAGAAATTGAGGATATGAGACGAATTCCTTATGCGTCTACAGTAGGCAGTCTTATGTATGTTATGCTATGCACAAGACCCTACATCTGCTTCGCAGTAGAAGTAGCCAGTAGATATTAGTCCAACCAGGATTGGATCATTAGGTTGCTGTTAAGCATATTCTCAAGTATTTTCGAAGAACGAGAAACTATATGCTTGTATATTCCCATCCGAATTTGATTCCATTGGGATATACAGATTCTGACTTTCAGTCAGACAAGGATTCAAGGAAATCCACGTCTGGGTCAGTATTCACCCTTGGTGGTAGAGCCATAATTTGGAGGAGTATCAAGCAATCTTGCATTGCTGATTCCACCATGGAAGCCAAGTATGTAGCAGCTTGTAAAGCAGCTAAGGAGGCTATTTGGCTCCGAAAGTTCTTGAGTGATCTGGAAGTTGTTCCAAATATGGATAGGCCCATGACACTTTATTGTGATAATAGTGAAGCTGTGGCCAATTCCAAAGAACCAAGAAGCCACAAAAGAGGGAAGCAAATAGAGAGGAAATATCATCTCATCAGAGAGATAGTGCAGCGAGGAGACGTGGTCGTGACGAAGATTGCATCGCAAGATAACCTGGCTGATCCATTTATAAAGACCTTGACGGCTAAAGTGTTTGAAGGTCACCTAGAGGGTCTAGGATTACGAGACATATCCCATCTGCTTTAGTGCAAGTGGGAGATTGTTGGGATTTATGCCCTAAAGCTTGTAATTGTAAATAGTTAAAGAAAATAATAAGAATTATTTAGATTATCATTCAAGTTTATAAATGTTTTATATTCAGTAATACATTCGTATTGTGCAAGAACATCCTAGATTGCAAGATGTAATCTCAGAATGAGTATATGATGGTCATATATAGAGAGGATTCATTTTGAGACATGCAATCTAAAGAGTCCGTAGAGAGCGAACTGAGCTGGGTACTTTATTTGTGATTGATCTACTGCTGCAGTCCATTCTGTAAAGTACGGTGGTCTTATTCTAGACCGCTCATGTAGTTGACATGAGAATGGAGACACCTTATATGATGAGATCATATAGGACTGGGCCACGATTTATATGAATCTCTCACCAAGATCCGTTAGTAGATGAGATTCATATATAATCGATAAACGATGGCTATTTATAGGTGATCTTAATCCTGAGTGTCTTATCGACTCCTTTAGGTTGGATCGTGGCTTTTGATTTACCATGAGTGAGGTTGATGAGAATCTCGACCAATACCTCCGTATCTTGGAGTTGCGGTTTGGCTTGTGGCTGGGAAGGTTTGAACACAATAGTGGAATCCACTCCTTTTTTATTGAAGTAGATGAGTAGTTCCCTTAAAGGTTGATTCGGGGCTTGAACGATTATGAGCGCTCTCCTTCTTCCGTGAGGAAGACAAGATTTAATTGTTCATTAGAGAATTAATGGTACTTAAAGGAAAAGATATTTCTAAACGGGTATAACGGACTTTATGACCCAGCTCTAGTTATGAACTATTTGTGGAGGATCACACTATATGCAATTAGCTATATCAATGGACGCTGAGACTTCATATTGTATAAACACATCTACAGTTCTGAGAGTGCAGCTTCGGGTTTTTCGTGGAATAACTCCGAGGTTAATAATCATGAAATATTAATTAAAGAGTTTTAATTAATATTACTAAGTATTATTGGAGCTCAAAACTGTGGGTCCATTAGGTCCCCTTGCTAGCCCTTATGATTGTTGGTAACGAGGGTCACGGTAGATTAATTGGATGGTACAATTAATAGTGTTACGAAAGTAATGCTATTTAAATAAAAGAGAATAATTAAATAATGTGATATTTAATTAATTAAATATTTAATAAAATAATAGAAATGAATAATTATTAATTATTAATTCTATTCATTAAATATGAGGTCATGTGATTAAATAATGACTAAGACAAAAGAATTAAAATAATTATATTATTTTAATAGTTCAAAAGGTCACAGGTTCAAGTCCTTAGGGAGACTAAAAAAATAAATAGGATTTAAAATCCTATTTTGACTTGGTTAAACTAAAACCCTAAAGGACTACTATATAAGTGTTATATAGTTAGGAAAAAACCGAACCTAACACACAAGTGAAAAAGAAAGACAATTCGGCCACCAAAGAGAGAAGAAAAGAAAAAAAAAGGTTTTTTCTGACTCTCCCCTCTTTTGCAGGATTCGGTTGGCGTTCTTTTCACGTGACCTCCATCTCTTGCCGTGATGTGCCCACACACACGTTGTCAGACCACGGGTCATAGCTCGAAAGGTCTGGTGGTAGATCGAGGAATCAGAAAAAAGAAAATTAAGAAAAATGTATGTAGTTTTTAAAGTCTTTTTCTGCGTATATACAGGAACTCGTTCCTGATTGAAAAATGTTTTCAATATAAGAAAAAATTTTGAAACTCAATTCCGCATGTTATACGATAATCAAAATCTTTTCTAAAACTCCCTTCACACACACGTTGTCAGACCGTGGATCATAGCTTGAAAAGTTTGGTGGTGAATTAAGAAGTCAAAAATTCAAGAAACGCAACAAAGGTAATTTTAGTTTAAAGATTTTATTCCCGTATGTATATTAACTAGGTCTTTATGAAAAGAGTTTTCAAGAAAAGAAAACTTTTAAAACCTATTTTCACTGCGTTTTACTCGATAAATCAAATTTTTCTTCCTTCATATGCTTATTAGACTTAACCAAGTGTTTGAGAAGAAGAGTGTAGAGTTTTGATTAATGAATCTCCGTTCAATTAAAGGGGCTAGGTTCGATGTCACAGGTGCCAGGTGTTAGAAATTACATGTAATTCCTCTTGCAGCGGAAACGATAAAATTGTATATGCAAATACACACCAAAGACAAAGCACACATAAAGGGAAGAATGAATATTCAAGACAACAACTTTAAGTGGTTTGAAAAACTTTTCTACATCCACGAAGCGTACCTGCACTTGATCCATTATGAAAGAATCTGATTTCAAAGAAACCTGAAAAAATCCTACACTATTTTTCTCTCTGTGTATATTATTTGATAATTTCTCTCCTCTCACTAGTAATTCTCCTTTTCTTTCACCCTATTTTGCCACCATACAAAACCCTAATATTACATAAGTATTTACAAGGAAAAACTAGAATAAAACCGACCTAAGAAAGAATTTCTAAACTAGTCAGGTTTCAAATTAAAAAATAAGAGTCCAAACGAAACTCAGATTTGCGTGCGATCCATGGGTCGCGCCTCAGGTCGCGGCTCTCTACCACAAATTCACAGTTTTTTAAAGCTTGCATAACCAGCGTTTTTGACTACACGTGATGGCGCATCCAGCCTCTGTTGCCGGCACCGTTTGCTCTGTTGCCTTCGTCTGGATTTGTTTTCATTGGTTCTTGAATCATCTTAGTTGGACACCATTTGTCCTACTTTTGCATCAGTAAAACACGACTTGCTCACTTTAGTTTTGTGCCCTTCCTAACGGTTATTGTCCGATTTGTTTTGATTATGTGCGAAGCGGAACTCTTCTTATTCAAGCTTTACAATCCAACAACTATGTCCCACAAGACTTTGGTGGCATTTGAAACTTGGAGGAGATTAATCATGCCAGATATGTTTGTTGAATGAAAGCATGCAAGGATTCGAAATTCCGTCTCTTCTTTTGTTATCTCTATGGTCCTGCACTTGTCTTGTACGAGTTGCATTTTGGGCTTGTAGATGCGGGCAAGGATGGGCTCTGTCAAACACGTCATTAGTCATTACTTGCAACTTCTAAAACACCATTACTCACATATTAATAAAATAAATAAATAAATTAGGAAATGAAGATTACACCGATCCCCTTTGATTTTACTAAAGTTTATTTGTTGTACCCTATATCCAATTTCAATACCTATATTTATATATCTTTTGATATTTAAATCTAAACCTACAATCGAGTGCAAAAAATATTAAAAATTTGAAACCATGATATAATTTTTTGATTAGATGGAAAGGAGTCAGCATAATTAACCTGCATGTTGTGGCCAAAAATCCTTTGGTATTCATTAGTAATCCAAGGGCAAGACCATCCTTAGATGGGATGGGACTCGGTAGAGTAAAGAAACAAGGAAAATGCTTCCAATTTTGGACACAGAAGAGGATACTAGAACAAGTAACACTATTTTACAAGATGTCTTGGAAGAACACGAGGACAAAATTGGTGCGGAAGCCACTGGTTAAGAAGAAAATAGGCATCCAAATTCCCCTAACCATGTTGATCAGTTTCTCTCGTGGCATTATAACTCCTAACATGAAAGCACCAAGAAGGGAATGTGCTCAGCATCCGTCACTAACGATTCCACACAACAAAATCCCAGCCAGAACAAACCAAATATAGGAATCAGAGAGATTCTCTCCTTTTAATGTGTGATGAAATATCCACGAAAGAGCTGGACAGATTGTTAATATGAAGAAAACTATTGAAAATAACCGGATGGTATTTGCCGGCATTAATTGTTAAGATTCCAACAAGATGCAGCAAAGTGCAATAATCGCTGATAAGAGATGAAGACAATGACATTCTTCCGACATCGGTGCCAAGGAGCTTGAGGTCTATGAGAATTCTGGGAAGTTTGTGGCGGAGAGGGCAACAGCCCAGAACATGGAACCTCCAATATCAAAATTTTGTGAATCAGAAAAAACCAGGAAATAAAAGCTGAACCCAACAACCATTGGGATCAAAATTCCAGCAAAGGCAATGCGAGGTTGACGTAAAGGTTTGACGATGGCTATAACAAGTTGATTCATAAAAAGAAGCAAGGTAAGTTGCATGAGAATTATTGGGAGAGATGTACTCAAGACTATTTTATTTTGCCATGTCCCATTTCTTCCGCTTGAATTTGCATAATAACACGCTTCAATACCATTACCATCCAACTGTTTTTTGTATTTCATACTAAAATGCAAAATCTTTCCATTCTCGATCTTATCAACATGCGCACAAACCCAATGGCTATTGAGATAAAACTGATCAGAAATTTTCAAAAACAAAAACAAAGAAGAAATACAAGAAGATATGTGGCTGTTAATTGTTTGAAAACTATTGCCTGTCCATTTTAATAGCTGTTCAAAATGGACAGACGCACATGTAGATAAATCCCACGCATAATTACACATTGACATGCATGTGTATCCATTTATTAGTCATTTAAATTTACATGTCTTGTATCAATAAATAATGTCAGGCTTTAAAATTTTCAATCAGTGTAATTAGCTGTTGCGAATTTGCAAGGCTGTCTACTAGATATGTATCCTCTCTTTTTTGTTTGGACATGTAAAAGAAGATCTTTACAATCGGGAAGCTCCATATTAATTATCTCTTGTCCAACCTCTAAAATGGACACATTATACAACTATTTGCAAAATTGGGCACACAAAGTTTCTATTAGTATATTTATTTATGGAATTACATACATCATCAGATAAGCATTTGGTATTCCAAGTTAAACTCGGTAATGTTATGATCACAATAATATAAAGTAGATTGATGATGGCATTGCCATCAGAATAATATATATTACAATATTATTTTTGCAATAATTGCAAGCAAATGTAATGAAACACAAACCTTGAAACAATTGAATTAAAAGGTATAGGTATCTTCAAATTTCATCCCCACTCCAGTTCCTTTTGGCCTTGGGACCTGTTGGACCTTCCTCTCCCAATACTTCATCTGGTAGACTCTTCACAAATTTATCAAAAGCAGACTTGAGTTTACCGGGCAACAGTTTCTCCACTTTTTTGAGCTCGTCTGCAATGTCATAACTAAGTTTCGGACCCCATTCTCTAAAATAGTTAAGCCACGGTGGTTCAGTAATAGCAGACCCCAAATACTCTGCAGCAACTAATGAAAACAACAGTCCAGTATCCAAAAACATCTTACTCTTGGCTGTATCATTCCTGATTCCAATCGCTCCACTCCCTTGTAAAACTAGTCCAGGCTTTGCATACATGGCATGACCATGCAGGGATGCATAGCTGACAACTTTATTACCGCCTTGAAACTCAAGATCTGAAGCATGCACCCATTCTCCTCCACTATGTTGAGAGAAGTAGACACTCCATAGCTCCCCATTGAAGTTGCTGACCCTCAAGGTCACATGCTCCCAATCACCAACATGTTGTCCTATCTTACCTAGTTCAATATCGATAAACTCAACTTTCACCTTGGCAGGCCCATTGAAAGGATAGAAGATCCATATTGCCATGTCCGTGAAGGTTGCTCCCAGCATGGGTTTGATGTGTACATTAACCTGAGAGTTTTGTAAATCCCCCTTCTTTACTCTCTCTTTGTCCTTGTTATCTGCCGGAAGGTCCAACCAGTAGTCGCCATCATTGGAACCTCCTTGGGGTAGGTTCCTTCCCATAGAATCAATCGCAACTGCTTTAGACTCTTCACCCTTCTTGTATAGTAATGCCCCGTTGTTGAAAAACCAGCTCACAGAAGATGGGAGGTATTTTTCGTCAGGATGGAAGTAAACAAAGGGAGAGTAAGTTTGAAGTAATGCCTCAATTTGGCGTGTATTAGGCATACAAGATAAACTGGAGTTGATATTCTTTAAACAAGCGACAGGCCGCATGTTGTTCTCATTCTGGGCTACGAAAGTTCCGACAGACACACCCTTGGCTTGGATGCCTCTGTTACTGGGCCTTAAACTAAATATATTGAATCCATCTGTACTGCTGTCCTTACCAGGACCCCAAATCCAGGTGTCAGTCTCGCATTGATCTGTGAGATCAGATCGAACACAGCGGAAATTGTCCAAGGAAGGCTTCTGAGGAGAGTTTGTGATGACATGGCCAATGGCTTTGTAACCATCAGGAGGTGTGGGTAGCCAAACATAGCCGATGCCATCTTGCTTGATCTTCAGAGACTCACTGCTCCAAACAAGAGTGTAATCAATAGGCTTCTTTAGAGAGCCAGCTGTGGTGTCTCCTGTATCATCTTTCCCAGCAAGAACCCACCCGAAAAGCACCCTGTTGTTTGGCTGGGCATAGTAGCCAAGCATAAAGAATCCTTCTGGGATCGATGAGGGTTCAAAAAATGTTGCACCAAGGTTATCTGGCCCCCCTTCATGGGTGACCCAAACTTTGGTAAAAGATGATATCTGGCAAACTTGTAATCCACCAAGATCAATTGTACCAGTGGCAAACCCTTCACCTATATGGCATAATTAAAAGTAAAATAAGAAGCTGTAAAAGCATAGTCATGATCAAGAGGGTTTGGAGAAAAGTGAAAAAGAGACAGAAAGTACCTGATGGCCAAGTTGGTATAGGAGAAGGAAGCTTGAAGGTTTTTTCAATGGGCAGGTCCTTGCTTTTCTTGGAGGTGAGAGTAAGGCAATTCCCCATTGTGCGTGTGCGTGGTTGTTAGAATGGAAGAGACAGAGACAATAACACTAACAGGAAAAGGAAGTATATACGCTTCTCTTGAAAATGCTGAAAGAATATGTGGAGTGACTGCAATTATAAATGCAGCGGGCAGCGACTAAAGAATATGACGTGCAAGACAGCTATATTTTTGACTATATATATATATATATATATATATATATATACATGTCCGCAAGCAACTTCTCTTCTACACCAACTGCTTTCCTTTTGCTTTATTGAATATATTTTTTTGCTTGTAAGTCACCTTGCTGGCTGATATAGGCGACAGGAGTCAAACAAGGAAGAAGATATATGAATTTATAAATATATAAATATAAATATTTGTCATGAATATCACATGTTTCATATTAAAACATTGATCTTTAATATCAAGCCATCGCATAGGATAAGAGATGAAAGGCTAAAGATTAGCTGTAACGTATTAGGTAGGTACTATCCCTTTTTATAAAAGCCATTTAACATGTGCTTATTATTATTTTTCCTTCTCATAATTAAAATACATCGTTTTACTCTCTAATTTTAAAATATTTATCATTTTCTCTTATTTTAAAAATATTCACTATTTTTAATCATACTTTTTAAAATATTTACTATTTTTTTCCACCATTAAAAAAATTAATTTAACTGTTAACTCTCAAAGACAAAATGATAATTAACTTTTATCTGATAAAAAATATTATTATTTACCCCCTAAGGTTTGAAAAAAAAATATAATTTTACCTCTACTTTTAAAATATTCCCTATTTTCCCCTTATATTTTAGAAAGCTAAAATATATACTTCAAAATATATACCTTAAATGAAAACTATAAATAACTATTATATTCTTAATATATTTAAATAATAATAAATCATTAAATAAAATAAAAAATTTAAAACACCTCATATTATTATTATCATTTTCATCATCCATCTCTAAAAAAATATAAAAATATAAGAAAATATAATAAATAAAACTATTTCTCTCTCTCCTCCAATTATAATAATTGAGTTACGGTTTAGTATTGGGGATGGATAGTAATGATGATGAATAATTGGCTTAGAGTTTGGTATTAGGGATGTATAATGATGATGATGGACAAAGAGAAATGGTTTTGTTTTGTTGTGGGTGATTTTTTAAATTAATTTGTCGTATTATAAAGCCCACCAGAAAGTTCCAAATATAGGATTCGGGTCAGGAGCATTCAAAGAGATTCAGTAGAATATCTTTGAAGGCTGAGGGAGTTCTCGGCAAAAACAGACCAACGAAGGATGAGAAAATTTATCCTAGCCACTTCTCGGATAAGTCAAACAGATATACTCGAAAATTAACTTTATATCGTTTGTCAAATCAATCAATAATACAGTACTAGTCGAAACAACATGCCTTTAACACGCCTAACAACATTAAGTGCACCTGCCCTTAAAGCTATGACACGCCAATACAGTGGTATTAATGGTGATGCGACCCGAGCCGCCTGACAAGCTGTCTTTATCGATACTGTTTCAAGAAAGTCATAATTAGTACTGAAATCTTACCATAATCAAACGGGAAAAGGAGAAGAAATTACGGTCCTGTATATATATAGTGCAAAAGAGAAGAATAAGGTAACGTTCTTACATATAAAAAAATCCTAGAATATCTATTATATGCTTACAAAATATCCCTTTGTACAAAAACTGATTTGATCGTCGGAGTTTAATTGTCGACACAATTCTGACACTCCTTAATTATCTTTCTTTGATTACGGTTTTCACCGTTCGATGACATTTTCTACAAGCTTTCATTGCAGTCGAGCATCTCAACATAACAGCCGACCACTTTTTTGCCTCATGCAGCGTGTTTGACTACAGTTGACTATGTGATTCAATTTTCACTATCAACACGTTTATTATTTATTATTTATTTATTTTTTATTATGATGAAGAAGAAGATAAAAATATTTTATTTTTTATATTTCCAACTTTTTTTTAATTTGAGGCATTTTAAATTTTTTATTTTTAGTAATAAATTAATGGTTTATTATTATTATTTAAATATTTTAATGGGATGATAATTATTTTTAGTTTTCATCAAAGTTATAGTAGATTTTTTATATTTTTACCCACTAAAATTAACACACACACATTGAAGTAGAGGTGGGTATCAAATTGAACCGAACCGAACTATGAAACCAGTGAACCAAACCGAACTAGACGGTTTTGGTTCGGTTCCTCAGTTTATATTGGTTCGGTTCGGTTCACGGTTTGGGTTCGATTCACGGTTTGGAGCCCCAAACCGTGAACCGAACCAGCAAACCAATTTATATATAAAAAAAAAAATTAAAAGTTAACATACCAGATTTGCAAACCTAGCTGCTCCTTACTCCTCAGATTCGCAAACACACTAGTGAGCAGTGACCAGACCTCTTCAACGGAGCTCATCGCCGACCTGAGCGCCTGAACCTCGCTGATAGCACAGCGCCGCCTACTGTTGCACCTCCAGCTCCATTCGAACCTCGAATCGTACCTCCAGCTCTGATAGCACAACGCCGCCTATTGTCGTACCTCCAGTCTCGCACGTACAGATCTGCTTGTAGATTGAAATCGGTATAGTTTCTTCATATTCTTATTTATTTTAGATTATTTCTTCTGTTGATTTTGTTTGGGTGTGATTTTGTTAGATGTGATTTTGTTGATTTTGGGTATAGTTCTTGGGTGTAATTTTGTTTATTTATTCTGTTTAGTTCAACGAAAACAGAGTTTGGGTAATTGTAGTGTGTTGTTTGAAAGAAATCGGTATAGTTTGGGTGATTGTAGTTCAACGAAAACAGAGTTTGAAAGAAAAAAAAAATTGATGCAAAACTATTTACTTGAAAAACAGAATAAATGGGTGATTTTGTTTATTTATTTATGTGCTTATAGGAAACTTGATGCCCATTTATTGTTTTATGTTTGGACTATAATGATTTTGATTATCTCTTTCGTTATCTAATATCCATCTCCATTGATTATTTTTTCCTATTGAGGAAAATGCCTATCGGAAAAGGGCAGAGTAAAGATTGTGCATGCTATTTGTAGTGGTCAAAAATAGCCCAGAAAGGCTTAGGCCCAAAAAGACGGCCCAAAAATTAATGAATATCTAGAAATCAAAGCATAACGCTCTACAAACCTAGCACACGACATAGCTCGGAGCTAAAGGCTCTATAAGGTTAACACAAGACCCTTCGGTTGACTGTTCGACATATAAATAGAGATCGACACAAACTTAAGACATGTCGATGGGTCTGCCTAACCACACAGTCGTCACCCAGGCAACTGACTCAGTCAAACCTTGACTCAGTCAGTTGACCTAAGCTAAACTTGCCCAGACAAAATCTTCGAGATATCAGGAATCCCGGATATTTCAGAGCACGACATCCTTTGAAATACGGACATAACGGGTACTTACCCAGCCCCTATAAATACAATCTCCAGCCTTCATTTTTAAGGGTCAAGCAATTTACTATCGAAGAACTTGTTACTCTAAGCAATTTTTCATTTTAAAGCTGTAACTCTATTCTCAAGCATTCAGACTTGCGCACGACACAATCTTAAGACCAGCCAATTATGCACGACATAGCCTCCGCCAACATTGTTTTTATCAATGCACTATCAAAGAATACTCGGCGTATATCATTTACTACCCGACGACACGATTCGTTGAATACCGCACGACGTACCCCCATAACAGGTATCACTTGTTTTATTCACATTTTTCCTTTTAGATTCACTATCTAACTTGGGCGTCAGAGGCTATTTGGCTGGCACCACTCCGATTTCGTAAGAGCACGACACTTTTTCTCTCTTTTTGCATATCGTCGTCCCCTCATATCAACACAGTAGACAACCAGGTCGTCAAGCGTAGATTTCAGCATCTACAATTTGGTGCTCACCGTGGGGTACGACGTTGTTTAATCAATGAATCTGCAAATTACCTATAACGAACCTATGGCGGACGAATCAAACCCCATCTCGTTGGAAGCCCAACTCACGGTCCTAATGGAACAGATGAACGAAAACTTGGAGCAACTCCGAGGGTTGGAGGCAGAAAACAAGGCAGTTCGTGCAGAGAAAAAAAAACCTTCAGGGCAAGGTCGATACTTTAGCAACGTCGACCACTCCACCATCAGGATTCGACCACGTACGCTACGATCGTAACAACCCCGCATCTGCCCTAGGATAGGCAACTCTCGCGACGTTAACTTTCAATGTTCGCCATCCTATTTTCGAACTAAGAGCGAATGCAGTCGACACTTCTACCCCAGAGGGCGACCATGCTCGGGGACAAGTCGTGCCTGGCGCACCAACAATGGCAACTGCAGCCCAAGGGGAAATGAGCCAACAAGCTCCCTCAAGGGTAGAAACTGTCGTCCCATCAGCAATGCCCGTAGCCAGTATCCCCACGGCAGCAAATATGCACACGACGGGCATGGTAAGCTCGACCTCCACTTTATCTGACCCTGAACTTGCACGCAGGTTTGCAGATATGGAAGCTTTAATCCAACGCATTCCTAGAATGCTGGCTCCCATCAAGAAGAGCTCGATCAATAGCTTTGCGGACTCGCCATTTGTCGATGCCATAGCATTCGTCAAGATGCCAAGGAAATTCAGTTTCCCCAATATCAAACACTACGACGGCACGATAGATCTAGATGACCACATCGCTCAGTACCATCAGCGCATGTTCATGGATACCATCCCCAGATACCTACAGGATGCGTGTATGTGCAAGGACTTTGGATCTAGCCTAGTAGGCCCAGCATTGCAGTGGTACATGAACCTTCCCAACAACTCCACAGCGTCGTTCGCGCAACTGAATGATATATTCGTCTAGCAGTTTGCCAGTAGCCGCAAGGTAGAAAAATAGTCAGACGACCTTTACACAATTAGTCAGTGCTGCGGCGAACTCCTGCGCGACTGTGTTGGTCGGTTTAACAAAAAGAAAGTATTAATTCCCCACTGCAATCCAGCCAAAGCTATTTCTGCGTTCAGGAAAGGATAACTGTACAACTCTAATCTCTATAAGGAGTTGACGAAGTACCCTTGTAAGACCATGAAAGATGTCCTTAATAAAGCTTGGGCACAAATCAAGTTGGAAGAAGATGAAGTCAATTATACCTCGTCGAGCCGCAACAGGAATGATAAACGATGCAGTCGACGTGTTGAGCATAAGTTAGCAAAACCTAGGTCTGAACCCTACCCGACAACTCGATGGAACAACAGAACACGAGACAACTGCGCCCCGTACGACAGACCACCACGACAACCGGAAAGGACTAGAGCTAGGGTCCTAAAATACAACCTCAGCATCACTTCAGTTGAAGCCGTCGCAGCCATAAAGAATCTGAGCAATGTAGTGAAATGGCCAGGTAGAATGTCGAGCCCAGCAGACAAGAGGGACTCGACCAAGTGGTATGAATTCCATGGAGACCACGGCCACAAAACGGAAGACTGCATCGCACTCAAATTTGAGGTGGTCAAGCTCTTGAAAAGGGGGCAGCTGAAAAAACACCTCACTGATAAGGGGGAGAACACCTTGGCTCGAAGAAATGAATGCCAGGACGAGCAGAACACACCTCTTCCCGATCCCCCAAGACATGAGAGAGTCGTTAACGTAAGAGAATCAGAAATCAGTGGAGTGTCGTACTCAACTGCAAAGCGACACACAAGACAGACAAGTAACCCTGAGATTCACCAAAAGAAGATACTTGACCCAATGTTCGATCACACTATCAGTTTTAGCAACAATGAGCGAACGGAGCTGCTCAATCCGCACCACGACATACTAGTGATATCTCTCCATGTTACCAACTGGCTAATAAAACGCATCCTCATCGACAACAGGAGCTCGACAAACGTTTTATTCCTCGAAGCTCTACGAGAAATGCGAATCGATGAGTCAACCATAGTGCGATGTTATATGGTGTTAGTCGGATTCAGCGGCGAACATAAGAATATAATTGGAGAAATCACTCTCCCTGTCTATACAGAAGGTGTCAACATCAACACGCAATTCATGGTGCTCGACTACCCCTTAGTGTACAACATCATCATGGGTCGACCGTTGATACACGACATGGGGGCCGTCCCCTCGACATACCATCAAACACTCCATTTTCCTACCAAATGGGGAGTGTGAGAGATCCGTGAGGAGCAGCGAGTCTCCAGAGAATGTTACACAAATACTTTGAAGAGTAAGCCCACTCTCTTATAGCAATTACAATAGTCGACCCCTGAGCTGGAGCAGCACAGTCCGAAGATGGAAGAGTTCGACGAAGTCCAAATATACCCGAATTTCCCCAAGCATAAAGTCCAGATTGGTCACTTCTCAAGCGAGATTTCAAAGCACGACTGATTGAGTTTCTGGCAAAACACTATACTGCTTCACATGGTCTCATGCTGACATGATAAGGATAGATCCTAACTCCACGAGCTCCGATTCGACCCCGACGTTAAACCACTCAGGAAGAAAAGGAGGAAATTCACTTCCGAGCAAAACAAAGTAATAAACGACAAAATTCAGAAACTGATCAACATTGGATCAGTGAGGGAAGTACATTACCCTGATTGGTTGGCAAACGTAGTTGTTGTACTGAAGAAGAACAGGAAGTTGAGAGTTTGCATTGACTTCACAGACCTAAATAAGGCGTGCCCTAAAGATTCCTTTCCCTTACCTCACATCGACATGATGGTGGACGCGACAGCAAGGCACGAACTTCTTAGTTTCATGGATGCTTTCTCGGGCTACAACCAAATCCTGATGCATCCCGACGATCAGGAGAAGACAGCCTTTGTCACCGAGCGCAGCATATTTTGCTACAAGCTTATGCCCTTCAAACTCAAGAATGAAGGGGCAACCTACCAGTAACTAGTGAATAGGATGTTTAAAGAAATGTTGGGCACAACAATGAAGGTATACATCGATAACATGCTTGTCAAATCCCTTCAGGCAGAACTACATCTGGAACATCTACAGCAATTCTTTGACACACTCCGAAAATACAATATGAAACTGAATCCTACCAAATGCTCTTTTGGAGTGTCGTCCAGTAAATTTCTCGGCTACCTAGTCACACATTGAGGGATCGAAGGTAATTCGGATCAGATTCAGTCGATCATGGGAATCCCCTCCCCACGGTCAGTGAAGGAGGTCCAAAAACGCACCGGATGGATAGTCGCGATTAACCGTTTCATCTCCAAATCGTCCTAGAGGTGCCAACCTTTCTTCGACAGTTTGAAGAAAAACAAAAACTTTGAGTGGACGGAGAAATGCGAAGTTACGTTACAACAGCTAAAAGTATACCCGTCGAGCCCTCCCCTGCTATCAAAGCCAACCAACGAAGAAACCCTCTACGTATACTTGGTAGTCTCAGAAACAACTAACAGTGCAGTATTAGTACGCAATGTCAAGCAGAAACAACTTCTCGTCTAATACACTAGCAAAACACTGCTCGACGCAGAGAAGAGATATAATCAGATGGAAATGCTGGCCTAAGTGTTAACATCAGATGCCAAAAAGTTACGACCATACTTTCAATGCCACTCAATAGTAGTGCTCACGATGTTCCCCTTGAAGAATGTACTACACAAACCTGAGCTCTCCGGTCGACTTACCAAATGGGCGGTGGAACTAAGTGAGTACGACATATCTTATTGACCACGGATTGCAATTAAGTCCTAGATGTTGGCAGATTTCATCGCAGACTTCACTCCAAAAACCCTACCTCTAGCTGAACAAGAGATATTCATCCTTACAGAAGTGTCAAGTCCTATATGGACACTCTCTGTCGATGACTCTAACAACTCCACGAGTAGTTGATTGGGTCTAGTCTTATAGTCACCAGAGGACGACATCATAGAACAATCCATCAGATTTGATTTTAAGACCACGAACAACGAAGCCGAATACGAAGCTCCCATCGCTGGACTAACACTCGCCAAGAGCATAGGCATAAAACAAATCAAAGTCCGATACGACTCATAACTGATCGCACGACAGTTTGAAGGAACTTCCCAAGCCAAAGATCCAAAAATGATTGCTTACCTAGCAGTAGCCACAAAACTACGCTCGACATTCGAACATTTTGAACTTGAGCAAATTCCCAAGATGGAAAACGCAAATGCAGACGCCTTGGCCAATTTAGGTTTAGCTATTCAAACAGTCGAGCCCAAGAGCATATCACTTGTCTATTTACAATGGCCAGCAGTCTGGTCTAAGAAGGAAGAAACAGTCCCCATCGAAGTCGCAAATGACTGGATGACTCCACTGCTCGACTACATCCTACACGACACGCTACCACCTGACAGAAATGAAGCGCCCAGGCTCAGGATAAAAACCACCTGCTTCAGTGTGATTGACGGCAAACTTAGCAGAAGGTCATTCTTCGAACCCTACTTACAGTGTGTTGACACAACGGAAACAAAAATTGTCCTCAAAGAGATACACGAAGGCGACTTCGGTAATCATTCAGGAGCCAGAAGCCTATCAAGTCGTGCCCTAACAGCAGGCTATTATTGGCCGATAATGAGATCAAACTCAACAAACTACGTCAAAACATGTGACAAGTGTTAGAGATTTGCACAAGTTGTGCACCAACCTCCTAGTCGACTACACAACGTAAACTCCCCATGGCCCTTCATGAAGTGGGGGCATGGACATAGTTAGGTAAATGTCGATCGCTACTGGAGGAAAAGTCTACATGTTAGTCCTCACCGACTATTTCAGCAAATGGGTCGAGGCCGAAGCCTACCAAAGAATCCGAGACTTCGAAGTCAAAGGGTTCATTTAGAAGATCATAATGTGTCGATTCGGCATCCCATAGGAAATAGTCACCGATAACGGTTCATAATGAATCTCTTCTGAATTACAAGACTTCTGCGAAGAACATGGAATCAAATTAAGCTTCGCAACACCTCGATACCCATAGTCGAATGGAGCATAATTAACCAACAAGACGATTGTCAGCACTTTGAAAAAGAAGCTTGACTTTGCCAAAGGGTTATGGGTCGACATGCTCCCCGAAGTGCTATGGTCGTACAGAACCACTCCTTTGAGTGTCGATCGAACAAACATCATTTTCCCTTGGGTATAGAGCCGAAGCTATTCTACCGGTCTAGTATAAAGTTCACACTGCGAAGTTCGAGCACGTCACAGAGGAAGCAAACTCCCAAGCATTGTCATGCGAGCTCGACACGCTTGATGAACGTCGAGACTAGGCATTCATTTGGTTAGCAAACTATCAATAGATGATCGCTTGACACTACAACAAAAATGTCTGTATCCGAACTTTCAAGGAATGAGATTGGGTGCTTCGTCGAGTGTTTCAAAACACCAAAAAACTTGGAACTGACAAGCTGGGACCAACATGGGAAGGCCCTTACCAAATCAGAAAGGTAGTAAGGCAAGACGCATACAAACTTCGCGACACGGACGGTCGTGAGATCAACAACAGTTGGAATGCCATACACTTAAAACAGTATCATTTCTAAACTCAACTCCTTTCAGTTGTTTTGTCATTTTAAATATTTTACTAACTCGAGCGTTGGAAGGGCCGTTGGCCATCAGTCCTAACCCTCCTCGATAGGTCGAAGCCTCAAAACAGCAACCTTGCTCTCACGGCTAGCTAAAGGGCTCGACCAACGCTCAAACCACTCCACGAACAAATAACACCGCTCGACAATCAAGTCTCCAAGCCTTCGAATGAAAGACTTGAAGACTAGGGGGCAACAGTATACACACAGTGAATGACTTGGCTCAGCTCATGAGCATCGAACTACTATAAATTGTAAGCCAAATTATGAACAATTATGAATTTTAAATTTTATATGTAGTCCCCTACATTCTTATCGCGATCTAGAACGTTTATAAATCTTATTTTATCTATGTTACGCCTTACATTCTTATTGCGCTCCACACATGAGCTTGCTAGAAGATTTAATCAATTTTCAAATTGATTAAGTCCCTATTAATTAGTGTTGTGCACTCAACGACATAAACCTCTAACACGAGCTAAGTTTATGATTTAATCAATTTTCAAATTGATTAAGTCCCTAGTAATTAGTGTCGTGCACTCAACGACCTAAAGCTCTACACACGAGCTAAGTTAATGATTTAATTAATTTTCAAATTGGTTAAGTCCCTATTAATTAGTGTCGTGCACTCAGCGACATAAAGCTCTACACACGAGCTAAGTTTATGATTTAATCAATTTTCAAATTGATTAAGTCCCTATTAATTAGTGTCGTGCACTCAGCGACATAAAGCTCTACACACGAGCTAAGTTTATGATTTAATCAATTTTCAAATTGATTAAGTCCCTATTAATTAGTGTCGTGCACTCAGCGACATAAAGCTCTACACACGAGCTAAGTTTATGATTTAATCAATTTTCAAATTGATTAAGTCCCTATTAATTAGTGTTGTGCACTCAACGACATAAAGCTCTACACAAGAGCTAAGTTTATAATTTAATCAATTTTCAAATTGCTTTAGTCTTTATTAATTAGTGTCGTGCACTCAGCGACATAAAGCTCTACACACGAGCTAGGTTCATGATTTAATCAATTTTCATATTGGTTAAGTCCATATTAATTAGTGTCGTGCACTCAATGACAATAAGCTCAAACACATGAGCCAAATTTATAATCAATTTTCAAAAAAGTTAAGTCCTTATTAAAAGTGTCGCGCACTCAACGGTGCCCTACACACAAGCTCGTTAAGAGATCGATCATATTACTTAAGCTTACGAACATGTCGCGCCCTCTGTCTGCTTAATAGCTAAAATTTGGCTCTGTTTTGACTAAGTGTTGAAACATTGGTTAAAGGTTCACGCTCGACAGCGCTTGACTTACATTTCTCACAAAAGGTCAAGTAAATTACACTTTATTTTATTCAACACTTTTTCGACAATCAAAATACAAAAAATTATGCACACGACATACGAAAAAGGAGAGACTTCATTGAAAAAGCACAACATAAAATATTAAAAAGTATTCAAAGGGAAATTCTCGGCCCAACAAAAATAAAAGGGGCATGGTGACCCAGTTCGACCAGGAGCAATTCTTGGCTCCAAAAAAAAAATTAAAAGAGACACAACGGCCCAGTTCGACATCTAAATAAAAAAGGATTAGACGTCAACGTCGTCCCCCCTTGTTGACTTGATTGCTGTTGCTGTTGTTGTTCTTGTTGTTGCTACTTCTGCCCCTGCTCCTGCTCGACATCCGGTGCAAGAGTGGTCTTCACTGGGCTATCTTGGGTGTTATCGACTACCAGTGCCTCCTTCTCTTCCTCCTCAGCTGTCAAAGCCTTGATTTCCTTCCATTCCGCTATCGCCTTATTGACGTCCCAGCTGTCGACCTTACCATCTTTATGTTCCTGCATGAGGGTGGCCTGAGTTTGAATCAATGCGTCGTCTGCAATGTTCTCACACTTCACCATCAAGGAACTAATTTGGCCCGCGAGGTTGTCAACCGCTACCTTATGCTCCATCCTTAAACTGTCCTCATTGGCTAACAACTCGGCAACTCGCCTATCGAGCTCTTCGATCTTCACGTCCTTCTTCTTCAAAGCTTGTCTCTAACGCAGTTCCTCCAGCTTCTTATCGTCGAGTGCCTTCTTCAAAGCCACCCCCTGTTGAGTACTTTCCTTTAAATGATCCAAGGCATTGGACAGTTCACTTTTCAGGAACTTGGATCTCAAAAGCCTAAAAAAACGCACGACATAAACTTCAATTGCCGAGCAAAAATAACAGAAACAAAAACAAAATAAAATATAATTTACTTGAAAGGCACTGGCAATACCACGGTTGATCGTGGTCGACATCCCGGCCTCCCTCATAATTTAAGCATCACAAGGGAACAAGAGTTGGTCTGCACCATCAATCAAAAGCTGATACTCCTTGAAGGCTAAAGCACTGGCAGGGAAGGAGGCCTCGATAGTAGAGCTCGATTCCTCCATCATTTTTTTACTTTTTCTTGGCAGGCTTAGAGGAATCCTTCACTGCAGCCAGAGGCGAGGCGAGGCAGGAGTAAGCGTCGAGGGCTAGGCAGATTTGAGCATGTCGGCGACGTCCCGCTGACCGCTCGACTGTTTGCCATTCTTAGCGGCAGATGCCAGCGCCCTCTCCCGACTATGCGTCACGGTCGCATTAGCATTCACAACCTTTGGCTTCATGCTCAACATTGAATCTGAAGCGAATTTATGCTCGACCTTAGAGATAGGCATGAGGAAACGAGTTCCATAAAGCAACTCAAAACAATAACGAACCCAAGCGTAAATGACTAAGTTCTTAAGCTTAGAAAAAGGGGTACCTTGGGCGTTTAGGTCGACCTGTGCCCATAGACGGCTTGGCCTCAAATTTTCTTCGCTCAGCAGTTTCTTCCAACTTCTTTTTGAAGGGTCGACAGAGAGAATACGCAACGTTCGCACTTCGTTATTGTGATTAGGGAGAACGTTCGATCACGCGACAGTTTCTGCGAAAAAAGAGAACGCGACTTAGAGAAAGCAAACAACAAATAAAAAAATCAAAAAGTGACCGACATCCTAACGAAATCCCACCAGGGATATTCCACACTAAGCGAATGTAGATGTCTTCTCCAAAGGTGCCCGTAACTAACTCGCCCCCTGCGAAGAAATACCTATCCTTCCACCCGCGATCATTGGTCGTGAGGTCGGTTGTTAGATGCGGCCGGTGAGGTCGAGCAGAAATTAGGTAGCACCCTTGCTCATTCTCATGGGTCTTCATATAATAAGTATGGAGGAAATTTCCCAACAAGAAAGGAAGATACCTTTTCTCATGGAAAACCTCGACTGACAAAATCAATCTCCAATCGTTTGGCATCAATTGGCCTAGAGCAATTTCAAAAAACCTCAGCATCTTACGACTTAGGGACGGGATGGGGAACCTAAGACCCTGTAGAAAAGACAACTCGTAAAAATAAGTCCAATCTTCATTCGTGGAGTCGGCCCGTTCTGTGGACCGGGGCAACCGCAACTCGACAGATTCTGAAATCCTGTACTGGAATCTGATCCTTAACATATCAGATTCATTAAGCTTGCTGGCAGGACTTAGACCAGTAGGCAATATCTCGCCACCAGATGTCGAGGCCTCAGCCCCTTCGACCTGGTCTTTCGACCTTCCTTCCCTGACAAGCCCTAGTAGGATGTCGTCTACGATAACCGTTGGGGGACCACTCTCGTCGTCAACCTCTAAATCTACTATCCCACTATAAGTAACCTTCGCCAAAGGGCATGGCTTACTATCCGTCGACCCTTTACTCGACACATTAGACCCACTTGACTCGTTAATGAGATCCAAACCGAACTCTTTCATCACTTCGTCGACTAGCTTCGACATAACTCCTAAATGCTGTTGAGCAAAGAAAAATAGAAACGCACAACGAAGATGCAGAAAACTACTTACAGATAGCTACGCTCGATAAATATCAACAAGCAATATGCGACGACTACTTTAAAAAGCCCAAGAGGCATCTAGAAAGTTGTTATTTTTGAAAGGACTCTATGCTCAACAGTGACACATAAAGACGCACGACAGCTACTTCTAAATGCCTAATAAATATCTACAATACAAGTTTCTACGCTCGACATCAATACATATAAACAGCGCATGACATCTGATGTTGAGTGCCCTAGGAATGCCTGCAAACACATTTTTTCACAAAAACTAGCCTAGACAAAGATCTAGAGGCAGTTTTTTCACAAAAAAATACAAGCAACTTCTAGTACAAGAAATCAAGAACAATGAAAACAAGAAAGAGGCAAAAACACGTCAGTATATAAAAATGCAAAGAAATAAATTTCAAACAAAGCAAAAACGGAAGAAAACTTTAGCAAAAGTAAGTAGAGACTTACCGTAAAGATGTATGCGAAGGAAAACGAAGCAAAATCAAACAAGAACGCTTGAAAATCGAAGAAGAAAATGTTGGGAAAAGGAAGGAGATAGTGCACGGCGGAAAGAAAAGTGGAGAAGACAAAAGGTGAAAGTGAGGGGGAACTTGGTTAAAAAGACCCACAAACGGTTACCCCTGAACGACACGTGGCATTAAACCACTGGCCACACACTGCCGCAGGCGACAACTGATGAGACTTGCAGCCGCTGCCGTTTCTCGAAACAATGCGATCATTTAAAGCAACGCGTCAGTACCAACCGCCACCCAGGGCAGTCGATAAGACACCACTAAAGATCCGAGCGGTCGACATCAATACCGCGACTCCCATATCCATAAGTCCTCTTGTCACGGAGCGACATCATTGAGCAGTCGAGCTCGACAACATAATCATCGATGTCGACGCCTCTATAACAAAAACTTCATGTTGCCGAAATCCACAGACTGCGGTTGACATTAATTATTGCATGACTTTCTCTGGATTCATATTCGGCTCGATACACTATTTTCATAGTTCTAGTAAAAACTAAGAGAGTAGGGGGCAAACTGTAGTGGTCAAAAATAGCCCAGAAAAGCTTAGGCCTAAAAGACGGCCCAAAAACTGCTAAAAATCCATATATCAAAGCATAGCGCTCGACAAACCTAGCACACAACATAGCTCGGAACTAAAGGCTCTACAAGGTTAACACAAGACCCTTCGGTTGACTGCTCGACATATAAAATAGAGATCGACACAAACCTAAGACATGTCGACGGGTCTGCATAACCACACAGCCGCCACCCAGGCAACTAACTCAATTAAACCTTGACTAAAGTCAATTGACCTAATCTAAACTTGCCCAGTCAAAACCTTCGAGATATCAGGAATCCCGGATATCTCGGGGCAAGACATCCCTTGAAATATAGATATAACGGGTACTTACCCAGCCCCTACAAATACAGTCTCCAAGCTTCATTTTTAGGGGTCAAGCAATTTACTATCGAAGGATTTGTTACTCTAAGCAATTCTTCACTATAAAGCTGTCACTCTATTCTCAAGCATTCAGACTTGCGCACGGTGCACTCTTAAGACCAACCAATTATGCGCGACATAGCATCCGCCAGCACTGTTTTTATCAACGCACTATCAAAGAATACTCGGCGTATATTATTTACTACCCGACGACATGATTTGTTGAATACCGCACGACGTACCCCAATAACATGTATCACTCGTTTTATTCACGTTTTCCCTTTTAGATTCACTATTTAACTTGGGCGTCGGAGGCTATTTGGCTGGCTCCACTCCGGTGTCCTTAGAGCACGACACTTTTTCTCTCTTTTTGAAGATTGTCGTCTCAATATCAACACAGTAGACCGCTAGGTCATCAAGCGTAGATTTCAGCATCTACACTATTTTGCTTCTCGTTGCGTGTCTCAAAACTCTTATTCAATAAGTTTTTAATGTTTCTAGTGTTTGGTTGCTCTATTTACTCTGACTAGAATCTAAAATTTTTGCGTTGGTTGTTTAAGTGAAGTTGCTATTGAAAACGTTTTGATTATTTGTGAATCTTTTGATGCTCTATGCAGTGTATAAATTTGAAGAGAACCTTTCGAATCATGAACGTGCTGTCGTGCATGAAGTTTGCAAGAAAATGGGCTTTAAGTCCAAAAGTTCTGGGTGAGTGCTGACTGCTGTGTCTTTTGCTCAAGTATGTCAAAGCTATCATGCCAATTATAGGAAATGATTATGGAAAAAAGAAGAAGAATTACAATGAAGTGTAGTCAGTTTTGCCAATAAAGATGCCTGCTAATTATTTTTTTTCATTTCTTATTTTCAATTTGATTTTAATAATCTGCCTTTCTTCTATAGCTTATGAGCCTGAACTATGTACAGGAAAGGGAAGCAGCGGCGTGTTTCTGTTTACAAAATCCAGATGTTTTTGTTGTTGCGAAAGTTAACTCAAATTAGAATGTTGATTTTGTAAATTGAAAATTATTTTGTATAAATATAGTTGTTCTTGGTTATTTAGAATGTTGTTATTTGTTATTGATTTTATATTTTTTAGAATAAAAATTGATCATATTTAGATGAAAAAAACCGAAAGCCCATTATAATTTTTATGGCCCAATAGGCCCACAAACTAACCGAACCGAACCGGTCAAATCCGGTTTGGTTTGGTTCGGTTCATTCTATTTCCGGTTCTCGGTTTGGTTTACTTTTTTAAAAATCGATCAATTGTCGGTTTTTATCGGTTTTCCTCAAAACCGAACTATGCTTACCCCTACATTGAAGTATATATTTTAGTTTTTTTTTTTAACTGTAAAGGGAAAAATAAAGAATATTTTAAAAGTATGAGTAAAATGATAATTTTTTTCAAACCTTAAGGGGTAAATAATAGTATCCCATATTAGATTAATAGTTATTACCATTTTGTCCTGCAGATTTAACAGTTAAATTAGTTCTTTTAACTATAGCGGGGGAATGTCTAATATTTTAAAAGTAAGGTGAAAAATAATGAATATTTTTAAGGTATGAGAAAATAATGAATATTTTAAAAGTAGGGAATAAAATAATAAATTTTTAAATTTGATGGAGGAAAATCTTAATTCGCAGAAATTATGAAATGATCATTGCTAGATTGGAGATTTTTATTGATATCATCACCATAAGGCACATGGGCTGTCATCCCAGTATTCATGTGTCGTCTTGGCTTTGATTAATTAATTAGTTTCCAATAAACCACAAAAGGCAGAAGGTAACTACTTATTAATTGGGGCTTCCAACATGTCCGGCCACTAAATTCCAGGGTACCTCTTAATTATGATTTTTATTTTTCATTAGAAAACTGAAAAACAATCATAAGCTATACATGTGGCGCCATTTTACCTGAGAATCTTAATCTCCATTGCTTTTGTAGATACTATCAAGGGAAAGGTTGCATTATATGTCAAAAGTCAGCTCTATGTAATGCAGATGCTGACTGAGACAGAAGACAGGCCTTACTTGGCACAGCCGGCCATCTTTTACCAACCAAAATGTTCATTTACTTTTCTACAAAAGCTACGGTTGGAACTCATTAAAAAATCACAACGAAATGGTTTCCTTTTGATAGCAAGTTGACTCTAACAATTCAGTAGGACATCACATTAGTAGTATCGCAGAAAAACGTCAAAAGCAAAACTCCAAACCTTTAGAAACAGAGCAAGTGGCAAGTCATAAATAAGACCAATTTTGGAAAACTATAACAACATCACCTAACAATATATATTCAGGTACCAATTTTTGTATTCATGTTTTAATACAAACCTAACGCATTTGCACATTCCAAAAAAAATGGGCACTCAAAATACTAGTAACAGCTTCAATTCAGCAATCATACTTATTACTGTCATTTCCCAACTATGCCTCTCCACTGGAATAAACGTGTGGCCTCAGCCAAGATTAATGTCATGGCCCCAATCGCAGGCCACCCTTCTCTCACCCAATTTCATCATCACCTCTCCCAACCATCCCTACCTTTCCTCCGCTGTCAACCGTTACCTCAACCTGATCAAGACTGAGCACTACCGCTTCCAGCTCACCCCTTCAGTTAATTTCACCACATCAACCCCTCCCTTACTAACCCTCTTAATCTCGGTGGACCAACTTCTTACCCCGCTCCACCACGGCGTCGATGAGTCATACACCCTCACCATCCCCGCCACTGGATCCACTGCTAACCTGACTGCGCAGAGTGTATGGGGAGCCATGAGGGGTCTGGAGACATTCTCACAACTGGTGTGGGGCGAACCCTCGCGTGTGGCGGTTGGATTGTGCGTGTGGGACTCTCCTCTTTTTGCTCACAGAGGGCTGATGCTTGATACATCCAGGAATTACTTTGGGGTGGATGACATACTGAGAACCATTGAGGCTATGAGTGGTAATAAGATGAATGTGTTCCATTGGCACATTACAGACTCACATTCGTTTCCTTTGGTGATACCATCAGAGCCTGATCTTGCTACCAAGGGTTCTTATGGCCCTGACATGCAGTATTCTCCTGATGATGTTAAAAAGATTGTTGAGTTCGGTTTGGCTCATGGTGTTAGAGTTGTCCCAGAAATTGATTCTCCAGGTGAATTTTCAATGTTTAGTTATTCATGATTTTCAAATAAATGTATATATGAAGGGGGGCCAGGAGATAATCATATAAACGTATAATAATTAAAATAATGAATGAAATTCATGTAATTTCAGGGCACACAGGATCATGGGCAGAAGCTTACCCAGAGATTGTAACATGTGCAAACATGTTTTGGTGGCCTGCCCAAAATGAATGGGCTGACCGGCTAGCATCCGAACCAGGAACTGGCCATTTAAATCCCTTGAATCCAAAGACCTACCAAGTCCTCAAGAATGTCATCCGTGATGTGGTCAACCTATTCCCTGAGCCATTCTACCACGCAGGAGCTGATGAGATCATCCCTGGTTGTTGGAAAGCCGATCCCACCATTCAATCCTTCTTATCCAAAGGCGGAACTCTTAGTCAGGTCCTCGAAAACTTTGTCAACATCACCTTGCCTTTTATTGTCTCTCTTAATCGCACTGTGGTCTACTGGGAGGATGTTTTATTGGATGATCTTATCAAGGTGGAGTCCTCATTTCTTCCGCCCGAGCATACCATCTTACAAACATGGAATAATGGTCCGAATAACACGAAAAAGATTGTTAAAGCCGGGTACAGAGCCATAGTTTCATCCTCAGAGTTCTATTATTTGGATTGTGGCCATGGCGACTTTCTTGGAAATGATAGCCAGTATGATCAACCATCTGTTAGTAACATAGGAGATGGTGGATCGTGGTGTGGACCCTTCAAAACATGGCAAACTATATATAATTATGACATAACATATGGATTGAGTGAGGAGGAGGCCAAATTGGTGGTGGGCGGAGAGGTGGCATTATGGTCAGAGCAAGCAGACCCAACAGTTCTAGACGCAAGGCTTTGGCCGAGAACTTCAGCAATGGCAGAGGCCCTGTGGTCAGGTAATAGGGATGAGAAAGGAAACAAGAGGTATGCAAAAGCAACGGATCGGTTGAACGAGTGGAGGTACAGAATGGTAAGCAGAGGAATTGGGGCTGAGCCTATTCAGCCACTTTGGTGCGTAAGAAACCCAGGCATGTGCAACACAGTTCATCCATTTGTTTAACTATATATTTATGCTTGTTTCCCTCATTTTAAGAGCATTATCTCAAACAGAGGTAAGATGAATGAAATTGTGATTGATTCAGTTGTGATTTTATCTTAATAGATTGTGATTGCTGCAGTTGGCTGTTGCTTTGCTTGTGTTGTTTATTAATTAGCAATACCGATGGGCAAACTTAATAGAGTCCTTTGGTGGATTAGACAAGCAACAATTTGCAGGAAAGGATTCACACCAACCAACAGAATGATATCTCATCAGTAATTAACAAATTAAATTGCTAAGCAACTCGAGACATTGTGTTAGCTGTCGAAAATGCTAGTAATAAAAGGCCAAAAGTCTCTGCCAAAATGATTGGTGCCCTGACTAACACAAGCTACACATGATTTATCTTGTGTGAAGACTGAAAAGCAATATGCATAATGCCCATGGTAGATAAAAAAATCCTTCTTTACTTGTTCATATGGCGTTGTTAAAGAGCGCTCATCAACTTATAAAAACCTTTAAATTTAGATGACTAGATTTATCAATAAAATGTGCAGAATCTCTAAATACGAATGCGCCCCTGCACAGCTTCATAAGTTAAATTCTTGAATGCAATGGCAAGGCTGGGGCTGGAAGGCATGTAAAGTCATAGTGAGAAGACAAAATATGGTGGGATGAACAATTAAGCATGATAAGATATGCACCTCAGTCCTTCCCAAGAATCAAAAGAAAATTATTCGTTCAATTTTGCCTAGATCGAGTAACTTCCGTGTGGGTTGCCACTCTACTTTCAGGGCACAATGAAAGATAAACAGTAAAAACTTTGTTACAAAAACTACTACTTAAATTTTCACCTCAAGTAATGTGTCAACTATTTATTGATATCATGTTAACAATCAAATCATATCACTATCTAATTTGTTAAAACGTATATCATTTATATTATTTATCGAGTAAACTCGTTTGAGGGGAAAACCTGGAATACAAGTTTAGAAATAGCAGTACTAGTTTAATTTTATTTATCTATAGTAGTTGAGCAGTACAAGTAAGCAAGCAACTGGTTAACACTCAACAGCGAGGCAAGAAAAAAGCATAGCTTATTATCACAATTCAAGATAATGGTAAACTATCCTTGATGGTTGAGATATCTTTTCATGGGACCTGCATTCGTAGAGAAGGGTAATCTTCAATCTTGTCAAATTAGATCCTGCTCATCCCAATTTTAAATTTAATACATTTGCCTGAATTTCTGAACTGGTAACTTGGAAGTAGACCACCAATTGAATGGTTCTCTAATGGAACTTTAGAGAGTGTGTCCTGGAATAACATTAATTAACTTGTTAATTAATCTGAGCTTTTATCATAGAAATTAACACAGCAGGATTACATTAGTATAACCCCTGCTTTTATATATAAATCTCACCTAACTAAAAGAGACTAAGATATCAAGATGAGGCTTTTCTCTCTTTCTTGCACTCAATGACAATCCAACAAATGCAAAGTTTTTAATAACTTTCTTGCACTTGTGAGCTTCGTCCATGTTCTATATAAAGTCGGAAACAAATGAAGAGTAAGCTCAAATTATTCTCTTATTTCTCCTTCACCATGAACAATCCAAGAATACTTGTCTCAGCCATGGCTGCTCTTATGCTCCTCCTCCTCACCCCAGAGTCAGAGGCTGCAATTACTTGTAGTGATGTCTTGAAGGATCTGAGACCTTGTGTGAACTACCTTACAAATGGAACTGGGAAACCACCAGCTGCTTGTTGTGCTGGAGCCAAGGCTCTTTCATCTGCTGTGTCAAGCCCTGCTGATAAGAAGACTGCTTGCGGTTGCATTAAGAATGCAGCCCAGAAAATGAATCCGAATGCCCAGTTAGCTCAGGCTCTCCCAGGGAATTGTGGAATCACCTTGCCTGTACCTGTTTCACCCAACGTCGATTGCTCAAAGTGATTTAACATTTTTTATTTTTCTATTTGCTGTTGATATTATTATTATTATTATTTTATAATGTAGTTTCCTGCCTAACCATTATTTTTTTCTTTGCAGGGTTGGTTGATAATGAAGTTAGTGGTGTCCATGCATGCAGCGTGACTGTGTGAGGAATGAAAGACATCTATTCTTAGCCTACATATTTTGTAATAAGCTGGAATCTGTTGATTTCTTTTTGGATTCCATTGTTAAATAAAGCTTAATAATATGATTGCTTATTGGTGTTATATATCAAGCAATGCATTTCATTATATTACAGATTAATTTAAGCTATTATCAAAGAAGAAATATAGGATTATGCAAAATGTTGAATAACCATAGAGAGATGAAGAGCTTATTGGTTTTCTCAGGCTGGATGGCAATGTCTCTTGCACCGTTAAGTTGAACTTAAGAAGACTCTGCAATCACTTGCTACAATCTACATATTCTCCTTGGTTCTAATATGAGTTTGCTCCCCCGTGCTTAAAGGTCATGAAAACAAATATTCTACAATTATGCTATATTGCCATTGTGCCTGTTGTGCTGAAAGGCCTTGGTCATCTCTATAATAAGAAAAGAAGGAATCATAATTTTTTACTTAAGGGGACCGTAATGCTAAAATAAAATATTTAACAAAAACTAAGATAGAAAAAACTGTTAGTAGGGTTATTATTGTATTTTACTCTTTATTACGGTTTCTTATTATTTATTTATAAATATAGGTGATGAGAGGTTAACTCTTAATCACTCAAGTTATTCTCATAAAATTAGTTTCTACATGGTATCATAGGCATATTCTCCTAAAAAAAATTATTTTGTTTTTGGGTTGTGATTCTGTTACTGATTTGATTTCCGCAGTCGTTCTCTCTCCTTTTTTTTTCTTTTTTTTTTTATTTGGTAACAACTTTTTTATCGCAAGCTAAGCTTCCGAACTTATTTTTCCTGTTGGTTCCGATCGCGAGATGCAATAGATGTTGATCTGATTTTTAGATTTGCTTCTTTTTTCTTCAAAGGTAATTGATCAAGATAAATTCCGATGAGTCTCCCACCGGGTCTAACATCTTGACCACTTCGTCGACTGGAACGAGTGAAGAAGTCCAGTCCTTCAATTCAGTTCATGATAACCCAAATCTGAAAATTACCTCACAACTACTAGATGGCTTGAACTATGGTCGATGGGCGCAATTGGTGAAATTGTATGTTGGCGGTCATAGAAAGATAAGGTTTCTTCTTGGAACAGAGAAGGAACATGCCCTCACAGATGCGAAACATGCAAAGTGGTTCTCTAATGATTCGATGGTGAGAACATGGTTAATTAACTCTATGCAGCCAACGATTTTTGCTTGGTATTTGTTTACAAACAATGTTGCTCTTATTTGGGATTCTTTTCAGAAGGTTTATTCTCAAAGAGAGAATAATGCTCGGACCTTCCAATTTTCTAGTGAGATTGAAAATTTTAAACATGGTACTCAGTCGCCGGGGACATATTATGGAAGCTTCGATTGGCCTGAGAAAGAATTATCTCTTTATGATAGCTTTATTGATTGGCTTGCCAGTGCTGTAGGTGCGACAACTCCTCTTCCGTCTACAACTGTAGAGATTTATGAGAATACAATGGAGAAGAATCGAGTATTTCAGTTTCTTGCTGGACTCAATTCTGAGTTCGAGTATGCACGAGTTCATCTACTCGACAAGATCTCCATTTCCCACTCTAGAGGAGGCATACTCATATTGCCTTTCGGATTAGACTCGTAGGATGCCTATGCATCATATCCTAGGTTCTTTCTTTGAGTCCTCTGCTAATGCAGTCCGTTATTTTTTTCCACCACCATCAGCTCCTCCACAGACTCCACATACAACAACGCATAGTCTTTTACTACTACCAGCGGCTTCCAGCAATTCTTGCCAATAAAGAAGTGTGATCGTTGCGGCAAATGGGGCTATCTAAAGGCAACGTGCCATGCTTTGCACGATCGTCCTCCTGGTTATCAATCGCCCTTATCTCAGCCCGCAGCGAACTTCTCTGCTAATTTTAGTGTGCAGGAATCTTCTGCGTCTAGTTCTCTCTCTCAAGACGAGATTAACAGGTTTTGACAATTTTGCTCCATGACATCCATACAGACGAGTACCCATGCAGGTAATTTTGCTTATGCAAAAAGAGTTTCTGCATCTCCAACTATGCCATGGATTGTCTACTCGAGTGTAATTGATAATATGACGGGTATGTAGTCTCTTTTTTTGGTCTTATACTTCTAGTCCCCGGTCTCAGGCAGTAAGTGTTGCCAATGGGGCTACGACTCCTATTGCGAAAGGGTTATATCACGATTACTGATTCCTTATCTTTACCTGATGTTCTTCATGTTCCTAAATTAACCACCAATCTTTTGTCTGTTTGTAAAACTACCAGAAATTCAAACTACAGTATCACTTTCTTTCCTACCTATTGCGTTTTACATGATCTGGAGTCATGGAAGATGATTGGCAATGGACGTGAAGAGGGTGGCCTTTACTTGCTGAATGAGCATGTTGTTCCAGTTTCCCTTAAAGTTTTTCAGTTAGGGTCTTCGTCTAGTACTAAAACTATCAAGTGGTGGTTACGTTGGCATCACTGCTTAGGTCATAATTCATTTCAGTATTTACATTATTTGTTTCCGTCTTTCTTTTCAAGAGTGTCCATGTCAGTTTGTCTTATAAGACATGTGAATCAACTAAACATTATTGTAGCCGATCCCTTTGAGTATTAATAAAACTTCATCTTGTTTTGATATTGTGCATTCAAATGTTTGGGGTCCTGCCCTAAATACCTTGAATTTAGGATATCGTTCTTTTGTGTTGTTCATTGACGATTTCTCGAGGTTTACTTGGGTTTATTTGATGAAATCCAAGGTCGAGGTATCCTCACTTTTTCAAATATTCACTGCTATGGTTTATACTCAATTTGGTAAAACTATTAAAGTGTTTTGTTTAGAGTAGGGCGGTGAATTTATGTCTTTAGGACTTCAAAATTCTGCAATGCCAATGGCATTGAGCATCAAACCTCAAACACTAAAACTCCACAATAAAATGGTAAGTCAGAAAGAAAAAATGCCACATTCTTGATCTTTCTCGTGCCATGTCTCTTGGCATGAACGTGCTTTCATGTTTTTGGTCTGATGCTATTCTTATTGTAGTATACCTTATCAACTGTTCTCCATCTCAAGCTCTAGGTTTTCGTACTCCACATTCTATTAATAGTTTATCCTAATCGTCCTCATTTTCAGGTTCCACCTTAAGTATTTGGTTGTGTCTGTTTCGTCCAAGTTACTGGGACTTCCTCTAAACTTAACCCACGTGCCTTGACATGTGTATTCCTAGGTTACTCTCATACACGTTTTTTGGATAATGTAAGTATATTAACCAAAGAGACAAAACAAAAGCAAAGGGGCATACCCCAGTGAGAAGATCACAAGGTCAGACAAGGGACAGGCCCCCTACCAACCGAAACTCAAAAAACAGCAAAGCAGAAAAAGCTAAGCACAAACCCTGGCATAGGGTGCAGCCAAAAGAAACCAACAGACCGACAACAAAAGGGACAAACCCCCTAAAGGAAAAACAAGCGAATTACAAAAAAATAGAATCAGATAAACCCCAAGACTGGTGGAGCCACCTATTAGTAGGATAAGGCACCACACCAGATAAGGAATTAAGACGCATACAAACATCTTTAACAATGGAACGAACAACCACGGAAACAGGTTTAGGTAACTCGCCATGCATTCTAGCATTCCGATCGCGCCAAATAGCATAGACAACAGCCGCAAGCATAATACGCACCACCCACCTACGAAGATGCCGACCGCGGAAATGGCAAGACCAAAGAATAGTAGCCTCCCAGCTCCGAGCACGAAGAGATAATATGTAATTCCTTAAAAGAGCAAACCAAACCTCGCAAGAATAAGAACAATCAAAAAAGAGATGAGGGACATCCTTACAACTCCCTCCACAAAACACACAACGAATAGCCGGAATCAAGCCATAAACAAGAAGCTTATCCTGAGTAGAAAGAGCACCCCTAATAGCCAGTCAGAAGATGAAAGCATGTCTAGGAATTGATTTAGAATGCCAAACGGACCTAAACCAATCCACCGCTGGCTGCCGGGATCGAAGAGCCTCCCAAGCATTACGAATAGAGAAAGCCCCCCGAGAGTCCTCAACCCAACACAAAGTATCAGCTTGAGAGTTATTAGGCCTGAAGGAATCAGGGGTACCACTGATAATGTCCATCCAATTCCCGGTCAAGGAACGAGGCCAAGCCCAATCCCTCCCCTGAATAACATCTGCCACCCTAGCATGAAGACCAAAACCAGAATCATAAATAATCCGACGCCCAAACACCTCCACCAAAGGACCCAGCGGATGCCAATAATCAAACCAAAGGGAAATATCCTCCCCATTACCCACCCGAAACTGCATCAACCGCCGCACAAGACACCGAAGGCCCAGAATTTTCCTCCAACTCCACGAGCAATCCCTAGGGCACCTAACCTCCCACACATTCTTTCCCTTAAGCAGAGTAGATCTAACCCATGACACCCAGACAGAAGACCTCAAATTGCTACAGACAGCCCACAAATGCTTACTTATGGCAGCTTTATTCCAACACTCAACGCTCTTAATACCGAGTCCACCCTCTTCCTTCGGTAAACACACCGAAGACCATGCAACCTTTGCCCCACCTTTACCTAAATCTGAACCCTTCCAAAGAAAACTACGCAAAATAGTTTCAACCTTAATCACCACTGACTTAGGCAAGATAAAAATGGAGTACCAATACACCTGGATAGAGAACAATACAGATTGAATGAGCTGAAGCCTCCCTGCAAAAGAAAGAACCCTACTAGTCCAACTCTTAACTCTCGCTACAATCCTATCGACAAGAATCCTACAATCCACTGCCATAAGCTTAGTAGAAATCAGAGGAACCCCGAGATATCTAACAGGTAATACCCCTTCGTGAAAACCTAGAATCCCAAGCAACTCTTGCTTAGTCTTAGAAGACACACCAGCCACAAAAAAATTGCTCTTGCTAGGATTAGGAACCAACTCAGAAAGAGCTTGGAACTGACCAAGGACAACATTAACAGCAGCAACTGACTCCCTCTCTGCCCTACAGAAAACCATAAGATCATCCGCAAAGCATAAATATGAAATACCAATCTTCCCAAACCGCCAATGGTACGCAAACTGACTCTCCTGCTCCATAATACGCATCAACCCCGAGAAGACCTCCATAGCCAGCACAAATAAATAAGGGGACATAGGATCCCCCTGCCTCAAACCTCGGCTACTAGTAAAGAAACCATTCAACTCGCCATTGATAGAAATAGAGAAACGGGGAGTAGAAATGCACTCAGAAATCCAAGCTATCATCTGCTCCGGGAAGCCTAAAATCTGTAAAATATCCACTAAGAAATCCCACCGCACAGAATCATAGGCTTTCATTAAATCTACCTTCAGCGCACACCTAGGATGACCCCCATCACGATGATAGTTCCTTAACAATTCCTGCGACAGTAATATATTATCACTAGTCCTCCTACCAGCAACGAAGGCCGACTGAAAAGGACTAACAACATCAGGCAGTACCAGCTGAACACGATTCGCAATAATTTTGGCAATGCATTTGTAGATAGTGTTACAACACGAAATAGGCCTAAAATCCCCAACCGTAGAAGGATTAGGAACCTTAGGAATAAGAGCAACCACAGTAGCATTCACTTGCTTGAGCAATCTCCCGGAGCTAAAAAACGAACGAATAGTACGAAGAAAATCATCACCAACAACAGACCAAGCTTTCTTGAAGAAAGTAGCATTATACCCATCCGGACCAGGAGCTTTATTATCTTTTAGAGAGAACAAAACTGCCTTAATTTCATTATCACTAACCTCTCTACCCAACGTAGCACACTGATCACTGGAAATCTGCTTCGGCAGAGCCCGCGTCACTAAATCAAGGTCAATCCTTGGGCAACCAGCAGGCTGTCTCAGAAGAGTCTCATAGAAGTTCACCACCATAGATTTAACTTCACTAGGCTTCTCTACACGATTACCATGCTCATCGGTAAGAGATAATACCTTACTTCTACTACATCTTTGTCTCATCGATCGAAAAAAGAACTTAGAATTCCTATCTCCCAAATGAATCCACTGAACCCGGGACTTTTGTCTCAAAAAACTCTCCTCATCTCTACTCAAATTACCATAAAGCTTCACCAACCGAGACTCCTCCTCATGTAAAGAAACGTTCGTAGGCTGCCTCTGAATATCCCATTGCACAGACTCTAAATCATGTTTAGCTTGCTGCACCCTAGAAGACAAGTCAGAATAACACTCCCTATTAAGTTTCTTAAGCTCTACTTTCAATCTTTTTAACTTCTTACATAGCTGAAACATAGGAGACCCATCCACCCTGTCCGCCCAAATCCGATCCACCAAGGATAAAAATTCTGGATGATCCGCCCAGAAATTAAAAAACTTAAAAGGCACCCGTCGCCGAGGGAGATCCACAATCTTAACAATTATAGGAGAGTGATCAGAAACACTAGAAGGAAGAAAATGCGCCTCTGAACCTCGAAAGGAAATATCCCAATTCAAGTTGACCAAAGCTCGATCTAACTTTCGAAGAATAGGATCAACCATACGATGATTAGACCAAGTATAGAAGCACCCATTAAATCGCAGATCATCCAACCCAGACTCAGCTAAACAATTAGAAAAGTCATCTTTCCAATGTGGCCAAGAATTGGAGCCTCCAACACTCTCAACTGAAGACTTAATAGCATTAAAGTCACCCATCACAATCCAAGCACTATTCTCCCATTCCACTCCGCGCGCCACTAAATCAGCCCACAACGCCTCCCTACGAACATTACAATTATCACCGTACACAATCGAAATCATACACTCCCAAGTAGAATCAACAGAAGAAACTCTACAATGGATAACTTGTTTAGAAGATCCGACAACCAAAACAGTAACATCGCAACAAACCCAAATCCTCCCCAAAGAGGAAAAATTATAATTGCACTCTACCTTCCAAGACCCGTCAATGGTCTTAAGAATAACATCTTTATTTTTCTCCAGAACTTTCGTTTTCACTAAACCAAACAAAAACAATTTCTCATCTTTAATCAAATTGTGAACCTCTCTTTGCTTCAAAGGGTCATTAAGATCCCTAATATTCCAGCAACCAAAAATCATAATAAATATACAAAGATAAGAAGAAACCCCCACAAATCTATCTCCACTTACCCCCCTTAGGGGAGGAGTGCTTCTTATTCTTCTTACTCTTACTACTAGAACCTTTCTTCTTCTTTTTCTTTTCCAAAGAATCCTTAACTTTTGAAGCCAAAGCATTACGAGGAGGACTAGAATCACTACCATCCTCATCATGATCAGCCTTATCATTATCATAAAGAGCACCCCCATCATCACAAAGAGCATCCCTGTCATCAATATAATCATTAGCCCCATCCTTACAAAGAACAGCCTCTGCATCACAAACAGTGTCCAAAATTGCTAAAGGAGTACCCTCTTCCGTTACTTCCAAATTCAGAGTATGGTCATTGCCCTCCATTGGTACTAAATTAAGATGATTATCAACATTTTCCACAAGCGGAACACTAGCACTGTTCCCTATAGTAGATAATTCTCTACCCTTGTTTTTTTTTTTAACCTCAACCCAAACCGGTCGTTTAGGCCCCAACGAGTCTTCGTGCCTCTTCTTCATATCATGAACATCAACCCCTCCATTTTCGGTAACCATATTCACATTGTCACCCAAATCTTGAACGCTTTGTTTACATATACCCGGCGCATGCCCAAACACCTTACAAATATTACACCTAGAAGGAAGCCACTCATAAACAGCATAAATAGTTTTCCATTCCCCATTAGCACATTGAATATCAAACTCATTAATGACATCCTTCGAAGCATCAATCTCAACACACACACGAGCAAAGCTAAAACGTTTCCTAGCTAAAGTAATGTGATCGGCATGCAATGGAATGCCTAAAGCACTAACTACAAAACTCAGGCCCTTAGAAGTCCAATATTCAAACGGAAGATTGTAAAGTTTAACCCATACAGGAATATTGCGTAACTCATCTTTAGATAAGGATAAACTAGGCTGCCACCGTTTAAGAACAAGCAATTTATTCACTATTTGCCATGGACCTTTTTCAAGAACTTCACAAGCATGGTCAAGACTATCAAACTTGAAAATAAAAAACTCTTGTTCTGAAGATAAAACTTCTTTAAGGCCAAACCTACCCCAAATTTTATGAACTACTGAATTCACTACGGGGAAAGGAATTCTCTTATCCACAAAGTACCCTATCAAGGAAGTTCTCCATTCTTCACTTCCTTCAATAGCTACCTCAACCGGAGGGCTAACTTTAATTCTTCCATTTTCTTCAGTTGGTTTAAAATATTGTAAGGATTCAAAGGCAGAAGATCGTACCTCACAAGCAATAGGAGAAGAATTCTGGACAGCCTTAGTATAAGATGGTTTCAGCCCTTGATCATGCATGGAAGAAGGTGTTGAAAATGGTCCAAGATCAACCCCTCCTTGTCCAAAGCTACCAAGACCCGAAATTGAACCCAAAGCACTTGATTTCGGCCCAATTACGCCCACATCAGACCCAAAATGCAAGTTACCAAGCTTTTCCTTTCTATAATCATCTCTTGCAAGCCCAAATCCACCATAATTTGAATGTGATTCAATAACATTAATCCTTGACCCATCTAATTTTGTGGAATCAGTCCCATTAGCTCCAATACCCGAAATTGAGCCCAAAGCACCAAAGTTTGACTCTATTACCCCCATTCCTTGCTGACTAGTATTATTTAGTGAAGGAAAGTCATCAACAACCACCTTCCTTTGACAATTTTGGCTATTAAGGTCAATACTAGCCACCTTATTTTGAAAAACTTGTCCATGAGAATCATTCATCATTTGAATTATTTGCCCATTGCACATGATCTCATTCAAGAAGTCTTCACTCTTTTCATCAATGTAAACCATAGTTTTCTTCTTGTCCAATCCCGAAATTGTTGAGAGACAACCATCCTTCACATGGTTTTCACCCAAAACCAGATTTCTACCTTCACCCAAAACCAGATTTTCATCTTCCTCATCATGCAACACCCTATGAAGAACATCAGCATGCTTGGCTTCAATATCAGCCCCATTAGCTTCAATTTTGTGCCCAACATTACCAATACCCGAAATTGAAACAAAAGCACCAGATTTTGGCCCATTCTTGACACATCTCTCACCCAAAACCAGATTACCATCTTCCTCATCATGCACCACCCTATGAAGAACATTAACATGCTTGCCATCTTCCTCATCATGCACCAGCCTATGAAGAACATCACCATGCTTGCCTTCAATCCCATTTGCATATGCCTTGTTGCCCATTTTACCATTACTAATCTGATTCTTAAAACTATGCAAAACATGTTGCTTGCTTAACAACAATTTTGAAGAAGCATCACAAGAGATCCTACCTCCAATAGCTATGTCAAATGCATCATAACCAGCAGCTCTCTTCTCTAGTTCTCGAACCTTCATACGTTGAATCTTCATATTAAGACCCAAATCTGAATCTTTCATAAAACCATCATGATAGCCCTTTATTCCACCATTTTTTACATCACCAGCAGTTGGTGAACCACCAACCATGGCTCCAACTAGAACACCAAGAAGAAGATGAAGATCACACCCCAACAATAAGGAAAAAATTCAGCTCAAAATCACAAGCATACCATGGCACAAAACAAGCTAAAAAACTGCCCAGAAAATGACCAGCAAACCTAAAGCTAAAGAAGAACGAAAATTGAGCTTGTAATCATCAAAAGAAATCAATAATGATCCCAAAGAGAGAATAGAACAAAATCAAGAAGAACACTCAAAAAATTCTAGAGAGAAGGTAAAATTCCATGCATGATCAAGAAGAACACTCAAAAAATTCCATGCATGATCAATAGTAAAATTAGAGTTTTGATAGTTATCAAAAATTCCCTAATTTGATTTGATAAATAAAACCCATTTATTTATCTCCTATAAAATAAAGTTTCTTATACTTATCATACTAATACCAATAGTATGAAATTAAGAGACCAACTCCTAGTAGGAAAGTAGTTTGACTTTTAATTAAATAATTAATTAATTTCTATTTTAAAACAACATATTAGCTAAAATTACTTAGCCCTTGCTGCCCAAACCTTACACATGGGCTCAATGTTGTTTTTCTATTTTATTAAATCCATTGAACTTCAATAAGAAGTCCACATGTGAACAAGATTCATTCTTACTAAAAACGAAATAAGTCCATATGCCTTTAATTAATATATTAATATAACTTAACAGCCCATTTAATTAAAAATGTGCAAATTATATTCTTAATATATTATTGAAATGCTAAATGTACCCCAATAGGGCCGCCCAAGGATTCCCACATCCTTGGCCGCCCATCCAAGGCATTTGACCAGTTACTGCGTGTCTTGATCGAATACAAGAATGCACCTCTCAAAACTTTTGGAAAAATTTCAAAAACAATTCTTAAGATGGATCAAATAAATGATCCGGTAGTATATAACTAGTGATCCAATCAAGTTCATGTGGACTAAGGATCTTGGCAGGCTATCTAAATTTAAACTCCAATAGACACAATCTAATTGCAATCAACAAATGATTCACCTAGGTCTTATCCATTAATTTTAGTTCATTCCACTAAATAACTAAAATTGAACTCTTAAATAAAGATAGAATGAGTGAGCGTACTAATTCGTACCCTAGACAACCTAAATGGAAAAAGTGTATCCTTGTGAAAAATACCAGTAATTGCCAAGAGCTCATAGACCGCCTATAGCTATACTAGTTACCATATTTACTCATATGACCACATTTTGAACTTTGATATTTTGAGTTGTCCAGAAGCCATGTTTCAATAGTCACTATTGAAAACCCAACGTTGAGATTTAATATCCAATACCTCAAAATATCCATATGATGGTATTCTACTATAAATGGAACCACGATGTCCATATCTATAAATGAAGTCTTCTATCAATTAACAAATGAATACCACCAAACCATCGAGAAAAGACTATGCGATATAATCGTACTCATTGATAGCTCAAATGATAACACTTGCAACCATAAGTCCATCATTTATCTCAGGATTGAGATAACTCTTCGATTATCCTCAAGTGAAAACTTTTAACCACTGACGGTTCTGGATAAAATGTTTCCCTCTGATCCTATTCAGTGCACTTGATTCTTTTACCCAAAGACACTACACTTTGATGATTTTAGACTCATTATATCACATTTGATCCCACTCAAATGCTAGCAAAAAAAATCTACAACTTTAATAAGGTAAATGCGCCCAACCTTTATCTTAAGTTGTGAATGTTGTTCAAGACTACCTAAAGAATTATTTCTACCTCATACATATCCAAATGTATGAACAATTCTTTATTTCTCATAGTCTTTTGATCTTATGATTATTTACTTTTAAAAATTATTATAAATACTATAAGATTTGTTAAAACAGAAATTACTTTATTAATATGAAAAAGATTGTCAAATACACCATTACACTATTGTTATTGAGCATAATCCTAATAATCTTCCACTTGCGCTATAACAAGTGTGTCATATCTCTCATTCCCATGTTCTCTAGGTGCCTATTAAAACTCTTCTGTGGTAGAGCCTTTGTGAAGGGATCCGCTAGATTTTCTACTGACACGATTTTGGTAATCATCACGTCACCCCTATGCACAATCTCCTTAAGAAGGTGATACTTCATTTCAATGTGTTTCTCTCTCTTATGACTTCTTGGTTCTTTTGAATTAGCCACTGCTCCACTGTTATCACAGTAGATAGTGATCTGCTTATTCGTATTAGAAACCACTTCTAATTCAATCAAGAATTGGCGGAGCTAGACAGTCTCGTTAGCAGCTTCGCATGCGGCAACATACTCAGCTTCCATGGTGGAATCAACAATGCAGGATTGCTTGATACTCCTCTATATGACTGCGCCTCTTCCAAGAGTAAACACAGATCCTGATGTGAATCTCCTAGAGTCAGAATCTGATTGGAAATCGGAATCTGTATATCCAATGGGAATCAAATTCTCTTCTAGAGTTTACAAGCATATGATCTCTCGTTCTCCTGAGATATTTGAAAATATGCTAGACTGCCTTCCAGTGATCAGGACTAGGTTTCGACTGAAACCTGCTAACTATGCTAACAGCAAAACAAATATCTGGTCTAGTGCAGAGCATTGCATATATGAGACTTCCAACTGTCGAGGCATGTGGAACCCTATGAATTGCTTGTTAGGATTATGCTTAATAGCAAGAGTGTAATAGTATATTTGACAATCTTTCTCATATGAATAAAATGATTTCAGATTTAACAAATCTTATAGCAGTTATATCAATTATCAAAAGTAAATAATCATAAGGTCAAAAAGACTATGAGAAACAAAAGAATTGTTCGTACATCTGAATATGTATGAGATAGACACAATTCTTTAGTTAGTCTCGAATAAACATTCACAACTTAAGATACAAGGTTGGACGTCTTTATCTTGTCAAAGTTGTAGATTCTTTTGTTAGCATTTGAGCGGGATCAAATGTGATATGATGAATATAAAATTATCAAAGTGTCTTTGTGACGGGACCCACCCCAGAATCCTCTACTGTAGACTCTAGTGGCCCCGCGGGGCACTCCAATGAAAATCTCCCAGAATCTAACTGACGAAACTAGAAGATTCCATGAAGCGGACCCTTTTTATCTTTTCTAATTCTACATCATTCTAAGAGAAAGATTGTAGATTATTTTTTTTCCGGCAGAGTCTCCTCTGTTTTTCTAAAATTTACCTAATTCGGGAGACCTGCATAAGAAACTGTACACTTTTAATTTTTTATTTTCTCAACTACCATGGGACCTCTGGTCCGTCTCAAATCAACCACAACCATGTAGTATCGTTTTCAAACTACAACTAAAAATATTTGTAATTCAATTATAAACTACTAAACTTTAACAATTTACATTTTCTTATAATTTACTTTACAAATTTAATTTCAAATCTATGCATTGATATTTGATCAAAATAGATATGCTACCATATTTATATACATGACCAAGGATTTAGAAAAAAGTTAATTACATAGAAAGTCAATCATAAAAACGGTCGTTGACTATAGCCCAATCAGTCGGTCGCAGGAGATCTGGCTGCTTCAGAACTAGTACTTGCATCTGGAGGGTTTTTTTTTTATAAATAAAAATATAAAAACAAAGTGTGAGCTAAAGGAGCTCAGTGAGTGCATACAATTTTCTGCTGGGAAATCACTTGTTTCATAATATCTTCTGAAATACTCTTAAATTTCTATTTCTTAACTATTTTTGAAAATGGTAAATCTGTTTCTCTACAATCTGTTTTTTGAAATCTAGCCAAGCATAACATTAAAAAAAAAACAGTCTTTAATAAATGCTAAAGTATAAGCAAAACATATATTCAATTATTTCTGTAAATTTAATATCCTGCGTTGAAAATTTGTAAAATATTTCTAGCTTGGCTTCTGTATCTGAAACTCCTAATGGAACCCATAAAGCTCTGACTCATAAGACGACTAAACTAGCGCTGTACCATATGAGTGGGGTCACAAGGCGACTAAACTGGCGCCGCTCATCATGACCCTAAAATAAGACATCTCACTGGCTATGTGGCGGAATTCTGCGTCGCCTACACATAGTGAGATAACACTCTATACGTGTGAGGGCGACTCACTGGACACGACAGACTCAACCCCCAGGTTAGTGACATGCCCTCTCAACACTTGCCCCACACAAATAGGGCATTACGGCCGGTTCATAGTCTACATCTCTATTTCTTTTCTGATGGATAACTCATGAATTTTAAAAATTATTTTCTTTACTTTAGAAACTAACTTTTAATCTGAAAGCATGAAATATACATAAAACATATTTCCTTAACTAAATGTCATGCATATACATTTCCTCAAGTGGATATAAACTCAAAATTTCTAAGATATAAAAATGCCTTAAATGAAATACACTTGGGGCATCAATTCTATTTAGATTATAAAATACATATAAATAAATAAATGTATATAAAGTCATAAATAATTCAATCAAACTTAGAAACATACTAAAGTACATTTCAACCAAAAACATGATTTTACACTCACAATTCCGTGCTCCTCGATAGCAAATGTTCTTTCTAATATTTTTTTTCTCCTCCCACACTTGTTTTATCTCCACCTACAAGCCATATGTCATATTACAATACACCATAATTAATCATACTTAAAACTTAAGCCAACATTACTCAATTATAGGCAAACTAATACACTAACATATATGTTCTTCATTCTCCATTTTTTTTTTCTTCTCAAACTTACATGCATTAATATTTTTAATGCATTCTTGCATGGTTTTAATTTATATCCATATCATAGGTATATCAAATGTGACCAATTAGTGAAATTACATTATTGCCCTTCACCTTCAAAGTGGCCAAAAATACCATTTTAATCTTCAATTTATTCTAACATATTTATTTTCATTTCTTTTTCATTCTTCCATCACACATCCTTGCTCAGTAATCATTTAAGGCCACCAAAAGCATTTAAATCCAAACATATCCATACTTGAACAATATGCCCTTGAATTGCAGACAGGACAGTGAGCTAGTGAGAGAAAATGCTCTGACTTCTCTCTAGAATTTCTTTGAGTGTTCTTCTCAATTTTTCTATTCTCTCTTCGTGATTATTATTGATTTCTTTGATGATTACGAGGTCAATTTTCGTTTTCTTTAGTTTTAGGTTTGCTGGTCCGTTTTCTTTAATTTATTAGAAGTTTTAGTTTACTTTTTCTGCTATGGATGATTTTAATGTGGCTAATCTTGGTGGTTTTAAGGCTAATTCGAGCTGCAACTTGTCTTCAACCAATGGAATGAAGGGATGTAGGGTTTTGGTAGATCAAACCCGAAATCCTACTGCTGGTGGTGTGAAGAAGGATGGAGACCATGTTTCTTCTTTGATGATCTATGGGATAAAGAGCTGTTATTAAGGGGTAATGAAGGGCTGCCATGATATACCCTCTATTGTTGATGGTGGTATGAAGGATGGCAACCATGTTTCTTCTTTGAAATTCAATGGTATGAAGGGCTGTCATGATATAGCTTCAGCTAGAGTTGTTAAAGCTAAATTTGGTGATGGTGGTGTAATCAAAAATGTCTCTTTTGGTGTAAGTAGTAGGTCTCTTGAAATGGATGATAATTGTGATAGAGTAGGAGCTGTCTCCAAAGGAAGAACTGGTTGTCTTTCAACTATTTCGGGATTGGACAAGAAGAAAGGTGTGGTTGACATTGGTGAAAAGGGTGAAGACTTGTTGAATGAGGTGTTGCATAGGGATAATAATGGACAAAATTTTCAAATGGTGGTTGGAGACATGTGCAATGGGCAAATAATTCAAAGGATGGGTGATTCTCATGGGCGGATTTTTCAAAATAAGGATGCTAATATTGACATTAATGGCCAAAATTATCAAAGGAAGGTGGTTGTTGATGACTTTCCTTCACTAAATAAAAGAAGTCAGCAAGGAATGGGGGTAATAGAGTCAAAATCTGGTACTTTGGGTTCAATTTCGAGTATTGGTCATGTTGGCCATGAAATTGAAGCTAATGGGGCTGATTCTACAAAATTAGATGGGCAAGGAGTAATGTTATTGAATCTCCTTCGAATTATGGTGGATTTGGGCTTGCAAGAGATGATAATAGAAAGGAAAAGTTTGGTAACTTGCATTTTGGGTCCGATATGGGTGTAATTGAGCCAAAATCGAGTGCTTTGGGTTCATTTTCGAGTCTTGGTAGCTTTGGACAAGGAGGGGCTGATGTTGGACCATTTTCAACACCTTCTTCCATGCATGATCAAGGGCTGAAACCATCTTATGCTAAGGCTGTCCAGAATTCTTCTCCTATTGCTTGTGAGGTACGATCTTCTACCTTTGAATCCTTACAATATTTTAAACCTACTGAAGAAAATGAAGAATTAAAGTTAGCCCTTCGGTTGAGGTAGCTATTGAGGGAAGTGAAGAATGGAGAACTTCCTTGATAGGGTACTTTGTGGATAAACGAATTCCTTTCCCAGTAGTGAATTCAGTAGTTCATAAAATTTGGGGTAGGTTTGGCCTTAAAAAAGTCTTATCTTCGGAACAAGGGTTCTTTATTTTCAAGTTTGATAGTCTTGACCATGCTTGTGAAGTTGTTGAAAAAGGTCCATGGCATATAGTGAATAAATTTTATTGTTCTTAAAAGATGGCAGCCTAGTTTATCGTTGTCTAAAAATGAGTTACGCAATATTCCTGTATGGGTTAAACTTTATAATCTACCTTTTGAATATTGGACTTCTAAGGGCCTGAGTTTTGTAGTTAGTGCTTTGGTCATTCCATTGCATGCCGATCACATTATATTAGCTAGGAAACGTCTTAGCTTTGCTCGTATGTGTGTTGAGGTTGATGTTTCGAAGGATGTCATTAATGAGTTTGATATTCAATGTGCAAATGGGGAGTGGAAAACTATTTATGCTGTTTATGAGTGGCTTCCTTCTAGGTGTAATATTTGTAAGGTGTTTGGGCATGCGCCGGGTATATGTAAACAAAGTGTTCAAGATTTGGGTAACAATGTGAATATGGTTACAGGAAATAAAGGGGTTAATGTTCATGATATGAAGAAGAGACAAGAAAACTCGTTGGGGCCTAAACGACCAGTTTGGGTTGAGATTAAAAAAAAGAACAAGGGTGGAGAATTATCTACTATGGGGAACAGTGCTAGTGTTCCGCTTATGGAAAATGTTGATAATCATCTTAATTAAGTGCAAATGGAGGGCAATGACCATACTCTGAATTTGGAAGTAACGAAAGAGGGTACTCCTTTAGCAATTTTGGACACTGTTTTTGATGCAGGGGATGTTCTTTGTAAGGATGGGGCTAATGTTTATGTTGATAACATGAATGCCCTTTGTGATGATGGGGATGCTCTTTGTGATAATGATGAGGCTGGTCTTTTTTTGGATAATGTAAGTATATTAACCAAAGAGACAAAACAAAAGCAAATGGGCATACCCCAGCGAGAAGATCACAAGGTCAGACAAGGGACAAGCCCCCTACCAACCGAAATTCAAAAAACAGCAAAGCAATAAAAGCTAAGCACAAACCCTGTCATAGGGTGCAGCTAAAAGAAACCATCAAAACCGACAGCAAAAGGGACAAACCCCCTAAAAGGAAAAACAAAAGAATTACAAAAAAATAGAATCAGATAAACCCCAAGACTGGTGGAGCCACCTATTAGTAGGAGAAGGCACCACACCAGATAAGGAATTAAGACGCATACAAACATCTTTAACAACGGAATGAACAACCACGGAAACAGGTTTAGGTAACTCGCCATGCATCCTAGCATTCCGCTCACGCCAAATAGCATAGACAGCAGCCGCAAGCATAATACACACCACCCACCCACGAAGATACCGACCGCGGAAATGGCAAGACCAAAGAATAGTAGTCTCCCGGCTCCGGGCACGAAGAGATAATCTGCACTTCCTTAAAAGAGCAAACCAAACCTCACAAGAATAAGAACAATCAAAAAAGAGATGAGGGACATCCTCACAACTCCCTCCACAAAACACACAACGAATAGCCGGAATCAAGCCATAAACAAGAAGCTTATCCTGAGTAGAAAGAGCACCCCTAATGGCCAGCCAGAAGATGAAAGCATATCTAGGAATTGATTTAGAATGCCAAACGGACCTAAACCAATCCACCGCTGGCTGCCGGGACCGAAGAGCCTCCCAAGCATTACGAATAGAGAAAGCCCCCCGAGAGTCCTCAACCCAACACAAAGTATCAGCTTGAGAGTTATTAGGCCTGAAGGAATCAGGGATACCACTGATAAAGTCCATCCAATTCCCGGTCAGGGAACGAGGCCAAGCCCAATCCCTCCCCTGAATAACATCCGCCACCCTAGCATGAAGACCAAAACCAGAATCATAAATAATCCGACGCCCAAACACCTCCACCAAAGGACCCAGCGGATGCCAATAATCAAACCAAAGGGAAATATCCTTCCCATTACCCACCCGAAATTGCATCAACCGCCGCACAAGACACCGAAGCCCCAGAATTTTCCTCCAACTCCACGAGCAATCCCCAGGGCACCTAACCTCCCACACATTCTTTCCCTTAAGCAGAGTAGATCTAACCCACGAGACCCAGACAGAAGACCTCAAATTGCTACAGACAGCCCACAAATGCTTACTTATGGTAGCTTTATTCCAACACTCAACGCTCTTAATACCGAGCCCACCCTCTTCCTTTGGTAAACACACCGAAGACCATGCAACCTTTGCCCCACCTTTACCTAAATCTGAACCCTTCCAAAGAAAACTATGCAAAATAGTTTCAACCTTAATCACCACTGACTTAGGCAAGATAAAAATGGAGGACCAATACACCTGGATAGAGAACAATACAGATTGAATGAGCTGAAGCCTCCCTACAAAAGAAAGAACCCTACTAGTCCAACTCTTAACTCTCGCTACAATCCTATCAACAAGAACCCTACAATCCACTGCCATAAGCTTAGTAGAAATCAAAGGAACCCCAAGATATCTAACAGGTAATACCCCTTCCTGAAAACCAAGAATCCCAAGCAACTCTTGCTTAATGTCAGAAGACACACCAGCCACAAAAAGATTGCTCTTGCTAGGATTAGGAATCAACCCAGAAAGAGCTTGGAACTGACCAAGGACAACATTAACCGCAGCAACTGACTCCCTCTCTGCCCTACAGAAAACCATAAGATCATCCGCAAAGCATAAATGCGAAATACCAATCTTCCCACACCGCCAATGGTACGCAAACTGACTCTCCTGCTCTATAATACGCATCAACCCCGAGAAGACCTCCATAGCCAGCACAAATAAATAAGGGGACATAGGATCCCCCTGCCTCAAACCTCGGCTACTAGTAAAGAAACCATTCAACTCGCCATTGATAGAAATAGAGAAACGGGGAGTAGAAATGCACTCAGAAATCCAAGCTATCATCTGCTCCGGGAAGCCTAAAATCTGTAAAATAGCCACTAAGAAATCCCACCGCACAGAATCATAGGCTTTCATTAAATCTACCTTCAGCGCACACCTAGGATGACCCCCATCACGATGATAGTTCCTTAACAATTCCTGTGACAGTAATATATTATCACTTATCCTCCTATCAGCAACGAAAGCTTATTGAAAAGGACTAACAACATCAGGCAGCATCATCTGAACACGATTCGCAATAATTTTGGCAATGCATTTGTAGATAGTGTTACAACACGAAATAGGTCTAAAATCCCCAATCTTAGAAGGATTAGGAACCTTAGGAATAAGAGCAACCACAGTAGTATTCACTTGCTTGAGCAATCTCCCGGGGCTAAAAAATGAACGAATAGCACGAAGAAAATCATCACCAACAACAGACCAAGCTTTCTTGAAGAAAGTAGCATTATACCCATCCTGATCAGGAGGAGAAAGAGAGAGAAAATGCTCTGCCTTCTCTCTAGAATATTTTTTAGTGTTCTTCTTGATTTTTTTCTATTCTCTCTTTGTGATCATTATTGATTTCTTTTGATGATTACAAGCTCAATTTTCATTCTTCTTTAGATTTAAGTTTGCTGGTTCATTCTAATGGTGCTTTGTTTGTTGTGACTTTGTGTTGTGTTTTTTTTCTTATTGTTGGTTTGTGAATGCTATCTTCTTCTTGGTGTGTTGGTTGGTGTCATGGTTGGTGATTCATTAGCTGCTGGTGGTGTGAAGAAGGGTGAATACCATGTTTCTTCTTTAATGTCCATTGGAATGAAGAAAGGCTAATTCGAGCTGCAACTTGTCTTCAACCAATGAAATGAAGGGATCTAGGGTTTTGGTAGATCAAACCCAAAATTCTACTGCTGGTGGTGTGAAGAAGGATGGAGACCATGTTTCTTCTTTGATCTCAAATGGAATGAAGGGCTATCATATAGCTGATGGTGGTGTGAAGAAGGGTGGAGACCATGTTTCTTCTTTGAGTTCCAATGGAGTGAATGGTTATCATGAAGGGCTAGTCATGGGCTGTCATGATATATCATCTATAGATGGTGGTGTCAAGAAGGATGGAGACCATGTTTCTTCTTCTTCTTTGATGATCAATGGGATAAAGAGCTGTCATGAAGGGGTAATGAAGGGCTGCCATGATATGCCCTCTATTGTTGATGGTGGTATGAAGGATGGAAACCATGTTTCTTCTTTGAAATTCAATGGTATGAAGGGCTGTCATGATAAAGCTTCAGCTGGAGTTGTTAAAACTGAATTTGGTAATGGTGGTGCAATGAAAAATGTCTCTTTTGGTGTAAGTAGTAGGTCTCTTGAAATGGATGATAATTGTGATGGAGTAGGTGCTGTCTCCAAAGGAAGAATTGGTTGTCTTTCAACTATTTCGGGATTGGACAAGAAGAAAGGTGTGGTTGACATTGGTGACAAGGGTGAAGACTTGTTGAATGAGGTGTTGCATAGAGATAATAATGGACACAATTTTCAAATGGTGGTTGGAGACATGTGCAAGGGGCAAATAATTCAAAGGATGGGTGATTTTCATGGGCGAATTTTTCAACATAAGGATGCTAATATTGACATTAATGGCCAAAATTGTCAAAGGAAGGTGGTTGTTGATGACCTTTCTCCACTAACTAAAAGTATTCAGCAAGGAATGGGGGTAATAGAGTCAAAATGTGGTGCTTTGGGTTCAATTTCGGGTATTGGTAATGTTGGGCACGAAATTGGAGCTAATGGGGCTGATTCTACAAAATTAGATGGGCCAAGGATTAATGTTATTGAATCACCTTCGAATTATGGTGGAGTTGGGCTTGCAAGAGATGATAATAGAAAGGAAAAGCTTGGTAACTTGCATTTTGGGTCTGATGTGGGTGTAATTGGGCCAAAATCGAGTGCTTTGGGCTCAATTTCGGGTCTTGGTAGCTTTGGACAAGGAGGGGCTGATCTTGGACCATTTTCAACACCTTCTTCCATGCATGATCAAGGGCTGAAACCATCTTATGCTAAGGCTGTCCAGAATTCTTCCCCTATTGCTTGTGAGGTATGATCTTCTACATTTGAATCCTTACAATATTTTAAACCTACTGAAGAAAATGGAAGAATTAAAGTTAGCCCTCCGGTTGAGGTAGCTATTGAGGGAAGTGAAGAATGGAGAACTTCCTTGATAGGGTACTTTGTGGATAAGCGAATTCCATTCCCCGTAGTGAATTCAATAGTTCATAAAATTTGGGGTAGGTTTGGCCTTAAAGAAGTCTTATCTTCGGAACAAGGGTTCTTTATTTTCAAGTTTGATAGTCTTGACCATGCTTGTGAAGTTCTTGAAAAAGGTCCATGGCATATAGTGAATAAATTGCTTGTTCTTAAAAGGTGGCAGCCAAGTTTATCCTTGTCTAAAGATGAGTTACGCAATATTCCTGTATGGGTTAAACTTTATAATCTACCTTTTGAATATTGGACTTCTAAGGGCCTGAGTTTTGTAGTGAGTGCTTTGGGCATTCCATTACATGCCGATCACATTACATTAGCTAGGAAACGTCTTAGCTTTGCTCGTGTGTGTGTTGAGGTTGATGCTTAGAAGGATGTCATTAATGAGTTTGATATTCAATGTGCTAATGGGGAGTGGAAAACTATTTATGCTGTTTATGAGTGGCTTCCTTCTAGGTGTCATATTTGTAAGGTGTTTGGGCATGCGTCGGGTATATGTAAACCAAGTGTTCAAGATTTGGGTGACAATGTGAATATGGTTACAGGAAATAGAGGGGTTGATGTTCATGATATGAAGAAGAGGCAAGAAGACTCGTTGGGGCCTAAACGACCGGTTTGGGTTGAGGTTAAAAAAAAGAACAAGGGTGGAGAATTATCTACTATGGGGAACAGTGCTAGTGTTCCGCTTGTGGAAAATATTGATAATCATCTTAATTTAGTGCCAATGGAGGGCAATGACCATACTCTGAATTTGGAAGTAACGGAAGAGGGTACTCCTTTAGCAATTCTGGACATTGTTTGTGATGACAGAGATGCTCTTTGTGATGATGGAGATGCTCTTTGTGATAAGGATGAGGCTGGTCATGGTGAGGATGGTAGTGATTCTAGTCCTCCTCGTAATGCTTTGGCTTCAAAAGTTAAGGATTCTTTGGAAAAGAAAAAGAAGAAGAAAGGTTCTAGTAGTAAGGGTAAGAAGAATAAGAAGCACTCCTCCCCTAGGGGGGGTAAGTGGAGATAGATTTGTGGGGGTTTCTTCTTATCTTTGTATATTTATTATGATTTTTGGGTGCTGGAATATTAGGGGTCTTAATGACCCTTTGAAGCAAAGAGAGGTTCGTAATTTGATTAAAGATGAGAAATTGTCTTTGTGTGGTTTAGTGGAAACGAAAGTTCTGGAGAAAAATAAAGATGTTATTCTTAAGACCATTGACCGGTCTTGGAAGGTGGAGTGCAATTATAATTTTTCCTCTTTGGGGAGGATTTGGGTTTGTTGGAATCCGTTCAATGTTACTGTTTTGGTTGTCGGATCTTCTGAACAAGTTATCCATTGTAGAGTTTCTTCTGTTGATTCTACTTGGGAGTGTATGATATCGATAGTGTACGGTGATAATTGTAATGTTCGTAGGGGGGCGTTGTGGGCTGATTTAGTGGCGCGCGGAGTGGAATGGGAGAATAGTGCTTGGATTGTGATGGGTGACTTTAATGCTATTAAGTCTTCGGTTGAGAGTGTTGGAGGATCCAATTCTTGGCCACATTGGAAAGACGACTTTTCTAATTGTTTAGCTGAGTCTGGGTTGGATGATCTGCGATTTAATGGGTGCTTCTATACATGGTCTAATCATCGTACGGTTGATCCTATTCTTCGAAAGTTAGATCGAGCTTTGGTCAATTTGAAGTGGGATATTTCATTTCGAGGTTCTGAGGCGCATTTTCTTCCTTCCAGTGTTTCTGATCACTCTCCTATGATTGTTAAGATTGTGGATCTCCCTCGGCGACGGGTGCCTTTTAAGTTTTTTGATTTCTGGGCGGATCATCCAGAATTTTTATCCTTGGTGGATCGAGTTTGGGCGGACAGGGTGGATGGGTCTCCTATGTTTCAGCTATGTAAGAAGCTAAAAAGATTGAAAGTGGAGCTTAAGAAACTTAATAGGGAGTGTTATTCTGACTTGTCTTCTAGGGTGCAGCAAGCTAAGCATGATTTAGAGTCTGTGCAATGGGATATTCAGAGGCAGCCTATGAACATTTCTTTACATGGGGAGGAGTCTCGGTTGGTGAAACTTTATGGTGATTTGAGTAGAGATGAAGAGAGTTTTTTGAGACAAAAGTCCCGGGTTCAGTGGATTAATTTGGGAGATAGCAATTCTAAGTTCTTTTTTCGATCGATGAGACAAAGATGTAGTAGGAGTAAGGTATTATCTCTTACCAATGAGCATGGTAATCGTGTGGAGGAGCCTAGTGAAGTTAAATCAATGGTGGTGAACTTCTTTGAGACACTTCTGAGACAGCCTGCTGGATGCCCTAGGATTGACCTTGATTTAGTGAGGCGGGCTCTCCCGAAGCGTATTTCTGGTGATCAGTGTGCTACCTTGGGTAGAGAGGTTAGTGATGTTGAAATTAAGGCAGTTTTGTTCTCTTTAAAAGATAATAAAGCTCCTGGTCCGGATGGGTATAATGCTACTTTCTTCAAGAAAGCTTGGTCTGTTGTTGGTGATGATTTTCTTCGTGCTATTCATTTGTTTTTTAGCTCCGGGAGATTGCTCAAGCAAGTGAATGCTACTGTCATTGCTCTTATTCCTAAGGTTCCTAATCCTTCTAAGGTTGGGGATTTTAGGCCTATTTCGTGTTGTAACACTATCTACAAATGTATTGCCAAAATTATTGCGAATCGTGTTCAGATGGTGCTGCCTGATGTTGTTAGTCCTTTTCAGTCGGCCTTCGTTGCTGGTAGGAGGATTAGTGATAATATATTACTGTCGCAGGAATTGTTAAGGAACTATCATCGTGATGGGGGTCATCCTAGGTGTGCGCTGAAGGTAGATTTAATGAAAGCTTATGATTCTGTGCGGTGGGATTTCTTAGTGGCTATTTTACAGATTTTAGGCTTCCCAGAGCAGATGATAACTTGGATTTCTGAGTGCATTTCCACTCCCCGTTTCTCGATTTCTATCAATGGCGAGTTGAATGGTTTCTTTGCTAGTGGCCGAGGTTTGAGGCAGGGGGATCCTATGTCCCCTTATTTATTTGTGCTGGCTATGGAGGTCTTCTCGGGGTTGATGTATATTATGGAGCAGGAGGGTCAGTTTACATACCATTGGCGGTGTGGGAAGATTGGTATTTCGCATTTATGCTTTGCGGATGATCTTATGGTTTTTTGTAGGGCAGAGAGGGAGTCAGTTGCTGCAGTTAATGTTGTCCTTGGTCAGTTCCAAGTTCTTTCTGGGTTGATTCCTAATCCTAGCAAGAGCAATCGTTTTGTGGCTGGTGTGTCTTCTGAGACTAAGCAAGAGTTACTTGGGATTCTTGGTTTTCAGGAAGGGGTATTACCTGTCAGATATCTTGGGGTTCCTCTGATTTCTACTAAGCTTACGGTAGTGGATTGTAGGGTTCTTGTCGACAGGATTGTAGCGAGAGTTAAGAGTTGGACTAGTAGGGTTCTTTCTTTTGCAGGGAGGCTTCAGCTCATTCAATCTGTATTGTTCTCTATTCAGGTGTATTGGTTCTCCATTTTTATCTTGCCTAAGTCAGTGGTGATTAAGGTTGAAACTACTTTGCGTAGTTTTCTTTGGAAGGGTTCAGATTTAGGTAAAGGTGGGGCAAAGGTTGCTTGGTCTTCGGTGTGTTTACCAAAGGAAGAGGGTGGTCTTGGTATTAAGAGCGTTGAGTGTTGGAATAAAGCTGCCATAAGTAAGCATTTGTGGGCTGTCTGTAGCAATTTGAGGTCTTCTGTCTGGGTCTCGTGGGTTAGATCTACTCTGCTTAAGGGAAAGAATGTGTGGGAGGTTAGGTGCCCTGGGGATTGCTCGTGGAGTTGGAGGAAAATTCTAGGCCTTCGGTGTCTTGTGCGGTGGTTGATGCAGTTTCGGGTGGGTAATGGGGAGGATATTTCTCTTTGGTTTGATTATTGGCATCCGTTGGGTCCTTTGGTGGAGGTGTTTGGGCATCGGATTATTTATGATTCTGGTTTTGGTCTTCATGCTAGGGTGGCGGATGTTGTTCACGGGAGGGATTGGGCTTGGCCTCGTTCCCTGACCGGGAATTGGATGGACATTATTAGTGGTATCCCTGCTTCCTTCAGGCCTAATAACTCTCAAGCTGATACTTTGTGTAGGGTTGAGGACTCTCGGGGGGCTTTCTCTATTCGTAATGCTTGGGAGGCTCTTCGGTCCCGGCAGCCAGCGGTGGATTGGTTTAGGTCCGTTTGGCATTCTAAATCAATTCCTAGACATGCTTTCATCTTCTGGTTGGCCATTAGGGGTGCTCTTTCTACTCAGGATAAGCTTCTTGTTTATGGCTTGATTCCGGCTATTCGTTGTGTGTTTTGTGGAGGGAGTTGTGAGGATGTCCCTCATCTCTTTTTTTATTGTTCTTATTCTTGTGAGGTTTGGTTTGCTCTTTTAAGGAAGTGTAGATTACCTCTGCGTGCTCGGAGCTGGGAGGATACTATTCTTTGGTCTTGCCATTTTCGCGGTCGGCAACTTCGTGGGTGGGTGGTGCGTATTATGCTTGCGGCTGCTGTCTATGCTATTTGGAGTGAGCGGAATGCTAGGATGCATGGCGAGTTATCTAAACCTGTTACCATGGTTGTTCGTTCCATTGTCAGAGATGTTTGTATGCGGCTTAATTCCTTATCTGGTGTGATGCCTTCTCCTACTAATAGGTGGCTCCACCAGTCTTGGGGTTTATCTGATTCTATTTTTTTGTAATTCGCTTGTTTTGCCTTTTATGGGGTTTGGTAGGTTCTTTTGGCTGTACCCTATGACAGGGTTTGTGCTTAACTTTTATTGCTTTGCTGTTTTTTGAGTTTCGGTTGGTAGGGGGCCTGTCCCTTGTCTGACCTTGTGATCTTCTCGCTGGGGTATGCCCCTTTGCTTTTGTTTTGTCTCTTTGGTTAATATACTTACATTATCCAAAAAAAAAAAAAAAAAAACTCATCCTGATCAGGAGCTTTATTATCTTTTAAAGAGAATAAAACTGCCTTAATTTCATCATCACTAACCTCTCTACCCAAGGTAGCACACTGATCACCAGAAATACGCTTCGGGAGAGCCCGCCTCACTAAATCAAGGTCAATCCTAGGGCATCCAGCAGGCTGTCTCAGAAGTGTCTCAAAGAAGTTCACCACCGTTGATTTAACTTCACTAGGCTCCTCCACACGATTACCATGCTCATCGGTAAGAGATAATACCTTACTCCTACTACATCTTTGTCTCATCGATCGAAAAAAGAACTTAGAATTCCTATCTCCCAAATTAATCCACTGAACCCGGGACTTTTGTCTCAAAAAACTCTCCTCATCTCTACTCAAGTCACCATAAAGCTTCACCAACCGAGACTCCTCCTCATGTAAAGAAGCGTGCGTAGGCTGCCTCTGAATATCCCATTGCACAGACTCTAAATCATGTTTAGTTTGCTGCACCCTAGAAGACAAGTCAGAATAACACTCCCTATTAAGTTTCTTAAGCTCTACTTTCAATCTTTTTAGCTTCTTACATAGCTGAAACATAGGATGGTAGTGATTATAGTCCTCCTCGTAATGCTTTGGCTTCAAAAGTTAAGGATTCTCTGGAAAAGAAAAAGAAGAAGAAAGGTTCTAGTAGTAAGGGTAAGAAGAATAAGAAGCACTCCTCCCCTAAGGGGGGTAAGTGGAGATAGATTTGTGGGGTTTCTTCTTATCTTTGTATATTTATTATGATTTTTGGGTACTAGAATATTAGGGGTCTTAATGACCCTTTGAAGCAAAGAGAGGTTCGCAATTTGATTAAAGATGAGAAATTGTCTTTGTGTGGTTTAGTGGAAATGAAAGTTCTTGGAAGGTGGAGTGCAATTATAATTTTTCCTCTTTAAAAGTTAGATCGAGTTTTGGTCAATTTGAATTGGGATATTTCCTTTCGAGGTTCAGAGGCGCATTTTCTTCCTTCCAGTGTTTCTGATCACTCTCCTATGATTGTTAAGATTGTGGATCTCGCTCGGCGACGGGTGCCTTTTAAGTTTTTTGATTTCTGGGCGGATCATCCATAATTTTTATCCTTAGTGGATCGGGTTTGGGTGGACAGGGTGGATGGGTCTCCTATGTTTCAGCTATGTAAGAAGCTAAAAAGATTGAAAGTGGAGCTTAAGAAACTTAATAGAGAGTGTTATTCTGACTTGTCTTCTAGGGTGCAGCAAGCTAAGCATGATTTAGAGTCTGTGCAATGGGATATTCAGAGGCAGCCTACGAACGTTTCTTTACATGAGGAGGAGTCTCGGTTGGTGAAGCTTTATGGTGATTTGAGTAGAGATGAAGAGAGTTTTTTGAGACAAAGGTCCCGGGTTCAGTGGATTAATTTGGGAGATAGGAATTCTAAGTTCTTTTTTCAATCGATGAGATAAAGATGTAGTAGGAGTAAGATATTATCTCTTACCAATGAGCATGGTAATCGTGTGGAGGAGCCTAGTGAAGTTAAATCTATGGTAGTGAACTTCTTTGAGACACTTCTGAGACAGCATGCTAGATGCCCTAGGATTGACCTTGATTTAGTGAGGCGGGCTCTCCCGAAGTGGATTTCTGGTGATCAATGTGCTACCTTGGGTAGAGAGGTTAGTGATGATGAAATTAAGGCAGTTTTATTCTCTTTAAAAGATAATAAAGCTCCTGATCAGGATGGGTATAATGCTACTTTCTTCAAGAAAGCTTGGTCTGTTGTTGGTGATGATTTTCTTCGTGCTATTCGTTCGTTTTTTAGCTCCGGGAGATTGCTCAAGCAAGTGAATACTACTGTGGTTGCTCTTATTCCTAAGGTTCCTAATCCTTCTAAGATTGGGGATTTTAGGCCTATTTCGTGTTGTAACACTATCTACAAATGCATTGCCAAAATTATTGCGAATCGTGTTCAGATGATGCTGCCTGATGTTGTTAGTCCTTTTCAATCAGCTTTCGTTGCTGATAGGAGGATAAGTGATAATATATTACTGTCGCAGGAATTGTTAAGGAACTATCATCGTAATGGGGGTCATCCTAGGTGTGCGCTGAAGGTAGATTTAATGAAAGCCTATGATTCTGTGCGGTGGGATTTCTTAGTGGCTATTTCATAGATTTTAGGCTTCCCGGAGCAGATGATAGCTTGAATTTCTGAGTGTATTTCTACTCCCCGTTTCTCTATTTCTATCAATGGCGAGTTAAATGGTTTCTTTGCTTGTGGCCAAAGTTTGAGGCAGGGGGATCCTATGTCCCCTTATTTATTTGTGCTGGCTATGGAGGTCTTCTCGGGGTTGATGCGTATTATGGAGCAGGAGAGTCAGTTTGCGTACCATTGGCGATGTGGGAAGATTGGTATTTCGCATTTATGCTTTGCCAAAATTTTCGAAGCTCTTTCTGAGTTGATTCCTAATCCTAGCAAGAGCAATCTTTTTGTGGCTGATGTGTCTTCTGAAACTAAGTAAGAGTTGCTTGGGATTCTAGGTTTTCAAGAAGGGGTATTACCTGTCAGATATCTTGGGGTTCCTTTGATTTCTACTAAGCTTATGGCAGTGGATTGTAGAGTTCTTGTCGATAGGATTGTAGCGAGAGTTAAGAGTTGGACTAGTAGGGTTCTTTCTTTTGCAGGGAGGCTTAAGCTCATTCAATATGTATTGTTCTCTATCCAAGTGTATTAGTCCTCCATTTTTATCTTGCCTAAGTTAGTGGTGATTAAGGTTGAAGCTACTTTGCGTAGTTTTCTTTGGAAGGGTTCAGATTTAGGTAAAGGTGGGGCAAAGGTTGCATGGTCTTCGGTGTGTTTACCGAAGGAGGAGGGTGGACTCGGTATTATGAGTGTTGAGTGTTGGAATAAATGTGTCATAAGTAAGCATTTGTGGGCTCTCTATAGCAATTTGAGGTCTTCTGTCTAGGTGTCGTGGGTTAGATCTACTCTGCTTAAGAGAAAGAATGTGTGGGAGGTTAGGTGCCCTGGGGATTGCTTGTGGAGTTGGAGGAAAATTTTGGGCCTTCGGTGTCTTGTGCGGCGGTTGATACAGTTTCGGGTGGGTAATGGGGAGGATATATCCCTTTGGTTTGATTATTGGCATCCATTGGGTCCTTTGGTGGAGGTGTTTGGGCGTCGGATTATTTGTGATTTTGGTTTTGGTCTTAATGCTAGGGTGGCGGATGTTATTCAGAGGAGGGATTGGGCTTGGCCTCGTTCCCTGACCGGCAATTAGATGGACATTATTAGTGGTACCCCTGATTCCTTAGGCCTAATAACTCTCAAGCTAATACTTTGTGTTGGGTTGAGGACTCTCGAGGGGCTTTCTCTATTCGTAATGCTTGGGAGGCTCTTCGGTCCCGGTAGCCAGCGGTGAATTGGTTTAGGTCCGTTTGGCTTTCTAAATCAATTCCTAGACAAGCTTTCATCTTCTGGCTGGCCATTGGGGTGCTTTTTCTACTCAGGATAAGTTTCTTGTTTATGGCTTGATTCCGGCTATTCGTTGTGTGTTTTGTGGAGGGAGTTGTGAGGATGTCCCTCATCTCTTTTTTTATTGTTCTTATTCTTGCGAGGTTTGGTTTGTTCTTTCAAGAAAGTGCAGATTACCTCTGTGTGCTTAGAGCTAGGAGGCTACTATTCTTTGGTCTTGCCATTTCCGCGGTCGGCAACTTCGTCGGTGGGTGGTGCGTATTATGCTTGCGGCTGCTATCTATGCTATTTGGCGTGAGCGGAATGCTAGGATGCATGGCAAGTTACCTAAACCTGTTACCGTGGTTGTTCGTTCCATTGTTAGAGATGTTTGTATGCGTCTTAATTCCTTATCTGGTGTGGTGCCTTCTCCTACTAATAGGTGGCTCCACCAGTCTTGGGGTTTATCTGATTTTATTTTTTTGTAATTCGCTTATTTTGGCTTTTAAGGGGTTTGTCCCTTTTGCTGTCATTCTGGTGGTTTTTTGTTTTTTGTTTTGGATAATGTAAGTATATTAACCAAAGAGACAAAACAAAAGCAAATGAGCATACCCCAGCGAGAAGATCACAAGGTTAGATAAGGGACAGGCCCCCTACCAACCGAAACTCAAAAAACAGCAAAGCAATAAAAGTTAAGCACAAACGCCTCCCTACGAACATTACAATTATCACCGTACACAATCGAAATCATACACTCCCAAGTAGAATTAACAGAAGAAACTCTACAATGGATAACTTGTTCAGAAGATCCGACAACCAAAACAGTAACATCGAAAGGATACCAACAAACCCAAATCCTCCCCAAAGAGGAAAAATTATAATTGCACTCTACCTTCCAAGACCCGTCAATGGTCTTAAGAATAACATCTTTATTTTTCTCCAGAACTTTCGTTTTCACTAAACCAAACAAAGACAATTTCTCATCTTTAATCAAATTGTGAACCTCTCTTTACTTCAAAGGGTCATTAAGATCCCTAATATTCCAGCAACCAAAAATCATAATAAATATACAAAGATAAGAAGAAACCCCCACAAATCTATCTCCACTTACCCCCCTTAGGGGAGGAGTGCTTCTTATTCTTCTTACTCTTACTACTAGAACCTTTCTTCTTCTTTTTCTTTTCCAAAGAATCCTTAACTTTTGAAGCCAAAGCATTACGAGGAGGACTATAATCACTACCATCCTCACCATGACCAAACTCATCATTATCACAAAGAGCATCCCCATCATCACAACGAGCATCCCTGTCATCAACATAAACATTAGCCCCATCCTTACAAAGAACAGCCCCTGCATCACAAACAGTGTCTAAAATTGCTAAATGAGTACCCTCTTCCGTTACTTCCAAATTCAGAGTATGGTCATTGCCCTCCATTGGCTCTAAATTAAGATGATTATCAATATTTTCCACAAGCGGAACACTAGCACTGTTTCCCATAGTAGATAATTCTCCATCCTTGTTCTTTTTTTTAACCTCAACCCAAATTAGTCGTTTAGGCCCCAATGAGTCTTCGTAACTCTTCTTCATATCATGAACATCAACCCCTCCATTTCCTGTAACCATATTCACATTGTCACCCAAATCTTGAACACTTTGTTTACATATACCCGGCGCATGCCCAAACACCTTACAAATATTACACCTAGAAGGAAACCACTCATAAACAGCATAAATAGTTTTCCATTCCCCATTAGCACATTGAATATCAAACTCATTAATGACATCCTTCGAAGCATCAACCTCAACACATACACGAGCAAAGCTAAGACATTTCCTAGCTAATGTAATGTGATCGGCATGCAATGGAATGCCCAAAGCACTAACTACAAAACTCAGGCCCTTAGAAGTCCAATATTCAAAAGGTAGATTATGAAGTTTAACCTATACAAGAATATTGCGTAACTCATCTTTAGACAAGGATAAACTAGGCTGCCACCTTTTAAGAACAAGCAATTTATTCACTATATGCCATGGACCTTTTTCAAGAACTTTACAAGCATGGTCAAGACTATCAAACTTGAAAATAAAGAACCCTTGTTCCGAAGATAAAACTTCTTTAAGGCCAAACCTACCCCAAATTTTATAAACTACTGAATTCACTATAGGGAAAGGAATTCGCTTATCCACAAAGTACCCTATCAAGGAAGTTCTCCATTCTTCACTTCCCTCAATAGCTACCTCAATCGGAGGGCTAACTTTAATTCTTCATTTTCTTCAGTAGGTTTAAAATATTGTAAGGATTCAAAGGTAGAAGATCGTACCTCACAAGCAATAGGAGAAGAATTCTGGACAGCCTTAGCATAAGATGGTTTCAGCCCTTGATCATGCATGGAAGAAGGTGTTGAAAATGGTCCAAGATCAGCCCCTCCTTGTCCAAAGCTACCAAGACTCGAAATTGAACCCAAAGCACTCGATTTTGGCCCAATTACGCCCACATCAGACCCAAAATGCAAGTTACCAAACTTTTCCTTTCTATGATCATCTCTTGCAAGCCCAAATCCACCATAATTAGAATAAGATTCAATAACATTAATTCTTAGCCCATCTAATTTTGTAGAATCAGCCCCATTAGCTCCAATACCCGAAATTGAGCCCAAAGCACTAGCTTTTGACTCTATTACCCCCATTCCTTGCTGACTAGTATTATTTAGTGAAGGAAAGTCATCAACAACCACCTTCCTTTGATAATTTTGGCTATTAATGTCAATACTAGTCACCTTATTTTGAAAAACTTGTCCATGAGAATCATTCATCATTTGAATTATTTGCCCATTGCAAATGATCTCATTCAAGAAGTCTTCACTCTTTTCATCAATGTAAACCATAGTTTTCTTCTTGTCCAATCCCGAAATTGTTGAGAGACAACCAGCCTTCACATGGTTTTCACCCAAAACCAGATTTCTACCTTCACCTAAAACCAGATTTTCATCTTCCTCATCATGCAACACCCCATGAAGAACATCATCATGCTTGGCTTCAATCCCATTTGCACAACCAACAGCTCCATGCCTATCATGTGTTGTTTTATTTGCTTGCAATCTCGAAACAGTAGCAAGACAACCATCCTTTGAGCAATTTTCACCCAAATTTGGACTTCTTCCTTCTACAGCACCAATACCATGAGGCAAATTTGATGGAACAAGTTTTGAAGACCCGCAACACCCGAAAATATCCTTAATATCACCATCTATCAGCCCCAAAATAGAATGAGTTGTTGAAGACAAGTTGGATCCCGAATTTGCCTCCATACGTTGAATCTCCATATTCTTATCCAAACCGTGATCCTTCTTGTTTTCAAGCAGTCCCGAGGCATATATTCCATTTGAGATCAAAGAAGAAACATGGTCTCTATCCTTCTTCACACCACCAGCAGTAGAATTTCGGGTTTGATCTATCAAAACCCTACATCCCTTCATTCCATTGGACATTAAAGAAGAAACATGGTATTCACCCTTCTTCACACCACCAGTAGCTAATGAATCACCAACCATGACACCAACCAACACACCAAGAAAAAGATAGCAGTCACAAACCAACAATAAGAAACAATCACAACACAAACTCACAACAAACAAAACACCATTGGAATGAACCAGAAAAAAAGACCCGCAAACCTAAAGCTAAAGAAGAATGAAAATTGAGCTTGTAATCATAAAAAGAAATCAATAATGATCACAAAGAGAGAATAGAAAAAAAATCAAGAAGAACACTCAAAAAAATTCTAGAGAGAAGGCAGAGCATTTTCTCTCTCTAAGAATTTTCAGTTATGTATATTGCCCAAACCGGTCATTTAGTATGGTAGTTTCTTTTGGCTGTAGCCTATGACAGGGTTTGTGCTTAGCTTTTATTGCTTTACTGTTTTTTGAGTTTCGGTTGATAGGGGGCCTATCCCTTGTCTGACCTTGTGATCTTCTCGCTGGGGTATACCCCTTTACTTTTGTTTTGTCTCTTTGGTTAATATACTTATATTATCCAAAAAAAAAAAAAACAATATGCCCTTTACAAGTCAAAATCACAAAAACACATTCTACACTTTCCTTTTCAATTTCTTCTTATATAACACAACCAATTACATTTAATATACTACAAAATTATGTCACTTTAATTTAAATACATTTCAATCATTCATTTCCTCTTTTTGGCCAAAATTCATGCACCTATAATCACCATGTTTTCTTAAATTTCTAGGCACCAATTAGCACCACAAACACACATATACAACTCTAATACCTTATCATGCTTTAATTGAAATTTCCATACTAAATTCACTTCAAACCCTAACTTTTACTTACGACTTTTCTTGGGTTTTCACTTCTTGATGCTCCCTTGAAATATAACTCATATTTAAAGACAAATCTACTTGAATTCAAGCCAAAACTCAAGTTAATTCAAAGAGAAAACCAAAATCCAACATAGTTCCATAAATTCAAGCATACTAGTGCACAAACTTACCACTTTCTCACTTCTTATTCTTACTTGATCTCTTCCCCACTTAACTCACTTAGCTAGGGTTTGAAATGGCCTTGATGACATCTTCTTCCTCTTGCTTTTGCTTGGCCGAACCCCTTGCTCTTTTTTTTTTTTGTGAGTGAAATCTCACAATTTAGCATGCTTATATAGACCCTTAACAATTGCTACTTGCCCCTTGACCTTTTTAAAATCATAAAGTGGCCACAAATTGAAAGTTAATCACATGTAATTGGCCAATAATCTTTTAATTATCAAACTAGTCCACCAATCACATTTCATCTCATTAATTTCACCAACCACTAATTCTTGGCTTGGCATTTCATGATTGGTTCATTTTGTTTCACATGGATTGTTCTTCTTTAGCGTAAAATTTTCCATATAATAACTCATGTCATTCCTATGAAATTTAAATTCCAAAAATATTCCACACTTATCCAATTACCAAATTGACTTTACCAATATTCAATTAGACCTATTATCATATCCAAATGTACCATGAAAATAATATTTTTAATAGGGGATAAATCGATTAAAATTACGATTCGACCGAATATATACTTTTCTATCGAAAATACAAATCGGGTTTTACAATTTGGACAAAAGAATCTAGTGCACTGGGTGCATTGAATAGGATTACTATAGAAACTTTATCTGCAACCGTCAGTGGATAAAAATATTCAAATGAGATAATCGGAGAGTCTATCTCAATCCTGAGATAAATGATGGACTTCCGGTTGCACGCGTTATCATTTGAGCTGTCAATGAGTACGATTATATTGCATAGTCTATCCTCGATGGTTTGGTGGTATTCATGTGTATATCGATAGAGGACATTATTTATAGAAATGGATATCGTGGCTGCATCTAGCAAATGTTAGTATAATACCATCATATGGATGTTTTGAAGTATTGGATATTTAATTCTTTACGTAAAGTTTTCAATAGTGGTTATTGAAGCATGACTTCTGGACAAGTCAAAATATCCAAGTTCGAAAACATAGTCATATGAGTAAATATGGTAACTTGGAGAGCTATAGGCGGTCTATGAGCTCTTGGTGATTACTAGTATTTTTCACGAGAATACATTTTCTCCATTTAGGTTGTCTAGGGTACGAATTAGTAAGCTCACTCATTCTATCTTTATTTAAGAGTTCAATTTTAGTTCTTTAGTGGAATGAACTAAAATTAACGGATAAGACCTAAATCATTTGTTGATTGTGATTAGGTTGTATCTATTGGAGTTTAAATTTAGATAGCCCGCCAAGATCCCCAATCCACACGAACTTAATTGGATCACTAGTTATATACTACCGGATCATTTATTTGATCCATATTAAGAATTGTTTTTGAAAATTTTCCAAAAGTTTTGAGAGGTGCGTTCTTGTGTTAGATCAAGACACGTGGTAACTCGTCAAAATACTTAGGATGGGCGGCCAAGGGCATGTGAAACCTTGGGCGGCCCTAATGGTTGTTATGATCGTGGACCTTCCTTAAAGACGGGTGCCTTTTAAGTTTTTTGACTTCTGGGCTGATCATTCGGAATTCTTATATTTGGTGGCTCGAGTTTGGGAGGATAGGGTGGATGGTTCTCCTATATTTCAACTTTGTAAGAAGCTCAAAAGATTGAAAGTGGAGCTTAAGAAACTTAATAGGGAGTGTTTTTCTGATTTTTCTTCTCGGGTACAGCAAGGTAAGTATGGTTTGGAGTCTATTCAGAGGGATATTCAGAGGCAGCCTTTGAATGCTTCTTTACATGAAGAGGAGTCTTGTTGGTAAAGCTTTATGGTGATTTGAGTCGAGATGAGGAGAGTTTTTTGAGGCAAAAGTCCCAAGTTCAGTGGATTAATTTGGGAGATAGGAACTTAAAGTTCTTTTTTTGGTCGATGAGACAGAGATTTAGTAGGAGTAAGGTGTTATCCCTTTCTGATGAGCATAGTAATCTTGTGGAGGAGCCTAGTGAAGTTAATTAAGTCTATGGTGGTAAACCTCTTTGAGACGCTTCTTAGACAGCTAGCAGGGTGCCCTATACTTGACCATGACTTGATGAGGCGAGCTCTCACTAAGCTTATTTCTGGTGATCAGTGTGCTACCTTGGGTAGAAAGGTTAGCGATGATGAAATTAAGGAGGTTTTGTTCTCTTTAACAGATAACAAAGGTCCTGGTTCGGATGGGTAAAATGCTACTTTCTTCAAGAAAGCTTTTTTTTTTTGATAATGTAAGTATATTAACCAAAGAGACAAAACAAAAGCAAACGGGCATACCCCAGCGAGAAGATCACAAGGTCAGACAAAAGACAGGCCCCCTACCAACCGAAACTCAAAAAAACAGCAAAGTAATAAAAGCTAAGCACAAACCCTGTCATAGGGTGCAGCCAAAAGAAACCACCAGACCGACAGCAAAAGGGACAAACCCCCTAAAAAGCAAACAAGCCAATTACAAAAAAATAGAATCAGATAAACTCCAAGACTGGTGGAGCCACCTATTAGTAGGAGAAGGCACCACACCAGATAAGGAATTAAGACGCATACAAACATCTCTAACAATGGAACGAACAACCACAGTAACAAGTTTAGGTAACTCGCCATGCATCCTAGCATTTCGCTCACGCCAAATAGCATAGAAAAAAACCACAAGCATAATACGCACCACCCACCCATGAAGTTGCCGATCGCGAAAATGGCAAGACCAAAGAATAGTAGCCTCCCAGCTCCGAGCACGCAGAGGTAATCTGCACTTCCTTAAAAGAGCAAACCAAACCTCGCGAGAATAAGAACAATAAAAAAAGAGATGAGGGACATCCTCACAACTCCTTCCACAAAACACACAACGAATAGCCGGAATCAAGCCATAAACAAGAAGCTTATCCTGAGTAGAAAGAGCACCCCTAATGGCCAGCCAGAAGATGAAAGCATGTCTAGGAATTGATTTAGAATGCCAAACGGACCTAAACCAATCCACCGCTAGCTGCCGGGACCGAAGAGCCTCCCAAGCATTACGAATAGAGAAAGCCCCTCGAGAGTCCTCAACCCAACACAAAGTATCAGCTTGAGAGTTATTAGGCCTGAAGAAGGAATCAAGGGTACCACTGATAATGTCCATCCAATTCCCGGTCAGGGAACGAGGCCACGCCCAATCCCTTCCCTGAATAACATCCGCCAGCCTAGCATGAAGACCAAAACCAGAATCATAAATAATCTGTCGCCCAAACACCTCCACCAAAGGACCCAACAGATGCCAATAATCAAACCAAAGGGAAATATCCTCCCCATTACCCACCCGAAACTGCATCAACCGCTGAACAAGACACCGAAGGCCCAGAATTTTCCTCCAACTCTACGAGCAATCCCCAGGGCACCTAACCTCCCACACATTCTTTCCTTTAAGCAGAGTAGATCTAACCCACGACACCCAGACAAAAGACCTTAAATTGCTACAGACAGCCCACAAATGCTTACTTATGGTAGATTTATTCCAACACTCAACGCACTTAATACCGAGTCCACCCTCTTCCTTCGGTAAACACACCGAAGACCATGCAACCTTTGCCCTACCTTTACCTAAATCTGAACCCTTCCAAAGAAAACTACGCAAAGTAGTTTCAACCTTAATCACCACTGACTAGGCAAGATAAAAATGGAGGACCAATACACCTGGATAGAGAACAATACAGATTGAATGAGCTGAATCCTCCCTGCAAAAGAAAGAACCCTACTAGTCCAACTCTTAACTCTCACTACAATCCTATCGACAAGAACCCTACAATCCACTGCCATAAGCTTAGTAGAAATCAGAGGAACCCCGAGATATCTAACAGGTAATACCCCTTCCTAAAAACCTAGAATCCCAAGCAACTCTTGCTTAATCTCAGAAGACACAACAGCCACAAAAAGATTGCTCTTGCTAGGATTTGGAATCAACCCAGAAAGAACTTGGAACTGACCAAGGATAACATTAACCGCAGCAACTGACTCCCTCTCTGCCCTACAAAAAACCATAAGATCATCCCCTAAGTATAAATACGAAATACCAATCTTCCCACACCGCCAATGGTACGCAAACTGACCCTCCTGCTCCATAATACGCATCAATCCCGAGAAGACCTCTATAGCCAGCACAAATAAATAAGAGGACATAGGATCCCCCTGCCTCAAACCTCGGCCACTAGCAAAGAAACTATTCAACTCGCCATTGATAGAAATAGAGAAAATGGGAGTAGAAATGCACTCAGAAATCCAAGCTATCATCTGCTCCGGGAAGCCTAAAATCTGTAAAATAGCCACTAAGAAATCCCACCGCACAGAATTATAGGCTTTCATTAAATCTACCTTCAGCGCACACCTAGGATGACCCCCATCACGATGATAGTTCCTTAACAATTCCCGCTACAGTAATATATTATCACTAATCCTCATAGTTCTTCAAGAAAGCTTGGTTGTTGTTGGTAATGATTTCTTCGTGCTATTCGTTCATTTTTTAGCTCAGGGAGATTGCTCAAGCAAGTGAATGCCACGGTTGTTGCGCTTATTCCTAAGGTTCCCAATCCTTCTAAAGTTGGGGATTTTACCTATTTCGTGTTGTAACACTATCTACAAATGCATTGTCAAAATTATTGCGAATTGTGTTCAGATGGTGCTGCCTGATGTTGTTAGTCCTTTTCAGTCGGCCTTCATTGTTGGTAGGAGGATTAGTGATAATATCTTACTTTCGCAGGAATTGTTAAGGAACTATCATCGTGATGGGGGTCATCCTAGGTGTGCGCTGAAAGTAGATTTAATGAAAGCTTATGATTCTGTGCGGTGCGATTTCTTAGAGGCTATTTTATAGATTTTAGGCTTCCCAGAGCAGATTATAGCTTGGATTTCTGAGTGGATTTCTACTCCCCGTTTCTCTATTTTTATGAATGGCAAGTTGAATGGTTTCTTTGCTAGTGGCCGAGGTTTGAGGCAGGGGGATCCTATGTCCCCTTATTTATTTGTGCTGGCTATGGAGGTTTTCTCGGGGTTGATGCGTATTATGGAGCATGAGGGTCAGTTTGCTTACCATTGCCGGTGTGGGAAGATTGGTATTTCGCATTTATGCTTTGCGAATGATCTTATGGTTTTTCTGTAGGGCAGAGAGGGAGTCAATTGCTGCGGTTAATGTTGTTCTTGGTCAATTCTAAGCTCTTTCTGGGTTGATTCCTAATCCTAGCAAGAGCAATCTTTTTGTGGCTGGTGTGTCTTCTGAAATTAAGCAAGAGTTGCTTGGAATTGTAGGCTTTCAAGAAGGGGTGTTACCTGTCAGATATCTTGTGGTTCCTCTGATTTCTACTAAGCTTATGACAGTTAATTGTAGGGTTCTTGTCGATAGGATTGTAGCGAGAGTTAAGAGTTGGACTAGTAGGGTTTTTTCTTTTGCAAGGAGGCTTCAGCTCATTCAATCTGTATTGTTCTCTATCCAGGTGTACTGGTCCTCCATTTTTATCTTGCCTAAGTCAGTGGTGATTAAGGTTGAAGATACTTTGCGTAGTTTTCTTTGGATGGGTTCAGATTTAGGTAAAGGTGGGGCAAAGGTTGCGTGGTCTTCGGTGTGTTTACCAAAGGAAGAGGGTGGACTGGGTATTAAGAGTGTTGAGTGTTGGAATTAATCTGCCATAAGTAAGCATTTGTGGGCTGTCTGTAGCAATTTGAGGTCTTCTGTCGGGGTGTCGTGGGTTAGATATACTTTTCTTAAAGGAAAGAATGTGTGGGAGGTTAGGTGCCCTGGGGATTGCTCGTGGAGTTGGAGGAAAATTCTGGGCCTTTGGTGTCTTATGCAGCGGTTGATGCAGTTTTAGGTGGGTAATGGGGAGGATATTTCCCTTTAGTTTGATTATTGGCATCCGTTGGGTCTTTTGGTGGAGGTGTTTGGGCGACAGATTATTTATGATTCTGGTCTTGGTCTTCATGCTAGGGTGGCAGATGTTATTCAGGGGAGGGATTGGGCTTGGCCTCGTTCCCTAACCGGGAATTGGATGGACATTATTAGTGGTATCCATGATTCCTTCAGGCCTAATAACTCTCAAGCTGATACTTTGTGTTGGGTTGAGGACTCTCGTGGGGTTTTCTCCATTCGTAATGCTTGGGAGGCTCTTCGGTGCCGGTAGCCAGCGGTGGATTGGTTTAGGTTCGTTTGGCATTCTAAAGCAATTCCTAGACATGCTTTCATTTTCTGGCTAGCGATTAGGGGTGCTCTTTCTACTCAGGATAAGCTTCTTGTTTATGGCTTGATTCCGGCTATTCGTTGTGTGTTTTATGAAGGGAGTTGTGAGGATGTCCCTCATCTCTTTTTTTATTGTTCTTATTCTTGTGAGGTTTGGTTTGCTCTTTTAAGGAAGTGCAGATTACCTCTGCGTGCTCGGAGCTGGGAGGCTACTATTCTTTAGTCTTGCCATTTCCGCGGTCGGTAACTTCGTGGGTTGCTGGTCCGTATTATGCTTGCGGCTGCTGTCTATGCTATTTGGCGTAAGCAGAATGCTAGGATGCATGACGAGTTACCTAAACCGGTTACCGTGGTTGTTCGCTCCATTGTTAGAGATGTTTGTATGCGTCTTAATTCCTTATCTAGTGTGGTGCCTTCTCCTACTAATAGGTGGCTCCACCAGTCTTGGGGTTTATCTGATTCTATTTTTTTGTAATTCGCTTCTTTTGCCTTTTAGGGGACTTATCCCTTTTGCTGTCTTTCTGGTGGATTACTTTTAGCTGTACCCTATGGCAGGGTTTATGCCTAGCTTTTTATTGCTTTGCTGTGTTTTGCGCTTTGGTTGGTAGGGGGCTTGTCCCTTGTCTGACCTTGTGATCTTCTCGCTGGGGTATGTCCCTTTACTTTTGTTTTGTCTCTTTGGTTAATATACTTACATTATCCAAAATATATATATATATATATATATATTAAGAATATAATTAGAACATTTAATATAAATTGGCTATTGAATTTTATTAAATATATTTATTTAAGGTATGTGGACTTATTTCTTTTTTTTTTAAAATGGGTCTAGTTCACATGTGGACTTTTTGTGGAAGTCCAATGGGATTAGTAAAATGGAAAAACGAAGTTTGGCCCATGTGTTTTGGTCTGGGTGACAGTAGCTAATGGATTTAGTTATTTACTTTGTTTTATTTTATTATTTAATTAAATGGTAATTAATTAATTAATTGTTTAATTAAAAATCAAAACTCTTTTCTACTGGGAATTGGATTTCTAGTTTCATGCTATTGATAATAGTATGATAAGTGTCAAAAACTTTATTTGATAAGGTGATAAATAATATGAGTTATTTATTAAATCAAATTAGGAAAGCTCCTACAAACAATTGCTTGTGAGGTACGATCTTCTCGGGTAATGAGGGTTTTAGAGAGAGAAAATGCTCTGCCTTCTCTCTAGAATTTTTTGAGTGTTCTTCTTAATTTTTTTCTATTCTCTCTTTGGGATCATTATTGATTTCTTTTGATGATTACAAACTCAATTTTCGTTCTTCTTTAGTTTTAGGTTTGCTGGTCCGTTTTCTTTAATTTATTAGAAGTTTTAGTTTGCTTTTCTGCTATGGATGATTTTAATGTGGCCAATCTTGGTGGTTTTAAGGCTAATTCGAGCTGCAAATTGTCTTCAACCAATGGAATGAAGGCTAATTCGAGCTGCAACTTGTCTTCAACCAATGGAATGAAGGGATGTAGGGTTTTGGTAGATCAAACCCAAAATCCTACTGCTGGTGGTGTGAAGAAGGATGGAGACCATGTTTCTTCTTTGATCTCAAATGGAATGAAGGGCTATCATATAGCTGATGGTGGTGTGAAGAAGGGTGGAGACCATGTTTCTTCTTTGAGTTCCAATGGAGTGAATGGTTATCATGAAGGGCTAGTCATGGGCTGTCATGATATATCATCTATAGATGGTGGTGTCAAGAAGGATGGAGACCATGGTTCTTCTTCTTCTTTGATGATCAATGGGATAAAGAGCTGTCATGAAGTGGTAATGAAGGGCTGCCATGATATGCCCTCTATTGTTGATGGTGGTATGAAGGATGGCAACCATGTTTCTTCTTTGAAATTCAATGGTATGAAGGGCTGTCATGATAAAGCTTCAGCTGGAGTTGTTAAAACTGAATTTGGTAATGGTGGTGCAATGAAAAATGTCTCTTTTGGTGTAAGTAGTAGGTCTCTTGAAATGGATGATAATTGTGATGGAGTAGGAGCTGTCTCCAAAGGAAGAATTGGTTGTCTTACAACTATTTCGGGATTGGACAAGAAGATAGGTGTGGTTGACATTGGTGACAAGGGTGAAGACTTGTTGAATGAGGTGTTGCATAGAGATAATAATGGACACAATTTTCAAGTGGTGGTTGGAGACATGTGCAAGGGGCAAATAATTCAAAGGATGGATGATTCTCATGGGCGGATTTTTCAACATAAGGATGCTAATATTGACATTAATGGCCAAAATTGTCAAAGGAAGGTGGTTGTTGATGACCTTCCTCCACTAAATAAAAGTATTCAGCAAGGAATGGGGGTAATAGAGTCAAAATGTGGTGCTTTGGGTTCAATTTCGGGTATTGGTAATGTTGGGCACGAAATTGGAGCTAATGGGGCTGATTCTACAAAATTAGATGGGCCAAGGATTAATGTTATTGAATCACCTTCGAATTATGGTGGAGTTGGGCTTGCAAGAGATGATAATAGAAAGGAAAAGCTTGGTAACTTGCATTTTGGGTCTGATGTGGGTGTAATTGGGCCGAAATCGAGTGCTTTGGGCTCAATTTCGGGTCTTGGTAGCTTTGGACAAGGAGGGGCTGATCTTGGACCATTTTCAACACCTTCTTCCATGCATGATCAAGGGCTGAAACCATCTTATGCTAAGGCTGTCCAGAATTCTTCTCCTATTGCTTGTGAGGTACGATCTTCTACCTTTGAATCCTTACAATATTTTAAACCTACTGAAGAAAATGGAAGAATTAAAGTTAGCCCTCCGGTTGAGGTAGCTATTGAGGGAAGTGAAGAATGGAGAACTTCCTTGATAGGGTACTTTGTGGATAAGCGAATTCCATTCCCCGTAGTGAATTCAATAGTTCATAAAATTTGGGGTAGGTTTGGCCTTAAAGAAGTCTTATCTTCGGAACAAGGGTTCTTTATTTTCAAGTTTGATAGTCTTGACCATGCTTGTGAAGTTCTTGAAAAAGGTCCATGGCATATAGTGAATAAATTGCTTGTTCTTAAAAGGTGGCAGCCTAGTTTATCCTTGTCTAAAGATGAGTTACGCAATATTCCTGTATGGGTTAAACTTTATAATCTACCTTTTGAATATTGGACTTCTAAGGGCCTGAGTTTTGCAGTTAGTGCTTTGGGCATTCCATTACATGCCGATCACATTACATTAGCTAGGAAACGTCTTAGCTTTGCTCGTGTGTGTGTTGAGGTTGATGCTTCGAAGGATGTCATTAATGAGTTTGATATTCAATGTGCTAATGGGGAGTGGAAAACTATTTATGCTGTTTATGAGTGACTTCCTTCTAGGTGTAATATTTGTAAGGTATTTGGGCATGCGTCGGGTATATGTAAACCAAGTGTTCAAGATTTGGGTGACAATTTGAATCTGGTTACAGGAAATAGAGGGGTTGATGTTCATGATATGAAGAAGAGGTAAGAAGATTCGTTGGGGCCTAAACGACCGGTTTGGGTTGAGGTTAAAAAAAGAACAAGGGTGGAGAATTATCTACTATGGGGAACAGTGCTAGTGTTCCGCTTGTGGAAAATATTGATAATCATCTTAATTTAGTGCCAATGGAGGGCAATGACCATACTCTAAATTTGGAAGTAACGGAAGAGGGTACTCCTTTAGCAATTCTGGACACTGTTTGTGATGCAGGGGCTGTTCTTTGTAAGGATGGGGCTAATGGTTATGTTGATGACAGGGATGCTCTTTGTGATGATGGAGATGCTCTTTGTGATAAGGATGAGGCTGGTCATGGTGAGGATGGTAGTGATTCTAGTCCTCCTCGTAATGCTTTGGCTTCAAAAGTTAAGGATTCTCTGGAAAAGAAAAAGAAGAAGAAAGGTTCTAGTAGTAAGGGTAAGAAGAATAAGAAGCACTCCTCCCCTAGGGGGGGTAAGTGGAGATAGATTTGTGGGGGTTTCTTCTTATCTTTGTATATTTATTATGATTTTTGGGTGCTGGAATATTAGGGGTCTTAATGACCCTTTGAAGCAAAGAGAGGTTCGCAATTTGATTAAAGATGAGAAATTGTCTTTGTGTGGTTTAGTGGAAACGAAAGTTCTGGAGAAAAATAAAGATGTTATTCTTAAGACCATTGACCGGTCTTGGAAGGTGGAGTGCAATTATAATTTTTCCTCTTTAGGGAGGATTTGGGTTTGTTGGAATCCGTTCGATGTTACTGTTTTGGTTGTCGGATCTTCTGAACAAGTTATCCATTGTAGAGTTTCTTCTGTTGATTCTACTTGGGAGTGTATGATATCGATAGTGTACGGTGATAATTGTAATGTTCGTAGGGAGGCGTTGTGGGCTGATTTAGTGGCGCGCGGAGTGGAATGGGAGAATAGTGCTTGGATTGTGATGGGTGACTTTAATGCTATTAAGTCTTCGGTTGAGAGTGTTGGAGGATCCAATTCTTGGCCACATTGGAAAGACGACTTTTCTAATTGTTTAGCTGAGTCTGGGTTGGATGATCTGCGATTTAATGGGTGCTTCTATACATGGTCTAATCATCGTACGGTTGATCCTATTCTTCGAAAGTTAGATCGAGCTTTGGTCAATTTGAAGTGGGATATTTCATTTCGAGGTTCTGAGGCGCATTTTCTTCCTTCCAGTGTTTCTGATCACTCTCCTATGATTGTTAAGATTGTGGATCTCCCTCGGCGACGGGTGCCTTTTAAGTTTTTTGATTTCTGGGCGGATCATCCAGAATTTTTATCCTTGGTGGATCGAGTTTGGGCGGAAAGGGTGGATGGGTCTCCTATGTTTCAGCTATGTAAGAAGCTAAAAAGATTGAAAGTGGAGCTTAAGAAACTTAATAGGGAGTGTTATTCTGACTTGTCTTCTAGGGTGCAGCAAGCTAAGCATGATTTAGAGTCTGTGCAATGGGATATTCAGAGGCAGCCTACGAACATTTCTTTACATGGGGAGGAGTCTCGGTTGGTGAAGCTTTATAGTGATTTGAGTAGAGATGAAGAGAGTTTTTTGAGACAAAAGTCCCGGGTTCAGTGGATTAATTTGGGAGATAGGAATTCTAAGTTCTTTTTTCGATCGATGAGACAAAGATGTAGTAGGAGTAAGGTATTATCTCTTACCGATGAGCATGGTAATCGTGTGGAGGAGCCTAGTGAAGTTAAATCAATGGTGGTGAACTTCTTTGAGACACTTCTGAGACAGCCTGCTGGATGCCCTAGGATTGACCTTGATTTAGTGAGGCGGGCTCTCCCGAAGCGTATTTCTGGTGATCAGTGTGCTACCTTGGGTAGAGAGGTTAGTGATGTTGAAATTAAGGCAGTTTTGTTCTCTTTAAAAGATAATAAAGATCCTGGTCCGGATGGTTATAATGCTACTTTCTTCAAGAAAGCTTGGTCTGTTGTTGGTGATGATTTTCTTCGTGCTATTCATTCGTTTTTTAGCTCCGGGAGATTGCTCAAGCAAGTGAATGCTACTGTGGTTGCTCTTATTCCTAAGGTTCCTAATCCTTCTAAGGTTGGGGATTTTAGGCCTATTTCGTGTTGTAACACTATCTACAAATGCATTGCCAAAATTATTGCGAATCGAGTTCAGATGGTGCTGCCTGATGTTGTTAGTCCTTTTCAGTCGGCCTTCGTTGCTGGTAGGAGGATTAGTGATAATATATTACTGTCGCAGGAATTGTTAAGGAACTATCATCGTGATGGGGGTCATCCTAGGTGTGCGCTGAAGGTAGATTTAATGAAAGCTTATGATTCTGTGCGGTGGGATTTCTTAGTGGCTATTTTACATATTTTAGGCTTCCCAGAGCATATGATAACTTGGATTTCTGAGTGCATTTCCACTCCCCGTTTCTCGATTTCTATCAATGGCGAGTTGAATGGTTTCTTTGCTAGTGGCCGAGGTTTGAGGCAGGGGGATCCTATGTCCCCTTATTTATTTGTGCTGGCTATGGAGGTCTTCTCGGGGTTGATGCATATTATGGAGCAGGAGGGTCAGTTTGCATACCATTGGCGGTGTGGGAAGATTGGTATTTCGCATTTATGCTTTGCGGATGATCTTATGGTTTTCTGTAGGGCAGAGAAGGAGTCAGTTGCTGCAGTTAATGTTGTCCTTAGTCAGTTCCAAGCTCTTTCTGGGTTGATTCCTAATCCTAGCAAGAGCAATCTTTTTGTGGCTGGTGTGTCTTCTGAGACTAAGCAAGAGTTACTTGGGATTCTTGGTTTTCAGGAAGGGGTATTACCTGTCAGATATCTTGGGGTTGCTCTGATTTCTACTAAGCTTACGGCAGTGGATTGTAGGGTTCTTGTCGACAGAATTGTAGCGAGAGTTAAGAGTTGGACTAGTAGGGTTCTTTCTTTTGCAGGGAGGCTTCAGCTCATTCAATCTGTATTGTTCTCTATTCAGGTGTATTGGTCCTCCATTTTTATCTTGCCTAAGTCAGTGGTGATTAAGGTTGAAACTACTTTGCGTAGTTTTCTTTGGAAGGGTTCAGATTTAGGTAAAGGTAGGGCAAAGGTTGCATGGTCTTCGGTGTGTTTACCAAAGGAAGAGGGTGGTCTCGGTATTAAGAGCGTTGAGTGTTGGAATAAAGCTACCATAAGTAAGCATTTGTGGGCTGTCTGTAGCAATTTGAGGTCTTCTGTCTGGGTCTCGTGGGTTAGATCTACTCTGCTTAAGGGAAAGAATGTGTGGGAGGTTAGGTGCCCTGGGGATTGCTCGTGGAGTTGGAGGAAAATTTTAGGCCTTCGGTGTCTTGTGCGGCGGTTGATGCAGTTTCGAGTGGGTAATGGGGAGGATATTTCTCTTTGGTTTGATTATTGGCATCCGTTGGGTCCTTTGGTGGAGGTGTTTGGGCGACGGATTATTTATGATTCTGGTTTTGGTCTTCATGCTAGGGTGGCGGATGTTGTTCAGGGGAGGGATTGGGCTTGGCCTCGTTCCCTGACCGGGAATTGGATGGACATTATCAGTGGTATCCCTGCTTCCTTCAGGCCTAATAACTCTCAAGCTGATACTTTGTGTTGGGTTGAGGACTCTCGGGGGGCTTTCTCTATTCATAATGCTTGGGAGGCTCTTCGGTCCCGGCAGCTAGCGGTGGATTGGTTTAGATCCGTTTGGCATTCTAAATCAATTCCTAGATATGCTTTCATCTTCTGGTTGGCCATTAGGGGTGCTCTTTCTACTCAGGATAAGCTTCTTGTTTATGGCTTGATTCCGGCTATTCGTTGTGTGTTTTGTGGAGGGAGTTGTGAGGATGTCCCTCATCTCTTTTTTGATTGTTCTTATTCTTGCGAGGTTTGGTTTGCTCTTTTAAGGAAGTGCAGATTACCTCTGCGTGCTCGGAGCTGGGAGGATACTATTCTTTGGTCTTGCCATTTTCGCGGTCGGCAACTTCGTGGGTGGGTGGTGCGTATTATGCTTGCGGCTGCTGTCTATGCTATTTGGCGTGAGCGGAATGCTAGGATGCATGGCGAGTTACCTAAACCTGTTACCATGGTTGTTCGTTCCATTGTCAGAGATGTTTGTATGCGGCTTAATTCCTTATCTGGTGTGATGCCTTCTCCTACTAATAGGTGGCTCCACCAGTCTTGGGGTTTATCTGATTCTATTTTTTTGTAATTCGCTTGTTTTGCCTTTTATGGGGTTTGGTGGGTTCTTTTGGCTGTACCCTATGACAGATTTTGTGCTTAGCTTTTATTGCTCTGCTGTTTTTTGAGTTTCGGTTGGTAGGGGGCCTGTCCCTTGTCTGACCTTGTGATCTTCTCGCTGGGGTATGCCTCTTTGCTTTTGTTTTGTCTCTTTGGTTAATATACTTACATTATCAAAAAAAAAATCAAATTAGGAAGGTTTTTAATATTTATCAAAACTCTAAAGTTGACTTTTATGTCACTTTTAGGAAGTTTTGATAAATCACACAAATTATAATTATCCATTAATTATAATTGGATAACACTTTTTAGAGTTGGTATTGAGTTGAACTCTAGCTTGATAGATTTTATGGTGAACCACAAATCCTCCCACACTAGGGAGAATTCGGCCACCATAAATAGAGGGCTTGGGGAGTTCGGTCAAACCTAATGCTTATGTGCAAGTTTTGTGAGCTTTTGATAGCCAAGAATAACCGCCTCCTACTCTAAGTAAAAATGTGATATTCGCCCGAGAGAAAAAGAGAAAGAACAATTGAGTTTAAAGTGTTCTAAGTTTTCTCAGGAGGGTTTTGAGTAACTAACCAAAAAGAAAAGTTTTTTATTTCTCATCCTCAAGTACACAATTCAAAAAAAGGGAGCCCATACTCCAAGGTGATCCACGTTGGTGAAGGATTGGAAGATCTTACGGTTCAATTTTGATGCAACATCAGGCTTCACGTTTCACAAAAGGTATGTTACCTTTTTTTTTTATGTATATTTAATTAAGAAAGGGTTAATGATACGAACCCAGTCGATTGTATCAAGATTGATGCCGAAGATCGTCTAACCTCTGGTTCGAATGGAAACCGCGACCCAATACCTATATCGAGATGTGAACCTTGGTATAAAGAAGGACGCCACAATCAAGGATGAAATACTCGATTGATAAGTCAAGGAGGAACGCCACAGAGAATTCTGATAAGTTCCAATTAGTTCTCAAAGAAACAAAGATAAAACTCTCTCAATTTTCATTCCAAAAAATCAAGTCTCGTTCTTACATCCATCAATATCCTTATATACTGAAACCCTAAAAGAAAGGAAAGGAAACAAGATATTCGGCCATTAAGGCCTTACAAACAGAAAACAGAATGGCCATAATTGCCTTACAAATGGACAGAACTAAAATAAGCAACTATTAAATCAAGCCCAAACCGAAATTGTGCCACACTCCAAGCCTTCTCTTATTCGGCCCACTCAATTGCCTTGATGATGTTAATCAAGCCTTGGTTTTCATGTGGGTTCATCTTGGGCTTTAATAATTCAGAATCAGCCCATGTGTCTTGAATTAGGCCTTTTTTTTGGATAATGAAAATTTTTTTCTTGACTTAGGCCATTGAGTGCTTATTTGAATCTTTTAGCCTTTGCCCTTGTTATTGGCCCAACCGGAACATGCAATGGATCCCTTGGTGCTTGCCACATTAGTACAACTCCCCCCGTCAATAATCATACTACATACCTTGTCATTAACATGGCAGCGGGTGTGAAATTTTTTTTCACGTTGTACCTCATTATCTTCCTTGGCTTGAGCACTAAGAGCTCTTCTTGCAACCAAAATCTCTCCACCCACCGGATATTCAAAGTCATCAGCATCCTCCAAAGGTGGTATGGACTCACCATCAGATTCACCCTCTGATTCGATACTACCATCATCCTTCAAAACCATTACTCTCTTGTTTGGGCATTGTGATGCAATATGACCTACTCCCAAACACTTAAAGCACTTAATGTCACGATTTCTAGTAGGTTGAGAATCTGGTTTACCTTGGTTTATTGTGCCTCCGGCCTTATGATCTCTAGAAGGTTCGGCCTTGGCCTTGAAACTAGGCTGGTCCTCCCTCTTGCTTCAATTCGGTTTCCATGATGATGAAGAATCCGAATTTTGCCCAACCCGTGTGGAACCCTTCCTCTTCAATTGTTGTTCCACTTTAATGGCCATGTGTACCACGTCAGTCAATTCAACATAATACTACAACTCCACTACATTTGCAATGTCTCGGTGTAGTCCATTGAGAAACCTAGCTATAGTCGCCTCTCTGTCCTCCTCTACATTAGCTCGAATCATGGCTATCTCCATCTCTTTATAGTAGTCTTCAACACACTTAGACCCCTGAGTGAGAGTTTGCAATTTTTGAAACAAACCCCTATAATAGTGGCTTGGAATGAATCTCTTCCTCATAACAGTCTTCATCTCCTCCCATGTCTCAATAGGTCTTTCTCCATCCCGTATCCTACTCACAATCAGTTGATCCCACCAAATAATAGAATAATCGGTCAATCATATAATAGGAAGTAAAACTCAATGAGGGTTTTAGAGAGAGAAAATGCTCTGCCTTCTCTCTAGAATTTTTTGAGTGTTCTTCTTAATTTTTTTCTATTCTCTCTTTGGGATCATTATTGATTTCTTTTGATGATTACAAACTCAATTTTCGTTCTTCTTTAGTTTTAGGTTTGCTGGTCCGTTTTCTTTAATTTATTAGAAGTTTTAGTTTGCTTTTCTGCTATGGATGATTTTAATGTGGCCAATCTTGGTGGTTTTAAGGCTAATTCGAGCTGCAAATTGTCTTCAACCAATGGAATGAAGGCTAATTCGAGCTGCAACTTGTCTTCAACCAATGGAATGAAGGGATGTAGGGTTTTGGTAGATCAAACCCAAAATCCTACTGCTGGTGGTGTGAAGAAGGATGGAGACCATGTTTCTTCTTTGATCTCAAATGGAATGAAGGGCTATCATATAGCTGATGGTGGTGTGAAGAAGGGTGGAGACCATGTTTCTTCTTTGAGTTCCAATGGAGTGAATGGTTATCATGAAGGGCTAGTCATGGGCTGTCATGATATATCATCTATAGATGGTGGTGTCAAGAAGGATGGAGACCATGGTTCTTCTTCTTCTTTGATGATCAATGGGATAAAGAGCTGTCATGAAGTGGTAATGAAGGGCTGCCATGATATGCCCTCTATTGTTGATGGTGGTATGAAGGATGGCAACCATGTTTCTTCTTTGAAATTCAATGGTATGAAGGGCTGTCATGATAAAGCTTCAGCTGGAGTTGTTAAAACTGAATTTGGTAATGGTGGTGCAATGAAAAATGTCTCTTTTGGTGTAAGTAGTAGGTCTCTTGAAATGGATGATAATTGTGATGGAGTAGGAGCTGTCTCCAAAGGAAGAATTGGTTGTCTTACAACTATTTCGGGATTGGACAAGAAGATAGGTGTGGTTGACATTGGTGACAAGGGTGAAGACTTGTTGAATGAGGTGTTGCATAGAGATAATAATGGACACAATTTTCAAGTGGTGGTTGGAGACATGTGCAAGGGGCAAATAATTCAAAGGATGGATGATTCTCATGGGCGGATTTTTCAACATAAGGATGCTAATATTGACATTAATGGCCAAAATTGTCAAAGGAAGGTGGTTGTTGATGACCTTCCTCCACTAAATAAAAGTATTCAGCAAGGAATGGGGGTAATAGAGTCAAAATGTGGTGCTTTGGGTTCAATTTCGGGTATTGGTAATGTTGGGCACGAAATTGGAGCTAATGGGGCTGATTCTACAAAATTAGATGGGCCAAGGATTAATGTTATTGAATCACCTTCGAATTATGGTGGAGTTGGGCTTGCAAGAGATGATAATAGAAAGGAAAAGCTTGGTAACTTGCATTTTGGGTCTGATGTGGGTGTAATTGGGCCGAAATCGAGTGCTTTGGGCTCAATTTCGGGTCTTGGTAGCTTTGGACAAGGAGGGGCTGATCTTGGACCATTTTCAACACCTTCTTCCATGCATGATCAAGGGCTGAAACCATCTTATGCTAAGGCTGTCCAGAATTCTTCTCCTATTGCTTGTGAGGTACGATCTTCTACCTTTGAATCCTTACAATATTTTAAACCTACTGAAGAAAATGGAAGAATTAAAGTTAGCCCTCCGGTTGAGGTAGCTATTGAGGGAAGTGAAGAATGGAGAACTTCCTTGATAGGGTACTTTGTGGATAAGCGAATTCCATTCCCCGTAGTGAATTCAATAGTTCATAAAATTTGGGGTAGGTTTGGCCTTAAAGAAGTCTTATCTTCGGAACAAGGGTTCTTTATTTTCAAGTTTGATAGTCTTGACCATGCTTGTGAAGTTCTTGAAAAAGGTCCATGGCATATAGTGAATAAATTGCTTGTTCTTAAAAGGTGGCAGCCTAGTTTATCCTTGTCTAAAGATGAGTTACGCAATATTCCTGTATGGGTTAAACTTTATAATCTACCTTTTGAATATTGGACTTCTAAGGGCCTGAGTTTTGCAGTTAGTGCTTTGGGCATTCCATTACATGCCGATCACATTACATTAGCTAGGAAACGTCTTAGCTTTGCTCGTGTGTGTGTTGAGGTTGATGCTTCGAAGGATGTCATTAATGAGTTTGATATTCAATGTGCTAATGGGGAGTGGAAAACTATTTATGCTGTTTATGAGTGACTTCCTTCTAGGTGTAATATTTGTAAGGTATTTGGGCATGCGTCGGGTATATGTAAACCAAGTGTTCAAGATTTGGGTGACAATTTGAATCTGGTTACAGGAAATAGAGGGGTTGATGTTCATGATATGAAGAAGAGGTAAGAAGATTCGTTGGGGCCTAAACGACCGGTTTGGGTTGAGGTTAAAAAAAGAACAAGGGTGGAGAATTATCTACTATGGGGAACAGTGCTAGTGTTCCGCTTGTGGAAAATATTGATAATCATCTTAATTTAGTGCCAATGGAGGGCAATGACCATACTCTAAATTTGGAAGTAACGGAAGAGGGTACTCCTTTAGCAATTCTGGACACTGTTTGTGATGCAGGGGCTGTTCTTTGTAAGGATGGGGCTAATGGTTATGTTGATGACAGGGATGCTCTTTGTGATGATGGAGATGCTCTTTGTGATAAGGATGAGGCTGGTCATGGTGAGGATGGTAGTGATTCTAGTCCTCCTCGTAATGCTTTGGCTTCAAAAGTTAAGGATTCTCTGGAAAAGAAAAAGAAGAAGAAAGGTTCTAGTAGTAAGGGTAAGAAGAATAAGAAGCACTCCTCCCCTAGGGGGGGTAAGTGGAGATAGATTTGTGGGGGTTTCTTCTTATCTTTGTATATTTATTATGATTTTTGGGTGCTGGAATATTAGGGGTCTTAATGACCCTTTGAAGCAAAGAGAGGTTCGCAATTTGATTAAAGATGAGAAATTGTCTTTGTGTGGTTTAGTGGAAACGAAAGTTCTGGAGAAAAATAAAGATGTTATTCTTAAGACCATTGACCGGTCTTGGAAGGTGGAGTGCAATTATAATTTTTCCTCTTTAGGGAGGATTTGGGTTTGTTGGAATCCGTTCGATGTTACTGTTTTGGTTGTCGGATCTTCTGAACAAGTTATCCATTGTAGAGTTTCTTCTGTTGATTCTACTTGGGAGTGTATGATATCGATAGTGTACGGTGATAATTGTAATGTTCGTAGGGAGGCGTTGTGGGCTGATTTAGTGGCGCACGGAGTGGAATGGGAGAATAGTGCTTGGATTGTGATGGGTGACTTTAATGCTATTAAGTCTTCGGTTGAGAGTGTTGGAGGATCCAATTCTTGGCCACATTGGAAAGACGACTTTTCTAATTGTTTAGCTGAGTCTGGGTTGGATGATCTGCGATTTAATGGGTGCTTCTATACATGGTCTAATCATCGTACGGTTGATCCTATTCTTCGAAAGTTAGATCGAGCTTTGGTCAATTTGAAGTGGGATATTTCATTTCGAGGTTCTGAGGCGCATTTTCTTCCTTCCAGTGTTTCTGATCACTCTCCTATGATTGTTAAGATTGTGGATCTCCCTCGGCGACGGGTGCCTTTTAAGTTTTTTGATTTCTGGGCGGATCATCCAGAATTTTTATCCTTGGTGGATCGAGTTTGGGCGGAAAGGGTGGATGGGTCTCCTATGTTTCAGCTATGTAAGAAGCTAAAAAGATTGAAAGTGGAGCTTAAGAAACTTAATAGGGAGTGTTATTCTGACTTGTCTTCTAGGGTGCAGCAAGCTAAGCATGATTTAGAGTCTGTGCAATGGGATATTCAGAGGCAGCCTACGAACATTTCTTTACATGGGGAGGAGTCTCGGTTGGTGAAGCTTTATAGTGATTTGAGTAGAGATGAAGAGAGTTTTTTGAGACAAAAGTCCCGGGTTCAGTGGATTAATTTGGGAGATAGGAATTCTAAGTTCTTTTTTCGATCGATGAGACAAAGATGTAGTAGGAGTAAGGTATTATCTCTTACCGATGAGCATGGTAATCGTGTGGAGGAGCCTAGTGAAGTTAAATCAATGGTGGTGAACTTCTTTGAGACACTTCTGAGACAGCCTGCTGGATGCCCTAGGATTGACCTTGATTTAGTGAGGCGGGCTCTCCCGAAGCGTATTTCTGGTGATCAGTGTGCTACCTTGGGTAGAGAGGTTAGTGATGTTGAAATTAAGGCAGTTTTGTTCTCTTTAAAAGATAATAAAGATCCTGGTCCGGATGGTTTTAATGCTACTTTCTTCAAGAAAGCTTGGTCTGTTGTTGGTGATGATTTTCTTCGTGCTATTCATTCATTTTTTAGCTCCGGGAGATTGCTCAAGCAAGTGAATGCTACTGTGGTTGCTCTTATTCCTAAGGTTCCTAATCCTTCTAAGGTTGGGGATTTTAGGCCTATTTCGTGTTGTAACACTATCTACAAATGCATTGCCAAAATTATTGCGAATCGAGTTCAGATGGTGCTGCCTGATGTTGTTAGTCCTTTTCAGTCGGCCTTCGTTGCTGGTAGGAGGATTAGTGATAATATATTACTGTCGCAGGAATTGTTAAGGAACTATCATCGTGATGGGGGTCATCCTAGGTGTGCGCTGAAGGTAGATTTAATGAAAGCTTATGATTCTGTGCGGTGGGATTTCTTAGTGGCTATTTTACATATTTTAGGCTTCCCAGAGCATATGATAACTTGGATTTCTGAGTGCATTTCCACTCCCCGTTTCTCGATTTCTATCAATGGCGAGTTGAATGGTTTCTTTGCTAGTGGCCGAGGTTTGAGGCAGGGGGATCCTATGTCCCCTTATTTATTTGTGCTGGCTATGGAGGTCTTCTCGGGGTTGATGCATATTATGGAGCAGGAGGGTCAGTTTGCATACCATTGGCGGTGTGGGAAGATTGGTATTTCGCATTTATGCTTTGCGGATGATCTTATGGTTTTCTGTAGGGCAGAGAAGGAGTCAGTTGCTGCAGTTAATGTTGTCCTTAGTCAGTTCCAAGCTCTTTCTGGGTTGATTCCTAATCCTAGCAAGAGCAATCTTTTTGTGGCTGGTGTGTCTTCTGAGACTAAGCAAGAGTTACTTGGGATTCTTGGTTTTCAGGAAGGGGTATTACCTGTCAGATATCTTGGGGTTGCTCTGATTTCTACTAAGCTTACGGCAGTGGATTGTAGGGTTCTTGTCGACAGAATTGTAGCGAGAGTTAAGAGTTGGACTAGTAGGGTTCTTTCTTTTGCAGGGAGGCTTCAGCTCATTCAATCTGTATTGTTCTCTATTCAGGTGTATTGGTCCTCCATTTTTATCTTGCCTAAGTCAGTGGTGATTAAGGTTGAAACTACTTTGCGTAGTTTTCTTTGGAAGGGTTCAGATTTAGGTAAAGGTAGGGCAAAGGTTGCATGGTCTTCGGTGTGTTTACCAAAGGAAGAGGGTGGTCTCGGTATTAAGAGCGTTGAGTGTTGGAATAAAGCTACCATAAGTAAGCATTTGTGGGCTGTCTGTAGCAATTTGAGGTCTTCTGTCTGGGTCTCGTGGGTTAGATCTACTCTGCTTAAGGGAAAGAATGTGTGGGAGGTTAGGTGCCCTGGGGATTGCTCGTGGAGTTGGAGGAAAATTTTAGGCCTTCGGTGTCTTGTGCGGCGGTTGATGCAGTTTCGAGTGGGTAATGGGGAGGATATTTCTCTTTGGTTTGATTATTGGCATCCGTTGGGTCCTTTGGTGGAGGTGTTTGGGCGACGGATTATTTATGATTCTGGTTTTGGTCTTCATGCTAGGGTGGCGGATGTTGTTCAGGGGAGGGATTGGGCTTGGCCTCGTTCCCTGACCGGGAATTGGATGGACATTATCAGTGGTATCCCTGCTTCCTTCAGGCCTAATAACTCTCAAGCTGATACTTTGTGTTGGGTTGAGGACTCTCGGGGGGCTTTCTCTATTCATAATGCTTGGGAGGCTCTTCGGTCCCGGCAGCTAGCGGTGGATTGGTTTAGATCCGTTTGGCATTCTAAATCAATTCCTAGATATGCTTTCATCTTCTGGTTGGCCATTAGGGGTGCTCTTTCTACTCAGGATAAGCTTCTTGTTTATGGCTTGATTCCGGCTATTCGTTGTGTGTTTTGTGGAGGGAGTTGTGAGGATGTCCCTCATCTCTTTTTTGATTGTTCTTATTCTTGCGAGGTTTGGTTTGCTCTTTTAAGGAAGTGCAGATTACCTCTGCGTGCTCGGAGCTGGGAGGATACTATTCTTTGGTCTTGCCATTTCCGCGGTCGGCAACTTCGTGGGTGGGTGGTGCGTATTATGCTTGCGGCTGCTGTCTATGCTATTTGGCGTGAGCGGAATGCTAGGATGCATGGCGAGTTACCTAAACCTGTTACCATGGTTGTTCGTTCCATTGTCAGAGATGTTTGTATGCGGCTTAATTCCTTATCTGGTGTGATGCCTTCTCCTACTAATAGGTGGCTCCACCAGTCTTGGGGTTTATCTGATTCTATTTTTTTGTAATTCGCTTGTTTTGCCTTTTATGGGGTTTGGTGGGTTCTTTTGGCTGTACCCTATGACAGATTTTGTGCTTAGCTTTTATTGCTCTGCTGTTTTTTGAGTTTCGGTTGGTAGGGGGCCTGTCCCTTGTCTGACCTTGTGATCTTCTCGCTGGGGTATGCCTCTTTGCTTTTGTTTTGTCTCTTTGGTTAATATACTTACATTATCAAAAAAAAAATCAAATTAGGAAGGTTTTTAATATTTATCAAAACTCTAAAGTTGACTTTTATGTCACTTTTAGGAAGTTTTGATAAATCACACAAATTATAATTATCCATTAATTATAATTGGATAACACTTTTTAGAGTTGGTATTGAGTTGAACTCTAGCTTGATAGATTTTATGGTGAACCACAAATCCTCCCACACTAGGGAGAATTCGGCCACCATAAATAGAGGGCTTGGGGAGTTCGGTCAAACCTAATGCTTATGTGCAAGTTTTGTGAGCTTTTGATAGCCAAGAATAACCGCCTCCTACTCTAAGTAAAAATGTGATATTCGCCCGAGAGAAAAAGAGAAAGAACAATTGAGTTTAAAGTGTTCTAAGTTTTCTCAGGAGGGTTTTGAGTAACTAACCAAAAAGAAAAGTTTTTTATTTCTCATCCTCAAGTACACAATTCAAAAAAAGGGAGCCCATACTCCAAGGTGATCCACGTTGGTGAAGGATTGGAAGATCTTACGGTTCAATTTTGATGCAACATCAGGCTTCACGTTTCACAAAAGGTATGTTACCTTTTTTTTTATGTATATTTAATTAAGAAAGGGTTAATGATACGAACCCAGTCGATTGTATCAAGATTGATGCCGAAGATCGTCTAACCTCTGGTTCGAATGGAAACCGCGACCCAATACCTATATCGAGATGTGAACCTTGGTATAAAGAAGGACGCCACAATCAAGGATGAAATACTCGATTGATAAGTCAAGGAGGAACGCCACAGAGAATTCTGATAAGTTCCAATTAGTTCTCAAAGAAACAAAGATAAAACTCTCTCAATTTTCATTCCAAAAAATCAAGTCTCGTTCTTACATCCATCAATATCCTTATATACTGAAACCCTAAAAGAAAGGAAAGGAAACAAGATATTCGGCCATTAAGGCCTTACAAACAGAAAACAGAATGGCCATAATTGCCTTACAAATGGACAGAACTAAAATAAGCAACTATTAAATCAAGCCCAAACCGAAATTGTGCCACACTCCAAGCCTTCTCTTATTCGGCCCACTCAATTGCCTTGATGATGTTAATCAAGCCTTGGTTTTCATGTGGGTTCATCTTGGGCTTTAATAATTCAGAATCAGCCCATGTGTCTTGAATTAGGCCTTTTTTTTGGATAATGAAAATTTTTTTCTTGACTTAGGCCATTGAGTGCTTATTTGAATCTTTTAGCCTTTGCCCTTGTTATTGGCCCAACCGGAACATGCAATGGATCCCTTGGTGCTTGCCACATTAGTACAACTCCCCCCGTCAATAATCATACTACATACCTTGTCATTAACATGGCAGCGGGTGTGAAATTTTTTTTCACGTTGTACCTCATTATCTTCCTTGGCTTGAGCACTAAGAGCTCTTCTTGCAACCAAAATCTCTCCACCCACCGGATATTCAAAGTCATCAGCATCCTCCAAAGGTGGTATGGACTCACCATCAGATTCACCCTCTGATTCGATACTACCATCATCCTTCAAAACCATTACTCTCTTGTTTGGGCATTGTGATGCAATATGACCTACTCCCAAACACTTAAAGCACTTAATGTCACGATTTCTAGTAGGTTGAGAATCTGGTTTACCTTGGTTTATTGTGCCTCCGGCCTTATGATCTCTAGAAGGTTCGGCCTTGGCCTTGAAACTAGGCTGGTCCTCCCTCTTGCTTCAATTCGGTTTCCATGATGATGAAGAATCCGAATTTTGCCCAACCCGTGTGGAACCCTTCCTCTTCAATTGTTGTTCCACTTTAATGGCCATGTGTACCACGTCAGTCAATTCAACATAATACTACAACTCCACTACATTTGCAATGTCTCGGTGTAGTCCATTGAGAAACCTAGCTATAGTCGCCTCTCTGTCCTCCTCTACATTAGCTCGAATCATGGCTATCTCCATCTCTTTATAGTAGTCTTCAACACACTTAGACCCCTGAGTGAGAGTTTGCAATTTTTGAAACAAACCCCTATAATAGTGGCTTGGAATGAATCTCTTCCTCATAACAGTCTTCATCTCCTCCCATGTCTCAATAGGTCTTTCTCCATCCCGTATCCTACTCACAATCAGTTGATCCCACCAAATAATAGAATAATCGGTCAATCATATAATAGGAAGTAAAACTCAATGAGGGTTTTAGAGAGAGAAAATGCTCTGCCTTCTCTCTAGAATTTTTTGAGTGTTCTTCTTAATTTTTTTCTATTCTCTCTTTGGGATCATTATTGATTTCTTTTGATGATTACAAACTCAATTTTCGTTCTTCTTTAGTTTTAGGTTTGCTGGTCCGTTTTCTTTAATTTATTAGAAGTTTTAGTTTGCTTTTCTGCTATGGATGATTTTAATGTGGACAATCTTGGTGGTTTTAAGGCTAATTCGAGCTGCAAATTGTCTTCAACCAATGGAATGAAGGCTAATTCGAGCTGCAACTTGTCTTCAACCAATGGAATGAAGGGATGTAGGGTTTTGGTAGATCAAACCCAAAATCCTACTGCTGGTGGTGTGAAGAAGGATGGAGACCATGTTTCTTCTTTGATCTCAAATGGAATGAAGGGCTATCATATAGCTGATGGTGGTGTGAAGAAGGGTGGAGACCATGTTTCTTCTTTGAGTTCCAATGGAGTGAATGGTTATCATGAAGGGCTAGTCATGGGCTGTCATGATATATCATCTATAGATGGTGGTGTCAAGAAGGATGGAGACCATGTTTCTTCTTCTTCTTTGATGATCAATGGGATAAAGAGCTGTCATGAAGTGGTAATGAAGGGCTGCCATGATATGCCCTCTATTGTTGATGGTGGTATGAAGGATGGCAACCATGTTTCTTCTTTGAAATTCAATGGTATGAAGGGCTGTCATGATAAAGCTTCAGCTGGAGTTGTTAAAACTGAATTTGGTAATGGTGGTGCAATGAAAAATGTCTCTTTTGGTGTAAGTAGTAGGTCTCTTGAAATGGATGATAATTGTGATGGAGTAGGAGCTGTCTCCAAAGGAAGAATTGGTTGTCTTACAACTATTTCGGGATTGGACAAGAAGATAGGTGTGGTTGACATTGGTGACAAGGGTGAAGACTTGTTGAATGAGGTGTTGCATAGAGATAATAATGGACACAATTTTCAAGTGGTGGTTGGAGACATGTGCAAGGGGCAAATAATTCAAAGGATGGATGATTCTCATGGGCGGATTTTTCAACATAAGGATGCTAATATTGACATTAATGGCCAAAATTGTCAAAGGAAGGTGGTTGTTGATGACCTTCCTCCACTAAATAAAAGTATTCAGCAAGGAATGGGGGTAATAGAGTCAAAATGTGGTGCTTTGGGTTCAATTTCGGGTATTGGTAATGTTGGGCACGAAATTGGAGCTAATGGGGCTGATTCTACAAAATTAGATGGGCCAAGGATTAATGTTATTGAATCACCTTCGAATTATGGTGGAGTTGGGCTTGCAAGAGATGATAATAGAAAGGAAAAGCTTGGTAACTTGCATTTTGGGTCTGATGTGGGTGTAATTGGGCCAAAATCGAGTGCTTTGGGCTCAATTTCGGGTCTTGGTAGCTTTGGACAAGGAGGGGCTGATCTTGGACCATTTTCAACACCTTCTTCCATGCATGATCAAGGGCTGAAACCATCTTATGCTAAGGCTGTCCAGAATTCTTCTCCTATTGCTTGTGAGGTACGATCTTCTACCTTTGAATCCTTACAATATTTTAAACCTACTGAAGAAAATGGAAGAATTAAAGTTAGCCCTCCGGTTGAGGTAGCTATTGAGGGAAGTGAAGAATGGAGAACTTCCTTGATAGGGTACTTTGTGGATAAGCGAATTCCATTCCCCGTAGTGAATTCAATAGTTCATAAAATTTGGGGTAGGTTTGGCCTTAAAGAAGTCTTATCTTCGGAACAAGGGTTCTTTATTTTCAAGTTTGATAGTCTTGACCATGCTTGTGAAGTTCTTGAAAAAGGTCCATGGCATATAGTGAATAAATTGCTTGTTCTTAAAAGGTGGCAGCCTAGTTTATCCTTGTCTAAAGATGAGTTACGCAATATTCCTGTATGGGTTAAACTTTATAATCTACCTTTTGAATATTGGACTTCTAAGGGCCTGAGTTTTGCAGTTAGTGCTTTGGGCATTCCATTACATGCCGATCACATTACATTAGCTAGGAAACGTCTTAGCTTTGCTCGTGTGTGTGTTGAGGTTGATGCTTCGAAGGATGTCATTAATGAGTTTGATATTCAATGTGCTAATGGGGAGTGGAAAACTATTTATGCTGTTTATGAGTGGCTTCCTTCTAGGTGTAATATTTGTAAGGTATTTGGGCATGCGTCGGGTATATGTAAACCAAGTGTTCAAGATTTGGGTGACAATATGAATCTGGTTACAGGAAATAGAGGGGTTGATGTTCATGATATGAAGAAGAGGCAAGAAGACTCGTTGGGGCCTAAACGACCGGTTTGGGTTGAGGTTAAAAAAAAGAACAAGGGTGGAGAATTATCTACTATGGGGAACAGTGCTAGTGTTCCGCTTGTGGAAAATATTGATAATCATCTTAATTTAGTGCCAATGGAGGGCAATGACCATACTCTGAATTTGGAAGTAACGGAAGAGGGTACTCCCTTAGCAATTCTGGACACTGTTTGTGATGCAGGGGCTGTTCTTTGTAAGGATGGGGCTAATGGTTATGTTGATGACAGGGATGCTCTTTGTGATGATGGAGATGCTCTTTGTGATAAGGATGAGGCTGGTCATGGTGAGGATGGTAGTGATTCTAGTCCTCCTCGTAATGCTTTGGCTTCAAAAGTTAAGGATTCTCTGGAAAAGAAAAAGAAGAAGAAAGGTTCTAGTAGTAAGGGTAAGAAGAATAAGAAGCACTCCTCCCCTAAGGGGGGTAAGTGGAGATAGATTTGTGGGGGTTTCTTCTTATCTTTGTATATTTATTATGATTTTTGGGTGCTGGAATATTAGGGGTCTTAATGACCCTTTGAAGCAAAGAGAGGTTCGCAATTTGATTAAAGATGAGAAATTGTCTTTGTGTGGTTTAGTGGAAACGAAAGTTCTGGAGAAAAATAAAGATGTTATTCTTAAGACCATTGACCGGTCTTGGAAGGTGGAGTGCAATTATAATTTTTCCTCTTTGGGGAGGATTTGGGTTTGTTGGAATCCGTTCGATGTTACTGTTTTGGTTGTCGGATCTTCTGAACAAGTTATCCATTGTAGAGTTTCTTCTGTTGATTCTACTTGGGAGTGTATGATATCGATAGTGTACGGTGATAATTGTAATGTTCGTAGGGAGGCGTTGTGGGCTGATTTAGTGGCGCGCGGAATGGAATGGGAGAATAGTGCTTGGATTGTGATGGGTGACTTTAATGCTATTAAGTCTTCGGTTGAGAGTGTTGGAGGATCCAATTCTTGGCCACATTGGAAAGACGACTTTTCTAATTGTTTAGCTGAGTCTGGGTTGGATGATCTGCGATTTAATGGGTGCTTCTATACATGGTCTAATCATCGTACGGTTGATCCTATTCTTCGAAAGTTAGATCGAGCTTTGGTCAATTTGAAGTGGGATATTTCATTTCGAGGTTCTGAGGCGCATTTTCTTCCTTCCAGTGTTTCTGATCACTCTCCTATGATTGTTAAGATTGTGGATCTCCCTCGGCGACGGGTGCCTTTTAAGTTTTTTGATTTCTGGGCGGATCATCCAGAATTTTTATCCTTGGTGGATCGAGTTTGGGCGGAAAGGGTGGATGGGTCTCCTATGTTTCAGCTATGTAAGAAGCTAAAAAGATTGAAAGTGGAGCTTAAGAAACTTAATAGGGAGTGTTATTCTGACTTGTCTTCTAGGGTGCAGCAAGCTAAGCATGATTTAGAGTCTGTGCAATGGGATATTCAGAGGCAGCCTACGAACATTTCTTTACATGGGGAGGAGTCTCGGTTGGTGAAGCTTTATAGTGATTTGAGTAGAGATGAAGAGAGTTTTTTGAGACAAAAGTCCCGGGTTCAGTGGATTAATTTGGGAGATAGGAATTCTAAGTTCTTTTTTCGATCGATGAGACAAAGATGTAGTAGGAGTAAGGTATTATCTCTTACCGATGAGCATGGTAATCGTGTGGAGGAGCCTAGTGAAGTTAAATCAATGGTGGTGAACTTCTTTGAGACACTTCTGAGACAGCCTGCTGGATGCCCTAGGATTGACCTTGATTTAGTGAGGCGGGCTCTCCCGAAGCGTATTTCTGGTGATCAGTGTGCTACCTTGGGTAGAGAGGTTAGTGATGTTGAAATTAAGGCAGTTTTGTTCTCTTTAAAAGATAATAAAGATCCTGGTCCGGATGGTTATAATGCTACTTTCTTCAAGAAAGCTTGGTCTGTTGTTGGTGATGATTTTCTTCGTGCTATTCATTCGTTTTTTAGCTCCGGGAGATTGCTCAAGCAAGTGAATGCTACTGTGGTTGCTCTTATTCCTAAGGTTCCTAATCCTTCTAAGGTTGGGGATTTTAGGCCTATTTCGTGTTGTAACACTATCTACAAATGCATTGCCAAAATTATTGCGAATCGAGTTCAGATGGTGCTGCCTGATGTTGTTAGTCCTTTTCAGTCGGCCTTCGTTGCTGGTAGGAGGATTAGTGATAATATATTACTGTCGCAGGAATTGTTAAGGAACTATCATCGTGATGGGGGTCATCCTAGGTGTGCGCTGAAGGTAGATTTAATGAAAGCTTATGATTCTGTGCGGTGGGATTTCTTAGTGGCTATTTTACATATTTTAGGCTTCCCAGAGCAGATGATAACTTGGATTTCTGAGTGCATTTCCACTCCCCGTTTCTCGATTTCTATCAATGGCGAGTTGAATGGTTTCTTTGCTAGTGGCCGAGGTTTGAGGCAGGGGGATCCTATGTCCCCTTATTTATTTGTGCTGGCTATGGAGGTCTTCTCGGGGTTGATGCATATTATGGAGCAGGAGGGTCAGTTTGCATACCATTGGCGGTGTGGGAAGATTGGTATTTCGCATTTATGCTTTGCGGATGATCTTATGGTTTTCTGTAGGGCAGAGAGGGAGTCAATTGCTGCAGTTAATGTTGTCCTTGGTCAGTTCCAAGCTCTTTCTGGGTTGATTCCTAATCCTAGCAAGAGCAATCTTTTTGTGGCTGGTGTGTCTTCTGAGACTAAGCAAGAGTTACTTGGGATTCTTGGTTTTCAGGAAGGGGTATTACCTGTCAGATATCTTGGGGTTCCTCTGATTTCTACTAAGCTTACGGCAGTGGATTGTAGGGTTCTTGTCGACAGAATTGTAGCGAGAGTTAAGTGTTGGACTAGTAGGGTTCTTTCTTTTGCAGGGAGGCTTCAGCTCATTCAATCTGTATTGTTCTCTATTCAGGTGTATTGGTCCTCCATTTTTATCTTGCCTAAGTCAGTGGTGATTAAGGTTGAAACTACTTTGCGTAGTTTTCTTTGGAAGGGTTCAGATTTAGGTAAAGGTGGGGCAAAGGTTGCATGGTCTTCGGTGTGTTTACCAAAGGAAGAGGGTGGTCTCGGTATTAAGAGCGTTGAGTGTTGGAATAAAGCTGCCATAAGTAAGCATTTGTGGGATGTCTGTAGCAATTTGAGGTCTTCTGTCTGGGTCTCGTGGGTTAGATCTACTCTGCTTAAGGGAAAGAATGTGTGGGAGGTTAGGTGCCCTGGGGATTGCTCGTGGAGTTGGAGGAAAATTTTAGGCCTTCGGTGTCTTGTGCGGCGGTTGATGCAGTTTCGAGTGGGTAATGGGGAGGATATTTCTCTTTGGTTTGATTATTGGCATCCGTTGGGTCCTTTGGTGGAGGTGTTTGGGCGACGGATTATTTATGATTCTGGTTTTGGTCTTCATGCTAGGGTGGCGGATGTTGTTCAGGGGAGGGATTGGGCTTGGCCTCGTTCCCTGACCGGGAATTGGATGGACATTATCAGTGGTATCCCTGCTTCCTTCAGGCCTAATAACTCTCAAGCTGATACTTTGTGTTGGGTTGAGGACTCTCGGGGGGCTTTCTCTATTCGTAATGCTTGGGAGGCTCTTCGGTCCCGGCAGCTAGCGGTGGATTGGTTTAGATCCGTTTGGCATTCTAAATCAATTCCTAGACATGCTTTCATCTTCTGGTTGGCCATTAGGGGTGCTCTTTCTACTCAGGATAAGCTTCTTGTTTATGGCTTGATTCCGGCTATTCGTTGTGTGTTTTGTGGAGGGAGTTGTGAGGATGTCCCTCATCTCTTTTTTTATTGTTCTTATTCTTGCGAGGTTTGGTTTGCTCTTTTAAGGAAGTGTAGATTACCTCTGCGTGCTCGGAGCTGGGAGGATACTATTCTTTGGTCTTGCCATTTCCGCGGTCGGCAACTTCGTGGGTGGGTGGTGCGTATTATGCTTGCGGCTGCTGTCTATGCTATTTGGCGTGAGCGGAATGCTAGGATGCATGGCAAGTTACCTAAACCTGTTACCATGGTTATTCGTTCCATTGTCAGAGATGTTTGTATGCGGCTTAATTCCTTATCTGGTGTGATGCCTTCTCCTACTAATAGGTGGCTCCACCAGTCTTGGGGTTTATCTGATTCTATTTTTTTGTAATTCGCTTGTTTTGCCTTTTATGGGGTTTGGTGGGTTCTTTTGGCTGTACCCTATGACAGGTTTTGTGCTTAGCTTTTATTGCTCTGCTGTTTTTTGAGTTTCGGTTGGTAGGGGGCCTGTCCCTTGTCTGACCTTGTGATCTTCTCGCTGGGGTATGCCCCTTTGCTTTTGTTTTGTCTCTTTGGTTAATATACTTACATTATCCACAAAAAAAAATAGAATAATCGGTGAATTCTATGGTTGCCAATTTCACCTTCTTCAATTCGGAATATTCATGGCAATCAAACACCAGCTCTATTCTTTTCTCCCACTCCAGATAAGCTTCAGGATCAGTTTTACCTTGGAAGGTTGGAATCTTCACCTTTATACTACCCAAATTGTTATCAACCCTCTCTACATACCTATCTTCTCTATTCCCATACCTATCTCCTCTATCCCCATACCTAACTTCTCTACCTCCCATTCCACGCCTAAATCTCCCCGCACCCACACTGGACATGCGATCATCCTCCTCTATGTCATTATCATCCCATAGTAATAATTAACTTCTTCTCTAACCGGAACCCTCTCTCTTCTACGTGCTTGGGGAACGGGTGGTGGCTGTTTCGCACGTGTATTTTCTACCCGACCTAATCGTTCATGAATCGGTTCCATCTCAGCCCTTAACAATCTCCCCATCTCCCTCGTCAATGCTTCAATTATAAACTTTGTATCAACCTTTCCCAACGCCTCCTCCGAAGCACTTTCCTTAGACATATGCGCTAGAAAACGTTAGTAGAAATAAAACAAAAAAAAAATCGTAATTTTTTTCAAAAGTTCTTATCAAACTAACCAAACAATAATCATGATTTCTTAGTCACGTTCACACGAAACGAATCACAACGAAACTGGAATAACAAAGTAATAGGACAAGAATAACAAAAACGACTTTTTAGTACCGGGATTTTTTTTTTTTTTTTAATATCACTGCACGAATCAAGAAGAGAAATAATAATAGTTGATATATATTCAACTACACGATCGGTCAAAATACAAATTTTTCTCTCTCTCTCTCAGATCTAGACACGCACAAACAGTTCTAGAAATAAGATGTAATTTTGTGATCAACGAATTCAAAGCAGAAGAATAACAGAGATAGATAACTTCGATCTGGACACTCACAAGAAGTTCTGGAAATAAGATATAATTTTGTGATCAACGAAATCAAAGAAGAAGAATAACAAAGATAGATAACTTCGATCTGGATCAACGAAATCAAGAACAAGAATAACAAAGATAGATAACTTAGATCTGGTGTGATGCCTTCTCCTACTAATAGGTGGCTCCACCAGTCTTGGGGTTTATCTGATTCTATTTTTTTGTAATTCGTTTGTTTTGCCTTTTATGGGGTTTGGTGGGTTCTTTTGGCTGTACCCTATGACAGGGTTTGTGCTTAGCTTTTATTGCTTTGCTGTTTTTTGAGTTTCGGTTGGTAGGGGGCCTGTCCCTTGTCTGACCTTGTGATCTTCTCGCTGGGGTATGCCCCTTTGCTTTTGTTTTGTCTCTTTGGTTAATATACTTACATTATCCAAAAAAAAAAAACTTAGATCTGGATCAACGAAATCAAGAACAAGAATAACAAAGATAGATAACTTAGATCTGGATCAACGAAATCAAGAACAAGAATAACAAAGATAGATTAAACCTGATGTTAGAGCCCTAGGCTCTGATACCAAATGATACGAACCCAGTCGATTGTATCAAGATTGATGCCGAAGATCGTCTAACCTCTGGTTCGAATGGAAACCGCGACCCAATACCTATATCGAGATGTGAACCTTGGTATAAAGAAGGACGCCACAATCAAGGATGAAATACTCGATTGATAAGTCAAGGAGGAACGCCATAGAGAATTCTGATAAGTTCCAATTAGTTCTCAAAGAAACAAAGATAAAACTCTCTCAAGTTTCATTCAAAATCAAGTCTCGTTCTTACATCCATCAATATCCTTATATACTGAAACCCTAAAAGAAAGGAAAGGAAACAAGATATTCGGCCATTAAGGCCTTATAAACAGAAAACAGAATGGCCATAATTGCCTTACAAATGGACAGAACTAAAACAAGCAACTATTAAATCAAGCCCAAACCAAAATTGTGCCACACTCCCAAGCCTTCTCTTATTCGGCCCACTCAATTGCCTTGATGATGTTAATCAAGCCTTGGTCTTCATGTGGGTTCATCTTGGGGTTTAATAATTCAGAATCAGCCCATGTATCTTGAATTAGGCCATTGAGTGCTTCTTTGAATCTCTTAGCCCTTGCCCTTGTTATTGGCCCAACCGGAACATGCAATGGATCCCTTGGTGTAGCTCCCTTATTCTCATCAGGATGGTCTAATTAATGGTGCTGCGAAAGTAACGCAATTTATTTAAAGAATAATTAAATAATATGATTATTTAATTAGATATTTAATAAATTAATAGAATATTAATAATTATGAATTATTAAATTATATTTATTAAATAGGAGGTTACGAAATCAAACTGTGACAGGGACAACAAAAATTAAAATAATATGATTATTTTAATAGTCCCACAGGTCACAGGTTCAAATCTCTAGGGAGACTAAAACAAATAGGATTTAGGATCTTAGTTGACTTGGTCAAAATTAAAACATAAAGAGCTAGTATTTAAGAGTTAATATGCTAGTAAAAATTCAGCTAACGCCATAGCAAGAAAGAAAGAGAGAAGAAAAAAAAATTTTCTTAGCCTCTCCCTTTTGCAGGTTTGGCCGCCCAAGGAGAAAATGAGTCTTGTCCATTCGTTTTTCATGTGACCTACAACTCTTACCGTGACGTGCCCACACACGCAATGTCAGACTGCGGATCATAGCTCGGAAGATCTTGTGGTGGACCAAAGATTCGAAAAAGCGTAATCAAAGAAAAAAGTATGTAGTTAAAGAATTCTTTTTCTACATACGCACATGAACTCGTTCCCAATTGAAAAACATTTTCAATAAAGAAAATTTTTGAAACCCTATTTCGTACGTTATTTGATAAATCATCTATTTTCTTCCCTTCACACTACTAGCTTTTCATCTAAAGACTTTGTGCACAACATCGAATTGGGATCACATGAGTTTCAATCGAAAGATTATGAATTCAAAAGTGACTAAAAATTCTTCATTTTCTCAGGAGGGTTATTGTGCCTAATAGAAAAGAAAAGTTTTTTATGTTTTCCATCCATAGGTACACAATTCAAAGAAAGTGAGTCTATACTCTAAGGTGATCTACGTTCGTAATTAGATTGGAAGATCTTGGGGTTCCATCTAGACGCAACATAATCCGTCACGATTTAAAAAGTACGATACCTTTTTATGTATATTAATTAATCAAGGGTTTAGGTCCGCTCTCTTTTAAAGAAAAATTTTAAATTATAACCCACCTTTTACGCTTCCGCCGCATGTTTTTCCTAGAATTGGTATCAGAGACAGGTTGTATCCTTGATTAATTAACGTATATACGTGGATCGAATTTCTTTTTATTGTTATTGAATATATGCATGTTTTAGAAAGAGATGACACTCTCGGTATTCACGTATATATTTACATTGGAATGTATGGTTATATATATGTTCTTATATTATGGATTGTTATTGCTCGATTTTTGTCCTAAATTTGCAATGTATTTTTGTTTGGAAGTTGTAACAAGAAGGGTGGTTTATTATTACTATAATTTCCTTCTTGATAGTTGCTAAGTTTTTATTTTATTTTATTTTATATATAAAAATGATGTAATATATTCAAGTTTCAAAGAATCGAAGAATTGAAGAATTCGAAGCAAAAAAAGGAGCAACGGAATAGCCCTAGTTAGCCAGCGCACACCAAGGCAGCAAGAACGCATGACCAAGCGCAGCTGCGCTTGCTGTGATGTGGCAGCACGCGGCCTTTAAGGGGTCGTGTGTGCACACGGCCCACCTATGGCTGGGCGGGCAGTGTGTGGCCTACCTTAGGCTGTGCGCACAGGACCCAACAAGGGCTATATACATGCGCAGCCTGCCAAAGGGCTGGGCGCAAGCACACGCCAAAGAAGCGGCAGCGCACGCTCCTCTTGCAAAGCAGCGCTTGCGCCTTTTGCGAGGCAGCACGCGCGGAGGCTCCAAGGGCAGCGTGCGCACACCCATGGGCAGCAACGAGACCTTGTCGCGAACCTTTGGACGGATGGTCGCTTGATGACGTGTTCACCAAGTCAGGGTTAGGGTTTTGAGTTTCAAACAAATGTAATTTACTTGCTTTTCTAGGATGGACCAAAATTATGGCTATTCACTTTTTCGTAAATATTACAATGTTTGTCATTGTTTGATAACATGCCATATAAAATAGGAATGCCACTCATATATCTCTTTTGGTATGAACATGTATTGAATGATTTAGGTATCTAATTGGCATCTAGATAACTTGGTAAATCATTCTATAGAATTCCATTACATACCTTAAACAATTAAGTGGGAGAAGGTGTTTGGAACATCTATGGCTTCCAAGGTTAGTTGAGCTTTATGTTTCGTGTGATAACCCCTCAAGGGGTATCCATGACTGAAATTTAGCAAGATACTTGCTTACAAAGATAGACTAGACAATTGACTCAAGCGATATCTACTCTCAAATGAGGGATTTTCGTGAGGGGATATATTGAAGGTCGATACCTTGGTAACACACTCAATGTGATTTTATTGATATCTTCTCAAGAGTTCTTGTCAATAAAAATCGCAAGGCTAAATTGAAAACGTTGGTTGTTATGTTGACAATTAGGTTGGACCTAATCCAACTAGTAAATGGTGCAAACTCCCAAAGGAGGCGTGACCTTTATGGGTGTTGGATCACCATTGAATTTTACGATTGAATTATTTTATTTAATTTAAGATAAATATTCAAAAGTGCTTTATCATGATTGTTTACTTATATATTTTTTGTTAAATAAAGAAATCATGACCCCATTCCTAATCTACTTCCTAAAAGATAATGCCTTAACTAGTGGAAAATGAAAATTGGGCTGTTCCTGCAAGCTGAAAAACATAGATTCATTTTGTCTATTCCTAAGCCACTTGTTCCTAATAATGAATCTACTGAGGTGCAAAGAGACAAGTATAAGCAGTGGGAGTCCTATGATAAGGATTGCTGCAGATATTATGATATCTCTAGAGGAGATGTTTTACTATGAGGTCTAAGACGACTAAGAGATAGACAGTGACTGCTTTTATAAATCTTAGGATAAATCCTGGATAAGTCATAGCACATCTCAACATTGCTGAACTCAATAGTGCTAGGATAGATGGTGAGACCAAAATTGACATGACAGCAATTCACTGTCAGATTCCTTTGATCAGTTCAAGTTGGACCATGAAGAGAGTTTTAGAAAACGTTTGATTATCCTATAACATGCGGAATTAGATTTCAAAAAATTTTCTTTTAATTGAAAAACTATTTTTCAATCATGAATGAATTCCTGTATATACGCAGAAAAGGATTCCATGAAACTACATACCTTTTTTATTGATTTTCTTTTTCAGAATCTTCGATCTACTACTAGATCTTTCGAGCTATGGCCCATGGTTTGACAACGCGTGTGTGGGCACGTCACGGCAAGAGATGGACGTTACATGAAAAGAACGGATGGAGAATCTCATCTCCCTAGGGTCGGCCAAATCCTACAAAAGAGGAGAGAGTCAAAAAAAACTTTTTTTATCTTTTCTTCTCTCTTTGGTGGCCGAACTAATACGAACCCCATCAACTTGTGACGAAACCCATAACAAAGTTACTGCCTAGGACCGTTCTACTATCAGGTTTAGGATGGAAACCGCGACCCAACACCTATATAGAAGGTGCGAACCTTGGTGTTAAAAGGACGCCACAATCAAGGATGGAAAACTTGAGTGATAAGTCAGGGTACGAACGCCACAGAGTAATCTGGTAAGTTCGTAGGTTATTCAAAGAACCCAAGAGAGATTTTAACACACATTTCTATATTGAAATTCATCAAAGCCCTCATTAAATGACTTATAAATGAGTTTAAATAGAAAATGAAATGTCTTAGAACAACCCTCCAAGCATGGGAAACGAAAACAAGTAAAGGAAGGTGTGATTTTGTTGACTAGGAAGCTTTGAACTCAATAAAAACGTGCAACACAATTGTCAAAGGAAGATAACACAATTGTCAAAGTAAAACAACAAATTGTCAAAGTAGAAAGCTTCTAGATACTTTGAAATAACTGACCATATCTTCCCCGTGCGGCCTCCAATGAATCTGATTCCAAACTGAAAGATGAAGATAAGATCATGAGCTTCAAAAAGTCCTACTCATACTTCTCCAGAAACCTAACCGTTCAAACCTTATGAATTTCAAAATTTATCCCTACGAATCAGCAAGTTGCCTCTTCCTTAACTTGAATTACATTCACTAAGGATGGGCCCCTCCTTGTGCAAGTCCATTCCTTCAATGGGCCTCCATGAACATGCCTGAACCCAAATCCCTTGAATTAGCCTACTCAACGCATTTTTGAACTTCTTAGCACGTGCTCTTGTAACTGGCCCAACGAGAACTTGGATTGGATCTGCATTCCATGCCTTTGTGCTAGATAAGTCTTCATCATTCCCCTCCTCTTGAAAAGGATTTGTCCTCAAATCAAGGTCATCACTTGTTGATGTAAAACAATACGAATTACACATGAAATGATAACAAATGATACGAACTACAAATGAAACCGGAAAATTTTTTTTCTTTTTTTTTTTGGATCTCTTCCTTTTCTTTTATTTTCTTGTAAACAGGTAAATTGAACGCAAGGATATGTAATATGGAAAGTAACTTAGAATAACAATAACAAAAAAACAAAAAACAAAAAAAAGGAACAACAACAATGGTATGAGTAAGAACAACAATATACCATAGATTTGAATAGAAAAGAAAAATATAAGGAAAGAATAAACCCAAGACTAGAACCTTGGCTCTGATACCAAATGATACGAACCCTGTCAACTTGTGATGAAACCCGTAACCAGTCTCTGATACCAAATGATACGTACCCCGTCAACTTGTGACGAAACCCGTAACAAAGTTGCCTAGGACCGTTCTACTTTCAGGTTTAGGATGGAAACCGCGACCCAACACCTATAGAGAAGGTGCGAACCTTGGTATTAAGAGGACGCCACAATCAAGGATGAAAAACTTGACTGATAAGTCAGGGTACGAACGCCACAGAGTAATCTGATAAGTTCGTAGGCTCTTCAAAGAACCCAATAGAGATTTTAACTCACATTTCTATATTGAAATTCATCAAAGCCCTCATTAAATGACTTACAAATGAGTTTAAATAGAAAATGAAATGTCTTGGAACAACCTTCCAAACATGGGAAACGAAAACAAGTAAAGAAAGGTGTGATTTTGTTGACTAGGAAGCTTTGAACTCAATAAAAATGTGCAACACAATTGTCAAAGGAAGATAACACAATTATTAAAGTAAGATAACAAATTGTCAAAGTAGAAAGCTTCTGGACACTTTGAAATAACCGACCATATCGTCATTGTGCAGCCTCCAATGAATCTGATTCCAAACTGAAAGATGAAGATAAGATCATGAGCTTCAAAAAGTCCTACTCATACTTCTCCAGAAACCTAACCGTTCAAACGTTATGAATTTCCAAAGTTATCCTTACGAATCAGCAAGTTGCCTCTTCCTTAACTTGAATTACATTCACTAAGGTTGGGCCCTCCTTGTGCAAGTCCATTCCTTCAATGGGCCTCCATGAACATGCTTGAACCCAAATCCCTTGAATTAGAACACTCAACGTATTTTTGAACTTCTTAGCACGTGCTCTTATAATTGGCCCAACGAGTGCTTGGATTGGATCCGCATTCCATGCCCTTGTGCTAGATAAGTCTTCATCATTCCCCTCCTCTTGAAAAGGATTTGTCTTCAAATCAAGGTCATCACTTGTTGATGTGAAACAATACGAATTACATATGAAATGATAACGAATGATATGAACTACAAATGAAACCAGAAATTTTTTTTTTTTTTGATCTCTTCATTTTCTTTTCTTTTCTTGTAAACAGGTAAATTGAATGCAAGGATATGTAATATGGAAAGTAACTTAGAATAACAAAAAAAAAAAAAAAAAAAAAACGAACAACAACAATGGTATGATTAAGAACAACAATATAGGATGGATTTGAATAGATAGAAAACTTGACTGATAAGTCAGGGTATGAACGCCACAGAGTAATCTGATAAGTTCGTAGGTTCTTCAAAGAACCCAAGAGAAATCTTTTGGTATTAGAGACTGGTTACGGGTTTCGTCACAAGTTGACGGGGTTCGTATCATTTGGTATCAGAGCCAAGGTTCTAGTCTCGGGTTTATTCTATCCTTATATTTTTGTTTCCTGTTCAAATCCATCGTATATTGTTGTTCTTATTCATACCATTGTTGTTGTTCCTTTTTTCTTTTTTTTTATTCTAAGTTACTTTCCATATTACATATCATTGCGTTCAATTTACCTATTTACAAGAAAAGAAAAGAAAAGGAAGAGATCCAAAAAAAAAAAAGAAAAAAAAATATTCGGGTTTCATTTGTAGTTCGTATCATTCATTATCATTTCATGTGTAATTCGTATTGTTTCACATCAACAAGTGATGACCTTGATTTGAGGACAAATCCTTTTAAAGAGGAGGGGAATGATGAAGACTTATCTAGCACAAAGGCATGGAATGCGGATCCAATCCAAGTTCCCATTGGGCCAGTTACAAGAGCACGTGATAAGAAGTTTAAAAATACTTTGAGTGGGCTAATTCAAGAGATTTGGGTTCAGGCATGTTCATGGAGGCCCATTGAAGGAATAGACTTGCACAAGGAGGGGCCCAACCTTAGTGAATGTAATTCAAGTTAAGGAAGAGGCAACTTGCTGATTCGTAGGGATACCTTTGGAAATTCATAACGTTTGAACGGTTAGTTTCTGAAGGCGTGTGAGTAGGACTTTTCAAAGCTCATGATCTTACCTTCAACTTTCAATTTGGAATCAGATCCATTGAAGGCCGCATGAGGAAGATATGGTCGGTTATTGCAAGGTGTCCAGAAGCTTTCTACTTTGACAATTTGTTGTCTTCCTTTGACAATTGTGTTATCTTCCTTTTACAATTGTGTTGCATGTTTTTATAGAGTTCAAAGCTTCCTAGTCAACAAATCACAATATCCTTTACTTGTTTTTGTTTCCCATGCTTGGAGGGTTGTTCCAAGACATTTCATTTCCTATTTAAACTCATTTGTAAGTCATTTAAAAAAAGCTTTGATGAATTTCAATATAGAAATGTGAGTTAAAATCTCTCTTGGGTTCTTTGAAGAACCTACGAACTTATCAGATTACTCTGTGGCGTTCGTACCCCGACTTATCAGTTAAGTTTTCCATCCTTGATTGTGGCGTCCTCTTAATACCAAGGTTCGTACCTTCCCTATAGGTGTTGGTTCGCGGTTTCCATCCTAAACTTTAAAATAGAACGGTCCTAGGCAGTAACCTTTGTTACGAGTTTCTTCACAAGTTGATGGGGTTCGTATTTTGTTATCAGAGACTGGTTATGGGTTTCGTCACAAGTTGACGGGGTTCGTATCATTTGGTATCATAGCCAAGGTTCTAGTCTCGGGTTTATTCTATCCTTATATTTTTCTTTTCTATTCAAATCCATGGTATATTGTTGTTCTTACTCATACCATTGTTGTTGTTCCTTTTTTTTTTTTTTTTTTTTATGTTTTTGTTATTCTAAGTTACTTTCCATATTATATATCCTTGCGTTCAATTTACCTGTTTATAAGAAAAGAAAAGAAAAGGAAGAGATCCAAAAAAAAGGAAAAAAAAATTTCTGGTTTCATTTATAGTTCGTATCATTCATTATCATTTCATGTGTAATTCGTATTGTTTCACATCAACAAGTGATGACCTTGATTAGAGGACAAATCCTTTTCAAGAGGAGGGGAATGATGAAGACTTATCTAGCACAAAGACATGGAATGCGGATCCAATCCAAGTTCCCGTTGGGCCAGTTATAAGAGCACGTGCTAAGAAGTTCAAAAATGCGTTGAGTGGGCTAATTCAAGGGATTTGGGTTCAAGCATGTTCATGGAGGCCCATTGAAGCAATGGACTTGCACAAGGAGGGGCCCAACCTTAGTGAATGTAATTCAAGTTAAGGAAGATGCAACTTACTGATTCGTAGGGATAACTTTGGAAATTCATAACGTTTGAACGGTTAGGTTTTTGGAGGCGTGTGAGTAGGATTTTTCAAATCTTATGATCTTATATTTAACTTTCAATTTGGAATCAGGTTCATTGGAGGCCGCATGAGGAAGATATGGTCGGTTATTTCAAAGTGTCCAGAAGTTTTCTACTTTGACAATTTGTTGTCTTACTTTGACAATTGTGTTATCTTCCTTTGACAATTGTGTTGCACGTTTTTATTGACTTCAAAGCTTTCTAGTCAACAAAATCACACTTTTACTTGTTTTCGTTTCCCATGCTTGGAGGATTGTTCCAAGACATTTTATTTTCTATTTAAATTCATTTGTAAATCATTTAATGAGGGCTTTGATGAATTTCAATATAGAAATGTGAGTTAAAATCTCTCTTGGGTTCTTTGAATAACCTACGAACTTATCAGATTACTCTGTGGCGTTCGTACCCTGACTTATCAGTCATGTTTTCCATCCTTGATTCTGGCGTCCTCTTAATACCAAGGTTCGCTGATGAAGACTTATCTAGCACAAAGGCGAGGCAACCTGCTGATTCGAAGGGATAACTTTGAAAATTCATAACGTGTGAACGGCTAGGTTTCTGGAGGCGTGTGAGTAGGTCTTTTCAAAGTTCATGATCTTATCTTCAACATTGATGTTGGAATCAGATCCATTGGAGGCCAGACGAGGAAGATTTGGTTGGTTATTTCAAAGTATCCAGAAGCTGTCTTACTTTAACAATTGTTGTCTTACTTTGACAATTGTGTTATCTTCCTTTGACATTTGTATTGCACGTTTTTATTGAGTTCAAACCTTTCTAGTCAACAAAATCACACCTTGCTTTACTTATTTTCGTTTCCCATGCTTGGAGGGTTGTTCCAAGACATTTCATTTTCTATTTAAACTCATTTGTAAGTCATTTAATGGAGGCGGAGATGAATTTCAATATAGAAATGTGAGTTTAAGTCTCTCTTGGGTTCTTTGAAGAACCTACGAACTTATCAGATTACTCTGTGGCGTTCGTACCTTGACTTATCAATCAAGTTTGCCATCCTTGATTGTGGCGTCCTCCTAATACCAAGGTTCGCACTTTCTCTATAGGTGTTGGGTTGCGGTTTCCATCCCTAAACCTGAAAGTAGAACGGTCCTAGGCAGTAACATTGTTACGGGTTTCATCACAAGTTGACGGGGTTTGTATCATTTGGTATCAGAGCTAGTTCCGAGTTTCGTTACAAGTTGACGGGGTTCGTATCATTTGGTATCAGAGCCAAGGCTCTAGTCTCGGGTTTATTCTATCCTTATGTTTTTGTTTTCTATTCAAATCCATCGTATATTGTTGTTCGTTGTAATTCGTATCATTCGTTATCATTTCATGTGTAATTCGTATTGTTTCACATCAATAAGTGATGACCTTGATTTGAGGACAAATCCTTTTCAAGAGGAGGGGAATGATGAAGACTTATCTAGCACAAAGGCGAGGCAACCTGCTGATTCGAAGGGATAACTTTGGAAATTCATAACGTGTGAACGGCTAGGTTTCTAGAGGCGTGTGAGTAGGTGTTTTCAAAGTTCATGATCTTATCGTCAACTTTGATGTTGGAATCAGATCCATTGGAGGCCACACGAGGAAGATTTGGTTGGTTATTTCAAAGTATCCAGAAGCTGTCTTACTTTAACAATTGTTGTCTTACTTTGACAATTGTGTTATCTTCCTTTGACATTTGTATTGCACATTTTTATTGAGTTCAAACCTTTCTAGTCAACAAAATCACACCTTGCTTTACTTATTTTCGTTTCCCATGCTTGGAGGGTTGTTCCAAGACATTTCATTTTCTATTTAAACTCATTTGTAAGTCATTTAATGGAGGCGGAGATGAATTTCAATATAGAAATGTGAGTTTAAGTCTCTCTTGGGTTCTTTGAAGAACCTACGAACTTATCAGATTACTCTGTGGCATTCGTACCTTGACTTATCAATCAAGTTTGCCATCCTTGATTGTGGCGTCCTCCTAATACCAAGGTTCTCACTTTCTCTATAGGTGTTGGGTCGCGGTTTCCATCCCTAAACCTGAAAGTAGAACGGTCCTAGGCAGTAACATTGTTACGGGTTTCGTCACAAGTTGACGGGGTTTGTATCATTCGCAACTTCTATATAGGTGTTGGGTCGCGGTTTCCATCATAAACCTTAAAGTAGAACGGTCTTAGGCAGTAACTTTTGTTACAGGTTTCGTCACAAGTTGACGGGGTTCGTATCATTTGGTATCAGAGACTGGTTACGGATTTCGTCACAAGTTGATGGGGTTCGTATCATTAATGATAATGATACGAAACCCGTCAACTTGCGATGAAACCCGTAACCAGTCTCTGATACCAAAAGATACGAACCCCTCAAATGAATTTCGTATCTTTTGGTATCAGATTCATTGGAGGCCGCACAAGGAAGATTTGGTCGGTTATTTCAAAGTGTCCAGAAGCTTTCTACTTCGACAATTTGTTGTCTTACTTTGACAATTGTGTTGTCAACAAATCACATCTTCCTTTACTTGTTTTCGTTTCCCATGCTTAGAGGGTTGTTCCAAGACATTTCATTTCCTATTTAAACTCATTTGTAAGTCATTTAAAAAAAGCTTTGATGAATTTCAATATAGAAATGTGAGTTAAAATCTTTCTTGGGTTCTTTGAAGTACCTACGAACTTATCAGATTACTCTGTGGCGTTCGTACCCTGAGTTATCAGTCAAGTTTTCCATCCTTGATTGGTATTAAGAGGACTCCACAATCAAGGATAGAAAACTTGATTGATAAGTTAGGGTACGAACGCCACAGAGTAATCTGATAAGTTCGTAGGTTCTTTAAAGAACTCAACGAGAGATTTTAACTCACATTTCTGATGAAGACTTATCTAGCACAAAGGCGAGGTAACCTGCTGATTCGAAGGGATAACTTTGAAAATTCATAACGTGTGAACGGCTAGGTTTTTGGAGGCGTGTAAGGAGGTCTTTTCAAAGTTCATGATCTTATCTTCAACTTTGATGTTGGAATCAGATCCATTGGAGACCACACGAGGAAGCTTTGGTCGGTTATTTCAAAGTATCCAGAAGCTGTCTTACTTTGACAATTGTTGTCTTACTTTGACAATTGTGTTATCTTCCTTTGACATTTGTATTGCACGTTTTTATTGAGTTCAAACCTTTCTAGTCAACAAAATCACACCTTGCTTTACTTATTTTCGTTTCCCATGCTTGGAGGGTTGTTCCAAGACATTTCATTTTCTATTTAAACTCATTTGTAAGTCATTTAATAGGCAGAGATGAATTTCAATATAGAAATGTGAGTTTAAGTCTCTCTTGGGTTCTTTGAAGAACCTACGAACTTATCAGATTACTCTGTGGCGTTCGTACCTTGACTTATCAATCAAGTTTGCCATCCTTGATTGTGGCGTCCTCCTAATACCAAGGTTCGCACCTTCTCTATAGGTGTTGGGTCGCGGTTTCCATCCTAAACCTGAAAGTAGAACGGTCCTAGGCAGTAACATTGTTACGGGTTTCGTCACAAGTTGATGGGGTTCGTATCATTTGGTATCAGAGATGGTTACGGGTTTCATCACAAGTTGGTGGGGTTCGTATCATTTGGTATCAGAGCTGGTTACGGGTTTCGTCACAAGTTGACGGGGTTTGTATCATTTGGTATCAGAGCCAAGGCTCTAGTCTCGGGTTTATTCTATCCATATGTTTTTGTTTTCTATTCAAATCCATCGTATATTGTTGTTCGTTTGTAGTTCGTATCATTCGTTATCATTTCATGTGTAATTCGTATTGTTTCACATCAATAAGTGATGACCTTGATTTGAGGACAAATCCTTTTCAAGAGGAGGGGAATGATGAAGACTTATCTAGCACAAAGGCGAGGTAACCTGCTGATTCGAAGGGATAACTTTGAAAATTCATAACGTGTGAACGGCTAGGTTTTTGGAGGCGTGTAAGGAGGTCTTTTCAAAGTTCATGATCTTATCTTCAACTTTGATGTTGGAATCAGATCCATTGGAGACCACACGAGGAAGCTTTGGTCGGTTATTTCAAAGTATCCAGAAGCTGTCTTACTTTGACAATTGTTGTCTTACTTTGACAATTGTGTTATCTTCCTTTGACATTTGTATTGCACGTTTTTATTGAGTTCAAACCTTTCTAGTCAACAAAATCACACCTTGCTTTACTTATTTTCGTTTCCCATGCTTGGAGGGTTGTTCCAAGACATTTCATTTTCTATTTAAACTCATTTGTAAGTCATTTAATAGGCAGAGATGAATTTCAATATAGAAATGTGAGTTTAAGTCTCTCTTGGGTTCTTTGAAGAACCTACGAACTTATCAGATTACTCTGTGGCGTTCGTACCTTGACTTATCAATCAAGTTTGCCATCCTTGATTGTGGCGTCCTCCTAATACCAAGGTTCGCACCTTCTCTATAGGTGTTGGGTCGCGGTTTCCATCCTAAACCTGAAAGTAGAACGGTCCTAGGCAGTAACATTGTTACGGGTTTCGTCACAAGTTGATGGGGTTCGTATCATTTGGTATCAGAGATGGTTACGGGTTTCATCACAAGTTGGTGGGGTTCGTATCATTTGGTATCAGAGCTGGTTACGGGTTTCGTCACAAGTTGACGGGGTTTGTATCATTTGGTATCAGAGCCAAGGCTCTAGTCTCGGGTTTATTCTATCCATATGTTTTTGTTTTCTATTCAAATCCATCGTATATTGTTGTTCGTTTGTAGTTCGTATCATTCGTTATCATTTCATGTGTAATTCGTATTGTTTCACATCAATAAGTGATGACCTTGATTTGAGGACAAATCCTTTTCAAGAGGAGGGGAATGATGAAGACTTATCTAGCACAAAGGCGAGGTAACCTGCTGATTCGAAGGGATAACTTTGAAAATTCATAACGTGTGAACGGCTAGGTTTTTGGAGGCGTGTAAGGAGGTCTTTTCAAAGTTCATGATCTTATCTTCAACTTTGATGTTGGAATCAGATCCATTGGAGACCACACGAGGAAGCTTTGGTCGGTTATTTCAAAGTATCCAGAAGCTGTCTTACTTTGACAATTGTTGTCTTACTTTGACAATTGTGTTATCTTCCTTTGACATTTGTATTGCACGTTTTTATTGAGTTCAAACCTTTCTAGTCAATAAAATCACACCTTGCTTTACTTATTTTCGTTTCCCATGCTTGGAGGGTTGTTCCAAGACATTTCATTTTCTATTTAAACTCATTTGTAAGTCATTTAATAGGCAGAGATGAATTTCAATATAGAAATGTGAGTTTAAGTCTCTCTTGGGTTCTTTGAAGAACCTACGAACTTATCAGATTACTCTGTGGCGTTCGTACCTTGACTTATCAATCAAGTTTGCCATCCTTGATTGTGGCGTCCTCCTAATACCAAGGTTCGCACCTTCTCTATAGGTGTTGGGTCGCGGTTTCCATCCTAAACCTGAAAGTAGAACGGTCCTAGGCAGTAACATTGTTACGGGTTTCGTCACAAGTTGATGGGGTTCGTATCATTTGGTATCAGAGATGGTTACGGGTTTCATCACAAGTTGGTGGGGTTCGTATCAATTTCTATATTGAAATTCATCAAAGCCCTTATTGATATAGCTAATTGCATATAGTGTGATCCTCCACAAATAGTTCATAATTAGAGCTGGGTCATAAAGTCCGTTATACCCCTCTAGAAATATCTTTTCTTTTAAGTACCATTCATTCTCTAATGAACAATTAAATCCCGTCTTCCTCACGGAATAAGGAAAGCGTTCATAATCGTTCAAGCCCCGAATCAACTCTTAAGGGAACTACTCATCTACTTCAATCAAGAAGGAGTGGATTCCACTATTGTGTTCAAACCTTCCCAGCTACAAGCCAAACCGCAACTTCAAGATACAGAGGTATTGGTTGCCCAGTCCTATATGATCTCACCATATAAGGTGCTTCCATTCTCATGTTAACTACATGAGCAGTCTAGGATAAGACCACCGTACTTTACTGAAAGTTTAAGTGCAACAGTCTAAATATGAACCTAGAGGGGGGGGTGGTGAATAGGTTCTTATCCAATTTTTTGATTACCAACAATTTAATTAGACCAATTCAACAATTATAAACACATAACAAATGCGGAAGATATAAACTAAATTAACACAAGAATTTTAGCGTGAAAAACCCCTTCCAACAAGGGATAAAAAACCATGGGATCACTCTTGGCCACTTAACGGACAATCCACTAGTGATAAATGAATTACACCATCAAGTTGAAATTACAAGGACTCACTCCTCTTGGACTATCCCACTCTAATCTACCCGCAGGCCTTTTCCCTAATGATCTCGCAAGATCCACTAGGTGACTAAACGTATATCCTCAAGCTATCCTAGAATTCACACTCCTATTGGCGTGAACCTACACCTACTGTCTCGCAAGAACCAACTAGTGAAATTCCACACAAATGTAACTTTTCCACAAGAAGCAAACCTTAAGCTCGTTGATAAGACTTCACCAAAGTCACACAAGCTCTCCCAACAACACAAAGGATTATGGTCTAAGTGTTCAAGGATGCATGAACATACAATTAGGATGTATGACCAATACAACCTATGATGCTAAGTGAACTAATGCATACAATCTACTTAAATAACACTTAGCACAAACACATTTCAAGACCTAACAAGTTTTGTAACAAATTCAATATTTTCAAGTCATGAAACAAACATATTCAATGTATGAACTCTACAAGGCAGCCAACATGTTTATATGAATGTGATTCTAACAACAAGTAAATTATTATAATAACAACTAACACTCTTAATCCAACCTAGATTAATACCAATCCACTAAACACATGTGAGATAGATGTATAATTCATTCAAGCAAGACAAATGCACTCTAAATCACAACATAAACTTATCTAGGTACTATTCAACTTCCTAAACCCCTTATCATGCATAAACACAAAATCCACAAGCTTTCAATATCCAATCAATATCTAACTCTCATTCAAGAACAACAAAGAGATTTAAATGATATAAAGCATAAAATAATTTCAACATACAAGAAAAACACTTACCACAAGTCTCTAGTTTGATTCCATAGACATACAAGAGAGATTGGGTGAGTTTTGAGAGATTGGATTTGAGAGAGCATGAAGAGAAGGAGCTTCTAGGGTTCTTCTTTCTGATTTTTTGATGAAAAATAGTAAGTAGTATTTATATAGGAAGAGCCACGGGTCGGGTTGCCACACAAAACGAGTCGGGTGCAGTTTTCTACACTGACATATGTCCGAGTTTTAGCTATTATCTAGAGAAGCACCATCCAGAAAATTCTGAAAAAATTAAAGAAGAAAGTAGACACATATATGAACAATGTTCATGAAGAACACCATTTAAAATTCGGACAGGAAGGGTGACATATTGGACCACATACATGACACACAAAAACTGTCTCTCCTGTTTTTCCAGCACTGACCTATGTCCGGTTTCTATCTAATATCTAGCGAAGTGCCGCCCAGAAAATTCTGAAAAAATTATAGAAGTAAGTACACACATAGGCCAGCAACTTTAGTGAAGAACACACTATGCAATTTGGATAGGAAGGTGGAGATATAAGATCATCTATAAGATGCATCTGCAGAACATAACATATGAATGCAATATAATAAACTATGCACCGTATACCATGTCAATGATGAATGAGATGCCTAGAAACATAATGACTGATATGTTGTGTGTGTGAGATCCTAAAAACCTTTGTGAGATTGAGAGCAACTTACCAAATAAATCGATGATCTTGATGCCTTCAATGAAAACTCTTAAATACAATTACAACCAAAGAGTATTTTGCACGGAATTAGCCAACCTAGAAAATACTCGACCTAACAATCTCCCCCTTTGGCTATTCCGTGACAAAACCTCAAACCTCACAAATATACAAAATGATACAAAGTTTGACCTTACAAATACAACCTCACAAAATTACAATGAATGATCTTAAAACTAAAAGATTGGGTTCGAATTGAGACGTGTAGCAAACATAGCTAACTTGATTAGCTAGTTGTCTTCTTGTTCGTACTCCTTCACTCACATCTCCTATGATATCATCCTTTTTATGAGACCTCCTAACCCAAGGAGCAAGATTTGTTTGATTTGGCATTTCTTCAGTCTCTTCTTCTTTGACATTTGAGTCTAAACCTGCACATTCAGAATTCTCAACAACATACTCATCATCAATATTAGACACAATTTCTGCATCATCCACACCATATTAGACGATTCCATAGTTGTATGAGTAGTTGAATTGAATACCCTATATGCTCTATTGTTAGAGGAGTATCCTAGAAAAATACCTTCATCACTTTTAGCATCAAACTTACCAAGTTGGTCACGATCATTTAAAATGTAGCACTTACTTCCAAATGTGTCAAAGTAGCTTATATTCAGCTTCTTTCCTTTCCATAACTCATATGGAGTTTGTCTAGTGCCGGGTCTCAAGAAAACACGGTTTGAAATGTAGCATGCAGTATTGACAAGTTCAGCCCAGAAATTCCTAAGAAGTTTCTTACTATTGAGCATAACTCTAGCCATCTCTTGCAGTACCCTGATCTTTCTCTCAACAACACCATTTTGTTGAGGAGTTCTAGGAGCAAAAAACTCATGAAAAATAACAAGGTTATCACAAAAATTACCGAAGCTAGCATTTTTAAATTCCTTTCCATGATCACTCCTAATTCTTTGAATGTTCTTGATTTTAAGATCTTTTTCATTCTAAAGTTTAATACAAAGTGATTTAAATTTCTCAAAAGCGTTTGACTTTTCTCTAAGAAAATCAATCCAAGTGAATCTAGAAAAGTCATCAACACACACAAAGATATGCCGCTTACCTCCAAGGCTTTCGGTTTGCATAGGACCCATGAGATCCATGTGAAGAAGCTCCAAGGGACGTTTGGACATTGTACCTTTATTTTTCTTGTATATCCCCTTTGTTTGCTTCCCCATTTGACATGGTCCATATACACCTTCCTGTTTCTTTCCTAGCTCAGGAAGATCTCTCACAGCCTTCACCTTTCGAAGTTTCTTTAGGTCCTTGAAATTCAAGTGACCAAGTCTTTGATGCCAAAGTTCAACCTATTCATGGTTAGTGAAATTGTATTTAAGAGGTTTAACATCAATACAATAACAATTATCATCAGTTCTCTTTCCCTGCAAAATAACATTTCCATTAGAATTCAAGATTGCACAAGTATCTTTAAAAAAATTGATAGCATGTACACTTTCACACAAGTATGTAATGCTAATCAAGTTTGCCTGTAATCCATCAACAAGAAGAGCGTCATTAAGACTAGGTAAACCAGAAATTTTAATTGACTCTTTACCTATCACCTTCTTCTTAGAACCATTACCAAAAGTGACCCATCCTTCATCCTTTATCACAAGATTTTCAAAAACATTTTTATCTCCGGACATGTGCCTAGAACAACCACTATTAATGGCTTTCAAGGCATAATGAGCAGCATAATATATGAAATCATCTTTTCTAACCCATGCTTTTCTCATTTTCTTTTTCAAGTTCTTTTCTTGTGGTTTTGAATTAATAACATTGTTAGGCATTTGTCTAGAAAATCTTTCAAAGTGACAATCCCTAGATTCCATTTCATTATGGCACATTTGAATGCAATCAAAACATCTAGGTTTAATATGCCCTTTCCTACCACAAAAATGACAAATAGGAATGAAGTTAGAAAATATACCTTGATGATTTGGTTGCCATTCATTTCTTTGGCGTCGGAATGATGTGGTGTTAGGAACTTTACCTTGTGCTTGTGGTTGTCTAAGAGGTGTCTTCTTGGGGTTGCTCGTTATCCTTGGTTGTTCAAGTGTTTGCTTCAAATTTTCTTTCTTGAAATATGTTGTCTTGCTTGATGAATGAGTGATTTCTTCACTTGCATAGCCTATGCCTCTCTTGTCTCCATAAGCCTTGCTAAGATTAATTACTTGATCAACCTTTATTGCGCCCAAAGTTAGCCCCTCGATTGATTTCCTTGCATCCTCCAATTCCTTAAGACATTCTTGTTCCCTATGTCTCACAATTTGCAAGGTTTTCTCTTTTTCACTCAGTTCCTTCTTCATTAGAATAATTCTTTGATCATCATCTTCTTTTTCTTTCTTGAGTTTTTGGATGGCTTCTTCAACAATCTGAGCCCTTGATAATGCCTCTTGCTTCTCTTTCTCAAGGTTCTTGAGTTTGACCTTGTAAGAAGCATTTTCCTTCTTTATCTTGAGGCTTTCTGCATATAACTCATTAAAAGCTTCCTCAAGGCTTTCTTCATCTGATTCCTCTCTCTCACTCATGCTTGTTTCACCTACACTAGCTTCTTCCTCATTGCTATGATGACTTGCAACAAAGGCAGTGAAGTTACTCACTAGCTCCTCTGAACTTGTGGAGCCTGTATCATCTTCTTCATCACTATCACTCCATGATACCTTCATTGCCTTATCTTTCTTATTTTTCTTTAAATTGTTAGTACATTCAGTTGAGATATGCCCATAGCCTCCACATTCATAACATTGAACGCCTCTCTTGTTGATCTTTTCTTTTGAGGTGTCAACTTTCTTTAGAAAGATTTTCTTTGTATCTTTGGTTCTTGTAGAGTTCTCACCCTTCTTTTTGTTTGTCTTGAGGAATTTTTTGAACCTCTTGGCAAACATGACAATCTCGGCTTCATTGAGATCATTATCATCTTCTGAATTTCAGCTTCCTTGATTGCTTTGAGGGCTATACTCTTGTGTTTCTTGACTGGTTTCAATCCCATTTCAAAAGTCTTCAAGGAACCAACAAGCTC